>JAVJIF010001304.1:0-520844 GCA_038442645.1 Agave tequilana | reverse complement strand
TACTTCATGATTGGTTCTTGACTATTTCAGTTATGGAGATAGAGTTATTATGAATGATTTCATTGATATTGGTGACTATATTACATGTTCGGAGTTTTATGACAGCTATTGATCGATCTGATTTATTGATGACTTAGAGGATAAATAAGTCGATGACTCTAAGGACCTGAGTTGATTATATACTTTGCCGGATTATTCTATTCATGACAGCAGATCATTACTCACCCTGAAAATCATGATTCGCCTAGGAAACTTGATTGATTATACATGATATCTGCCTAATATTATTGTCCATGTTACTTAACTACTGGAAAAATATTGTTATACAGTAACAACACCCTCATTTATACTTGTTACATATTATGTTATACCGGTGTCCTGTTCACTAACATTATATATCCTGTTATACCAGCATCCTGATTACACATGTTGACGTTGTTACCGGGACTATCACCGAGTTATCCTAGTGATCTAAGTAACATGCACATTAAATAATCTTGATAAACTAATAACATGATATTAAACAATTTACACTGAGATTGGGGAAAATGATGGAGGAGACAGCGTCTGTATTTTGGGTGGACCTAGGATTTAGGTTGCGCAGCCGAAAGAGGGTTCCACTGCAGGGTTCCCGTGGGTTGACTGGCACCCCATCCTCTTCCTGTTCCGGTTATACATGTTATACATGTACATGACCTGTCATACATGTTCCTAACTACCTTGCGGTAGGTCCTAGTTCAGCGCCAGGGGTCTGGGCCGTGGTCCCAGGTATGCACGAGACCCACCTAAAATACAGATAATGTCTTATCCGATCAGTTTCAAAAACTGAGGATCTCAATTGGCACGTGTAGTAGGCGTAGCATGGGATGCGTCTATTACATGTGACAATTGATTTTCGCTGACATAATTAATAATAATAAATTGTTAATGTATTGTGATTGACCGTGATCACCTGACTGTATGTATATATAATTATGATTGACATATGATTGTACACATGATCGAATTTATACCAGACTAGTGACATATGTTAGGCTACACATCTTGACATTAGTAGTCAGGTGATTAGTCTCTAGTTTTGCATAATTCTCTTCACATTCTCATATTTATTTCATATAAAATTTTTCTAATAAAACCTGTTTGCTTGATCCTAGGTTCATGGTGTGCAAATGAAGAAGAAGACCTAAATCACCATTTAATTGGTGATTAAAAGCCTTCCAAGTGGCCATTGACTTTAGAATGAAGATTTTGTCAGTCCAGGACATAAATCACAAATCCAGAAGATCAAATAGACAGGGGACAGACTGGACGACGCACTGTCCGAAGCCAGGCGCACGTCGCCATGGCTGGGCCGCGAAAACGCGGCCCGCGCCTGCGCTTTGGACCATAGGTCAACCACGTGGCCCCCTTCCCCTGGTGCCTATAAATACCCCCCTGGGGTCTGAAGAAAGAGATATCTAGAGAATAGAGTTGTAATTTATGTTTTGTGCTAGGAATTGTAGTTGCTTTAATTTGCTTCTTTTAGTTTTAGTTTTAGCCATTAGAGTGAAAGAGAGAGTGTGTGTAAGTGTTGTATTTGAAGGGTGACAAGGTAATACAAGTACTACTTCTCTTCCTTCTTTTAATTTGCTTATTTACTTGTGCTTCCATTTGGTTTTTTACTTTCTTACTGTAGTGTAATTTGTTGGCCCAGAGGCCTTCCACTCTAGTTTTGATGATGATTAACTCATGTAGTTATGTTTACTAATTATCTTGTGATGTTTAGTTTCAGATCATTAATCAAGATATTAGTTGGTGACTGCTTCAACAAAGGAGTTTTGAAGCCTTTCACATGGTGATTCCAGAGCCCGAGCAACAAGATCATACATAGCACTCGTTGGAGTCTAGCTCGGTGGATCACGGAGTTTTGGATCGAGTCGACTTGAAGACAGAGTTCATCAAGAAGACCTCGGTACATAGTTTATAGTTTATTTTAAATCCATTTGTAAAGATTAGAATAGTGTGATATGCTCACGTTCACAACACACACGTGTTTCATGTTTTGATATTGGTTTTCAGTTTTTGGTTTAACATATTGGTTTTCAAGAATAGATAGTATATCAAAACAAGTTTACTTAGTTTTATGTATATTAGATTCATTCTATATACATGTATGAAAAACACCTAGAGGGGGGGTGAATAGGTGTAAGTGCTAATCTAAGAACTAAATGCAAGACTAAGTGCGCTAAATGCGGAAGCTAATGCAAATCTTGCAAACACACTTAGTACAATCAACAAGTGTAGCCGAATTCCCCGTGAAGGGCTCTGGACTAACTCCTCTTGATTCCCCTTGAATGGGTTGAGGTGCTATGTGAAGCTCTTGTTGATTAAGTACAAGTGAGGCACACACAAACAATCAAGCATATAAGATGATATAGCAATATGAAATATGCAAGGCAACACAAATGCAAGCAAGTAATATGAATGATGAATGATGCTTTGCACAAATGTAAAGAGAGAGAGTTTAGAGACAAGTGGATCAAACGCAAACACAATGATATGTTTCGAGATTCGAGCACCCTTGCTCTACATCCCCGCCTACACCACCGTGTAGGATTTCCAATCCACTATACCGTCCACCGAGGACTCCCACCGAGGGAACCTTCACCGAGAAGGATTTGTACAATAAGGGAGTACCGAGCTCCTCTCTCAAACACCGCCTCACAACCGAGGGGTAGGCCCGTAGCCAAACAACCGCAACAACCAACACCTCTACCGAAGAGGGTTTACAACCAAACTCCACCTCTCATTAGAGGGAGCAAACCAATCACCCGATCACCTCTACCTAAGAGGGATACACAAAGAATAAGGGTGTTTACAACAAGTGGTTCCAAAGATCACAAACTCAAACTCTCTTTCTTTTCTCTTATTCCACTAAACAAAGATCCTAAATAGATTAGGATAGAAGATAGCTCAAGTGTGAAAAACTAGGTGTTTTTGGAAACAAGCAACAAAGAAAATACTTGGGAAAATTCTTGTAAAAGATAGAGAATGAAAACCAATACAAATATCCCAAATTCCTATTTTCTTTGATTTTCCAAAAACCCAAACAAAAAGGATGAAATCTTTTTAGCACAAAACTCTTTTCAAAACTTATTTAAAACACTGAAGAAGTCAGGAATTTTTAGCTCTAAAAATCTTAGTGAAAACCTCAAACAAATGGGGTATTTATAGCCCATCAGAAAACTAGCTGTTAGGCTGATGTGGCAGCCTGACAGGCTGACGGTCGACCGGCCGGTCGACCGCCAACGGTCAGAAATGTGACCGTTGGGCAACCACGGTCGACCGGCCCGGTCGACCCAAACAAATAGAGAGCACTGCTCTCAGCCCGGTCGACCCGGACGGTCGACCGTCCCAGTGACTCCAAACGTGCACAGATTTGTGCACGTCGGTCGACCGGCCCGGTCGATCGACTTCACCCAAGTCGACTAGGTCAGTTGACTTAGTCGACTGATTGAAGCCTGGAACAGAAATCTGGGTCAGAAAAACTGGGAAAAATATTTTATAAAAATCTTTTATCTTTTCTGAAAATCCCATAAAACTTTTTTAACATTTTGTATTGAAACACAAACAAGTGATAAAAATTTCAAGACATATATCAATCATATCAATTCATTTTTGAGTCTTGCAAATTTTATCAAAAACAAAACTTGTATTTTTATCAAACTTGATTTTTCAATACATGAATAGGGATATCAAAATAAGTTTGTATAGCAAGTTAAACCATGTATGTATATCTAGAATACATCTAATATACATAGAAATAAAGTAAACTTATTTTGATCTACTATTCATGAAAACCAAATCCAAAACATAAATCTTGTGTGTGTTAGTGCACTTGAGCATATCAACTATACTAAGCTTTACAAATGGATCTAAAACACACTAAACTAAATTAGGATACCTAAGTCTTCTTGATGATCTTCATCTTCAAGTTGACTTGCTCCAAACTCCATCCATGGGCTAGGCAAATGTGTGATCTTGAAGCTTTGGCCCTGGAATCATCATGAAAAGCTTCTAAACTCCTTGTTGAAGCTAATCATCAACTAATATCTTCGTTAAAGATCTGAAACTTAAACAACACAAGATTATTAGTAAACATAACTACATGAGTTAATCATCATCAAAACTAGGGTGGAAGGCCTTGGGCCAACAATGTATGCTTCACGTCTTAAATAAACTTAAGTTTGACATACCTATTCATGTATCTAGGTTTTGTGTTTTAACAAAACGTATTTTCGGAATTAAAGTCAAAACTATGATGTATATATGTTTCTTGTATATTGGATTTCTATCCATATGAAACATGCTTAAAAGTGTTTAAATATCATGTTTTTGTATTTGAATGAATTTTGGAAAATCGGATTTTCATTTGGAAAATTTAAGTTTGGAAAAATACAGGTTTTGGTTTTCAGCAATATTTCCTTAACACAAAAATGGTTCATTGAAATTTGTGTTGAAATTTTTTACACAAGTTTGTATATCAATGCATTATGCTAAAACTATTTTTGTAGATTTTTAAGGAATTTATGGGATTTTTTAGAATATTTTAAACTAAGTTTTCTGTCTCAGAATTGTGCCTGCCAGGCTCTGGCGGTCGACCGGACCCAGAGTCGGTCGACTGGACCGGTCGACCGACACGCACAAAACGTGTACGCTGGCCAGCCACTTGGGCCGGTCGACCGGGCGGTCGACCGACTGCAAGGACCCCACTCTCGAGTAGGGGCGGTCGACAGGACCGGTCGACCGTAAGGCGTGGGCGGTCGACCAGGAGGTCGACCGGCCAGAGAGCATTTGCTCTCTGGATTGGGACGGTCGACTGGGCAGTCGACCGGAGAGCTCCAACGGTCAAATTTTTGACCGCCGGTCGACCGCCGGCCGCCAGAGCTGTTTTTCAGCTCCAACGGCTAGTTTCTTGAGAGGAGTATATATACCCCATTGGTTTGAGTTTTTCCCAAGATTTGAAGAGCCAAAATTTCTATACTCTCCAGTGTTTTTACAAGCTTTCAAAAAGTGTTTTAAAGCTTAAAGATTTCATCTTTATTTTTGTTTTCAAGGTTTTGGAAAAATCAAAGGAAAAAAAATAGGATTTTGGGATATTATTTTAGTTATTCATTTCTATCATTTCAAGAAGTTTCCCAAGTAGTTTTTTCTTTATTATTTGATTTCAAAACACCTTGATTTTCACACTTGAGCTATATCTCCTATCCTATTCTATAGGATCATTATTTGTGGGAAAATTGGTATGTGGTTGAGATATATCACCTTGTTATAACCCTTTACTTGTTGTATCCCTCTTTGGTAGATGTTGATTTGAGTTGTGGTTAGCTCCCTCTTTGGTAGAGGTTGACATTGTGGTGTGCTCCCTCTAGTGAGAGGTAGAGTTGGTGTTTGTATCCCTCTTGGTGAGGTGGATTGTGGTTGTTTAGCTACGGGCCTACCCCTCTTGTGTGAGGTGGTGTTTTGTTGCCTGGTGGATGTTGTATTGGTTGAGAGAGGAGTTCGGTACTCCTAGTGGATTGGAAATCCTTCTCGGTGAAGGCGGGGACGTAGAGCTCGGTGCTCGAACCTCGAAACACATCTTGTTGTTTGCGTTTGATCGATTGTCTCTTAACTTTCTCTTTATATTGTGCCTTACATCACTCATATTGTCATATCATATATGAAATACACCTAGAGGGGGGGTGAATAGGTGTAATTGCTAATCTAATGATCTTTTTAAACTTATGAAATGAGTGATGCAACAATCTCTCAAAAACACGACTAAGAGCCGAATACCCCTTGCGAGGTTCTGAACTCCTTCCTCCCAATTCCCCTTAAATGGGTTAAGGTGCGCAATGCAACCGTGTTGTATTGAGGTGTGATTGATCAATTCCAAGTATGATGATGAAAGTGAAAGGCTCACAATGTAACACAACAAGTATAGCAACACAAGATTCCACAAATAGAGGGTTAGTTACTCAAGCAAATAATTCAAGGCAATATAAAATAAGAGAAATTGAAAGCAATAAGAACGCAAAGGCAATCGCAAACAAGGATGATTTGTTTCGAGGTTCGAGCCCGTTGCTCTAGTCCCCGCCTTCACCTCCGTGAAGGGTTTCCACTATCCCCTTAGGATCCCGTACAAGTTAGGCCTCCAAAGACCTCAAGCCCGTAGCTTCACCTTACAAAGAAACTCCACCGAGGAGCTTGTCTCCACAAGAACAAGGATTACAAATAGTGATCTTTAACTAGATCACAACACTCTTTTACAAACACTCTCACTCTTTTACAACTTCACCTATAGAAAGAATATGAAATTTTTGGCTCTATGAAGTGTGGTGAGAAAAGCTTCAGTTGTAGAGTGATATTAGAGATCAAACAACAACTGAAAAACCAATTTGAAAGAATGGAAATGAAAGCTTTAAACTATTTTTCTTTTTCTCTTGAAAACAATGAAAACTTGTATTTTTTCTTGGTAAATAACTAAGGCCTATTTCCCACTATTTATAGGGAGAGAATAGGTTAAAAACTCTGATTTTTCCAGCTAATTTGATCAGAAAAAGAGTCCCAACAACTCCTAAAAACTCTGTAAAAGAGAAAACCAAAAACAGTTTTTCAGAAATTCCAAAAGAAGAAAGAGCCGTTATGGCTGATGCAGGCCTACCGGTCGACTGCCGGTCGACCGGGTCCCTGCTGGCAAAAGAGCCGTTGGAGCTTCGGTCGACTGCCAGTCGACCGATCCAACAAAGGAAACACAGTTTCCTTCTATCGGTCGACCGACCCAGTCGACCGAAAAGATACAGAGAGCAAAACATCTCTTTTCGGTCGACCGGTCTGATGGTCGGTCGACCGACAGACATGCACAACCTGTGCATATCCGGACACAGCAGCCGGTCGACTGCCGGTCGACCGGTCTGCCTGAAATAGTCTTTTCTGGGCAGATTTTTGAGTTAGAAAAATTTTTAAAAAATCTTTTAAAAACTCTGGAACTAAGTGTTATGCTGAACTTTGTTTATATACATGTTTTAAACACGTTTTGGAAGATATAAAGCTTTGAGTACATGTATGTATAAACCAAGGCATAAACTTAGAAATAAACATTTTCAAAAACATAGAAACATTCAAAACAAGTGTGTGTGCAAATCCTAGAGCCAAATTTCACATATTCTATCTTTAACAAAACTACACTTACAAACTTCTAGGTCTTCAAGACTTCAACATGGGCAATCTTCACTTGATCTTCAATATTGCACTTTGAGCCCAATTTGACTTGTCTTGAGTCCAATGTACCTTCCTTTAGGGAAGAATTCATCTCTTTAATCTATAAACCTGAAACACACTTAAACAACAATTTATATTAGTACAAATAACTAATATGTTTTGTAATCATCAAAATACACTAAACAAGGGTGATTGTAACCTTGGGCCAACAATCTCCCCCTTTTTGATGATGACAAAACATATGAGTTATTAAACAAATAAAGGAGGAAAGAGCTTGGAAAGCTCCCCCTTAAACAATGCTATGTATTTAACATGAATATGAACAACTATGTAAGCATACATAAAACATTGAAAAATATCATCACCAAAATAAACTATCATAAGGAATAACAAATTTAAAACAAACAACATATATTTTCTCCATATATTTTCTCCCTATAATTTCTCCCCCTTTTTGTCATACATCAAAAAGGGTTAAAAAAAATTTTAAGACAAAACAAAACAAGCATATTAGAAACCAAAACAAAAACAAAGATATTTTAAGTGTCAATCTTACATACATTCAATTCACCACAAATAAATGAAAATCTTGCATAATCTAAAGGTTTTGTGAAAATATCTGCAAGTTGAAAATCTGTGGAAACAAAATCGATATCAATGTCACCTTTTTCAAAGTGATCTCTAAGAAAATGATATCTAATGTCTATATGTTTGGTTTTACTATGTTGATTAGCATTTTTGGTCATGTGAATAGCACTAGTATTATCACAATAAATCTTAACATGATCAAAATGTAAATCAAAATCGAGAAGAGTATGTTTCATCCAGAGTACTTGTGCACAACAAGCTCCGGCTGCTACATACTCCGCCTCGGCGGTTGAAAGGGCTACACTATTTTGCTTCTTGGAAGACCAAGACACAAGACAATTGCCCAAGAATTGGCAAGTGCCACTTGTGCTCTTCCTATCTACCCTACAACCGGCATAGTCGGCATCCGAATAACTAGTCATGGTAAATTGGTTAGTTTTCGGATACCACAAACCTAAATCAATTGTGCCCTTAAGATACCTAATTATGCGTTTTACTGCTATTAAGTGTGATTCCTTAGGACATGATTGAAAACGTGCACATAAACATACGGAAAACATTATATCCGGCCTACTAGCCGTAAGATAGAGTAAACTACCAATCATGCTACGAAATAATTTGATGTCTACTTCCTTACCTTGTTCGTCCTTGTCAAGTTTCGTAGTGGTTGCCATAGGAGTCTTTGCTACTTTGGATCCTTCAAGCCCGAACCTCTTGATGAGTTCTTTGGTGTACTTGGCTTGGTTGATGAATGTCCCATCACTACGTTGCTTGATTTGAAGTCCAAGAAAGAAGTTGAGCTCCCCCATCATAGACATCTCGAATTCCTTTTTCATGCATGACTCAAAATTCTTGCAAAGTGAAACATTAGTAGATCCAAAAATAATGTCATCAACATAAATTTGAACTATGAGGATATCTTGATCTATATGTTTGGTAAATAATGTTTTATCAACTTTTCCTTTCTTAAAATCATTTGAAATCAAAAATGAAGACAATCTTTCATACCAAGCCCTAGGGGCTTGTTTTAAACCATAAAGAGCTTTATCTAATTTAAAAACATAATTAGGGTGTGTAGGATCAACAAACCCGGGGGTTGTTCAACATACACCTCCTCATCAATATAACCATTAAGAAAAGCACTCTTTACATCCATTTGAAATAATTTAAAATCTTTAAATGAGGCATATGCTAAGGTCATCCGTATGGCTTCGAGCCGTGCTACGGGTGCAAAGGTTTCTTCAAAATCGATCCCTTCGATTTGAGTGTAACCTTGGGCAACTAACCTAGCCTTGTTTCTAACTACATTACCCGATTCATCCAACTTGTTCTTAAAGATCCATTTAGTACCAATAGTTGGTCTATCTTGGGGCCTAGGAACAAGATGCCATACTTGATTGCGCTCAAATTGATTAAGCTCCTCTTGCATAGCAAGCAACCAATATGAATCGGCCTCGGCCTCGAGGACATTTTTAGGTTCTATGTGTGAAATAAAAGCAAAATTACCACAAAAATCTTGAATCTTAGAGCGAGTGGTTACCCCTTTTGATACTTCACCTATGACGAGGTCCTTGGGATGATGAGGATTGAATCTCCAATCCTTTGGTAGTGGTTGAGAGGGCTCCTCTTCATTTGCTTGATGTTCATTTCCTTGAGCCTCTTCCACTTTGGCTTCACTTCCATCACCATCCTTTGGCTTGTCTCCCATGGTAGAAGCATCCTCCAAGGTCACTTTCTGCAAACCTTCATGCAAGGCATCTATTTCTACAACATTCTTAACAAACTTGTTAGATTCCTCAAATTTAACATGAATAGATTCCTCAATAGTCAAAGTTGACCTATTGAAGACTCTATAAGCCTTACTAGTATTTGAGTAACCTACAAAAATAGCCTCATATGATCTAGCATCAAATTTTCCCAAATTAATATTTGTATTTAAAACAAAACATTTGCAACCAAACACTTTGAAATAAGAAACATTTGGTTTTCTAGAAAAGTACATCTCATAAGAAGTCTTAGTAGTATTTTTACATAGGAAAACACGATTTGCAATGTAACATGAAGTATGAACGGCCTCGGCCCACAAATAATGTGGTAGACCATATTCATTTAACATTGTCCTAGCCATCTCTTGTAAAGTACGATTTTTCCGCTCAACTACTCCATTTTGTTGTGGAGTTCTAGGACAAGAAAGTTCATGTTTTATTCCATGTTCCTCACAAAAAGTGGTAAAGGGAAGGTTAATGAACTCACCTCCTCTATCACTTCTTATTTTAATTATTGAGGAGTCATTTTCCTTTTCAACTCTTTTCTTAAAGGCTTGAAAATGTGAAAAGGTTTGACTTTTATGTTCAAGAAAATAAACCCAAGTAAAACGCGAAAAATCATCTACTAAAACATAAGCAAATCTACTCCCACTTAAACTTTTGGTTTGTGTAGGGCCAAATAAATCCATGTGGATTAGCTCCAATGGACGTGATGACATGATATCCTTAATTGATTTGAATGAGGACTTAGTTTGTTTCCCAAATTGACATGCGTCACAAACTCGGTCCTTTTCAAAGTTCAATGAAGGAATACCCTTCACCATTTCCTTAGAGTTAAGCCTAGAAATATGGTCAAATGAAACATGGCCTAATCTCCTATGCCATAACCAAGAGTCGTCATCGAGGGCTTTTAAACATGTTATATTACAAGACATATTTAGCATATCTATCATATATACATTACTTTCATGAAAACCGGAAAATACACAAACATTAGAATTTTTGTCAACTATTTTACAAGCAATATCATCAAAAATAACATTAAATCCTTTATCACATAATTGACTAATGCTCAAGAGATTATGCTTGAGCCCGTCTACTAAAACTACATTTTCAATTAAAGGAGAAGTGCCAAGCTTACATTACCAATACCAATGATTTTACCCTTGGCGTCATCTCCGAAGGTGACGGTGCCACCTTCATGATATCTTGATAGGGTTGCAAAGTTGTTGATGTCCCAAGTCATGTGCCTTGAGCAACCGCTATCAAGATACCACAAACCTCTACGTCTTTGAGCTTTGGAAAGTACCTACATCATTTAAAACAATAGTTGACTTTGGTACCCAAACTTTCTTGGGTCCTTGAAAGTTAGTGTTACGAACCCAAACATTATGATGTGATGCACTTAGTCTATCATAACAAAAATTAGCTAAGTGTCCTTTCCGTCCACAATGTGAACATGTGTACACTTTTCTATACATGAATGCATGGTGTGTATGTGAAGTGTGAGCATGCTTTGGGGGTTTACCATGATGCATAGGTTGTGTAGCATGTACATGAGCATGAGCATAAGCATGATGAATATTTTTCTTAGGAGCTTGTTTCTTAGGAAACATATTCTCCATCTTCTTCTTATCAAACTCACTACATTTTCAAAACAACATCTAATGAGTCTAATCTTTCCTTAAGCATGGCAATCTCATTAGAATCTACAAATGGGGTCTTTCCTTTACAAGCAATCTTATATTTTTCAAAATCATTTTTAGTGGAAACTAAAGAAGAATGCAAGTCATTATTTCTTTAGAAAGTTTTAACACTTGAATACTCAAAGATTCATTATCCTTTTTCATTTTCAAGTACTTTTTCTTCATGAAGTCATAATTTTGAGAAAGTTCTATAAATGCTTCACTTAACTCATTCATGGATAAATCTTCATCAAAAGGAGTTGAGTGGGTTACCTTGCTTGTGCTCTCATTTGCCATGAAGCACATATTGGCGGTGTCGATCTCCTCCTCGGATTCACTTTCGTCATCCCATGTTGCTTTCATAGCCTTCTTCTTGTATGGCTTCTTGGATGAAGATGGCTTCACTTGGTCCGGACACTCCGCTACTATGTGTCCCGGCTTTTGGCAATTAAAGCAAATGATCTTCCTTTCTTCCTTGCCTCCTTGCCATCTCCTCCTTCCTTGGAACTTTGCCTTGTTGTACATCCTCCGGACATTTTTGACTAGAAGTGAGAGCTCCTCGTCATCTTCTTCTTCGTCATCTTCGTCGGAGTAGGTAGCATGACTTTTGAAGGCAATAGTCTTCTTCTTGGAGGGTGCCATGTCCTCCCTTGCCTTCCTCTCCATCTCATGGTTTTTAAATTCCCAATGAGTCCGATGAGCTCAATCTCATCTTTATCATTGAGTTCCTTCAATGTTGTAGCTTTCACTTCCCATGATGGAGGAAGAGCCGGATGATCTTTCTCACCCTTTGGTCGTTGTTGATGTCTTCACCTAGAGAAGAAAGCCTATTAGTAATCTTAGTAAATTTAGTAACCATATCATCTATGGTTTCATGTTCTTGCATGCTAAAATTTTCATATTGGGACCGAAGAAGGTCTATCTTGGCCCTCTTTCACTTGTGATGTCCCCTCATGTGTTACTAGCAAATGGGTCCAAATTTCATAGGCGGATTTGCAATGGATGACTCTAGCTATGTCATCATCATTGAGGGCTTGTAGGAGTGCATAATGAGCCCTAGCATTGGCATCAAACTCCTTGGTCTCAATTTCGGACCAAGTAGATTCATCACCATCGGGGGTACTAAATTGTTTAGTCACGGCCTTTGCAACTCGGCTACCTAGAGATTGCAAGAAAACAGTCATCTTAACCTTCCATATGGGAAAGTTAAGTCCATCAAACTTAGGGGGTGTCTTAATACCATCGGCCATGTTTACTATGTGGAAATGAATGAAATGATTAGCAATATGAGGATCTCTCTAAGGTTGTTAAGCCAAATCCTAGAGTCCAAGCTCTGATACCAATTGAAATACACCTAGAGGGGGGGTGAATAGGTGTAATTGCTAATCTAATGATCTTTTTAAACTTATGAAATGAGTGATGCAACAATCTCTCAAAAACACGACTAAGAGCCGAATACCCCTTGCGAGGTTCTGAACTCCTTCCTCCCAATTCCCCTTAAATGGGTTAGAGGTGCGCAATGCAACCGTGTTGTATTGAGGTGTGATTGATCAATTCCAAGTATGATGATGAAAGTGAAAGGCTCACAATGTAACACAACAAGTATAGCAACACAAGATTCCACAAATAGAGGGTTAGTTACTCAAGCAAATAATTCAAGGCAATATAAAATAAGAGAAATTGAAAGCAATAAGAACGCAAAGGCAATCGCAAACAAGGATGATTTGTTTCGAGGTTCGAGCCCGTTGCTCTAGTCCCCGCCTTCACCTCCGTGAAGGGTTTCCACTATCCCCTTAGGATCCCGTACAAGTTAGGCCTCCAAAGACCTCAAGCCCGTAGCTTCACCTTACAAAGAAACTCCACCGAGGAGCTTGTCTCCACAAGAACAAGGATTACAAATAGTGATCTTTAACTAGATCACAACACTCTTTTACAAACACTCTCACTCTTTTACAACTTCACCTATAGAAAGAATATGAAATTTTTGGCTCTATGAAGTGTGGTGAGAAAAGCTTCAGTTGTAGAGTGATATTAGAGATCAAACAACAACTGAAAAACCAATTGAAAGAATGGAAATGAAAGCTTTAAACTATTTTTCTTTTTCTCTTGAAAACAATGAAAACTTGTATTTTTTTCTTGGTAAATAACTAAGGCCTATTCCCCACTATTTATAGGGAGAGAATAGGTTAAAAACTCTGATTTTTCCAGCTAATTTGATCAGAAAAAGAGTCCCAACAACTCCTAAAAACTCTGTAAAAGAGAAAACCAAAAACAGTTTTTCAGAAATTCCAAAAGAAGAAAGAGCCGTTATGGCTGATGCAGGCCTACCGGTCGACTGCCGGTCGACCGGGTCCCTGCTGGCAAAAGAGCCGTTGGAGCTTCGGTCGACTGCCAGTCGACCGATCCAACAAAGGAAACACAGTTTCCTTCTATCGGTCGACCGACCCAGTCGACCGAAAAGATACAGAGAGCAAAACATCTCTTTTCGGTCGACCGGTCTGATGGTCCGGTCGACCGACAGACATGCACAACCTGTGCATATCCGGACACAGCAGCCGGTCGACTGCCGGTCGACCGGTCTGCCTGAAATAGTCTTTTCTGGGCAGATTTTTGAGTTAGAAAAATTTTTAAAAAATCTTTTAAAACTCTGGAACTAAGTGTTATGCTGAACTTTGTTTATATACATGTTTTAAACACGTTTTGGAAGATATAAAGCTTTGAGTACATGTATGTATAAACCAAGGCATAAACTTAGAAATAAACATTTTCAAAAACATAGAAACATTCAAAACAAGTGTGTGTGCAAATCCTAGAGCCAAATTTCACATATTCTATCTTTAACAAAACTACACTTACAAACTTCTAGGTCTTCAAGACTTCAACATGGGCAATCTTCACTTGATCTTCAATATTGCACTTTGAGCCCAATTTGACTTGTCTTGAGTCCAATGTACCTTCCTTTAGGGAGAATTCATCTCTTTAATCTATAAACCTGAAACACACTTAAACAACAATTTATATTAGTACAAATAACTAATATGTTTTGTAATCATCAAAATACACTAAACAAGGGTGATTGTAACCTTGGGCCAACAATATTATATGCTTGGGTTGTTTGTGTGTGCCTCACTTGTGCTACGAGAGCTTCATATAGCGCCTCAACTCTTATCCAGAGGAATTAAGAGGAGTTAGTCCAGAGCCCTTCACGGGAAATTTGGCTACACTCGTTGGTTGCATTAAGTGTAGTTGCAATTAGTTTTAATTTCCGCATTTAGTTCATTAGATTAGCCCTATCACCTATTCACCCTCCCTCTAGGTGATTTCATGACTTCCCTTCTCTCTACTTCATTTCTTTTTGTTGCTTCTTTTCTTACCATGTCTAACTAACTCCATCATTGCGTGGCTAACTAACTACTAACCCACTAATTTCTAACTTCTTGATTGATAACCCAAATGAGTCAATAGTGTCAAACAAGTCTTGTGCAAACGAGAGCTATGGCATCTTAAGACGAGGGTTCTAACTCTAACTTACCTATAAGTATTTACTTCCTTATATTTCATACTTAAATGGTTTTTGATGATTTATGAGTGTTATACTTTGCTTGTTATACTTTGCTTGTTGTTATAAGTTAGTGACTTTCCTTTTAACTTTGCCGATACCATTAATGCATTCGTGTCTTCCCGTATTCTCGCCTTCTATTGGATCTGGATATGGGAATGTCTGAGTTTTTGCCGTGTAAAGCTAAGTTATAGGAAGAACTTTCACTCGATTTTCACGTGAATAGTTCCAATGCATAAGGGCTATACTTGCCTATGATCCATCTTGAGGCTACATCTTCAAAAAGTTAGGGATTAGTGGGAGCAATTAGTAAAAAGTTAGCCATGCGTCTTTACCATTAAGAAAAACCCACTTTCACAGACCACCAAAACATTTTCCAATAATTCTCGAAACAACTTGTTTTCACTTTTCAATTCTTTATTTAGAAATAAGGAACTTTCTTTCTTCTTGAACTTTGAAGCCGCACCAACCTTCCATCGCTCTCCCTCCTTGTGGATACGACCCGTATAGGTACTTCGCTACTACGGAAGAATCGCAAAGCAGTAACATCAACCCACACTCTTTTTACTTATTATTGTGCTTGCTTTCTGACGATCAAACTTTGGCGTCATTGCCGGAGAGAGGAACGGCTTTGTTGTTCAATACTAAAGATTTTTCTTTGTTCTTGTGTGTAGGGAAGTACCAAAGAGCTCACTATCACGGGAAGCGAAAGAGGTGGCCAAGGACATTGCGCGAGGATTCATTTGCCCTCGGAAAAATTCGTGTAAAAGCGAGTTTTTCCAATTGAAGTGCTAACAAACTCGTTTGCAGGGTTGCCGAAAGCCGCTAAAAATTGATTTTTAAATTTTTTAGTTCCATTGAATGCTTCACCCTATGCATGTGTAATAAACTCAAAAGAAATTCACTTATTGCTTAATTGAAATTTGGACTAGACTTTTGCATTTAAGGCACGTGTCTATTTCAATTCATTTCAATTTCTATTGAAGAGTGCTGGAGAAAAGGTACGTATGCATTCATATAGAATAGGACCAACAATTTAGAGTGATTTATCGCTTTGAGTATTACCTTGTTATGAATAAACTATACACTTACACAATTGACATTAAGGGCAAAATCCAAATAAACAAGATAAGGTAGGGATTTCATCACCCTTCCTTAGCTCAAAAACCATCTCCAAGTGCACTCACACTTTCCCAAGCCTTAACTAAAAATCAATAGACGTTGGCCCTAGGGACATCTCGGACTCACTAAGAGATTAACTGAGGTTGAAAATTATAAGAATTATACTCCTACAAAGTCGGTGTCTAAGGAAAGTGGATTGAGAGGTAAAGCCTCGAAAGCTCCGTGGTTTGGTGTAATTAGGCCCGTGGCTCATGCCGGAATACCTCCCCCCGAGCTTTGCCCTTTTCTAGCCGATTAGCTTGTAGTCGAGTTCCTGCAACAACCTTCCCCGGAGAATCGACCAGTTAGGAGTCGTCTAGGTCCAGGTACCTTAGACTAAGGCTTGTAGTTGTTTTTCTTTCTTTTATTTGTTAATTTTATCTCTTCGTTTGTTTGTTGTTTTTACGTTGTTTGTGGTGTGCTTCATGCAAGAGTGGGTGAGAGATCCTGTATCTTCTACATTAACCAGAAACACTTCCTTACCCTTGCATCCAGAACCTGTGATGACATCACTTCAGGACAGATTTTACCCGATCAGAACGTCATTACCTTCTTATATAAAACTGCCTGAGGCAAATGGAAATAATTTTGAATTAAAGTTTCAGTTCATCAACACTCTCCTAAAGTTTCATGGTTTAGAATCAGAGGACACATACTTCTTTGTTAGGGAATTTGAAGAAGTATGCCTCATGATGCGTATACCCCAGCAAGGAGACGATGCCGTTAGGTTACGTTTCATCCCTTTTTCCCTAAAGGACCTAGCGAAGAAATGGTTGTACAGCTTGGCAGTAGATTCAGTCACGATCTGGGATGATTTTATCAAGGCCTTCTTGAAGAAATTCTACCCAATTCACAAAAACTGCCCTCATTAGGAAGAACATCATGCAGTTTAGGCAAGAGCCGAGCGAACCATTTTGGAAATACTTTGAGCGATTCAAAGATCTCCTAGCTCAGTGCCCTCATCATAGCATGGAGAAATGGCGTCAGTGCCAGATTCTCTACGATGGTCTAGACTATCAGACGAAGACCCTCTTAGAAATAATGTGTCAGGGAGGGTTCTTGCAGAAGGATGAGAATCAGGGTTGGGATTTATTTGAGGATTTAGCTGAGAAAACCCTGCAATGGGAGCCAGCCTCGGAAAAACTTAAGAATTCACAATCTATAACTTCAAGAGGAGGGCTCCTATCTCTAGAATCATTCATAGCTGTTGAGGCTAAGATTGCAACCCTAATGAGAAGGATCGAGGCTCTAGAGACAAAAGAGCCCGCCAGTGTCAACCAAATCAACCAACCACCAATTCACAATTCAGGTTGTTCATACTGCAGGCACCAAACTATGTCTTTGAAGAGTGCTCCGTTTTCCATGCCCAGCAAGTGCCACCGAAAAACCTGAACGCGGCCTATTCACGACCGCCGCATAATCCCTACTCACAGACATACAATCTGAGTTAGAGGAATCACTCAAATTTCTTTTGGACTCAAAACAATCCTCCGAGGCCTACTTTCTCTAACAATTTTCACCATTCTACTCCACCACCTTTTCCCAGTCAAGTCCCATCTTCCTCCTCCCAAGCTCACCAATGGAAAAGAAAATCAGTAAACTGGAGGAGAGCATAGAGGTTTTCATGAAGTCCCAAACCGCTTTCATGTAAAATCAGGGACAAACATTGAACAACCATTCACAGGCTATATCGAGATTGGAAATGCAGATGAGTCAATTAGCTAGCTCCCTAAGTGAAAGACCAAATGGTATTTTACCTAGTCAGCCGCTAGTTAACCCAAAAACCTCCAATCAAGCATACGAAATTCAAGATCCATCGATCAACCAGTACAATGCTGTTCACATACTTCGATCTGAAAAGAAGGTAGACAACCAGGTCTACCAACAGAAAAGTCCAGTCCATCCTGATCCTACTCTAGCCTCCACCTCTGCTAGTTCCTCCCAAACTGCTCTTCAAACATCTGACGAGGACAAAGCTGCCGAACAAGTTCATAAGCCTGTAGCACCCTTTCCCAATAGGTTTAGGAACAACAATAAGAATATGCACATGGAGAAAATGCTGGAGATGTTCAACCAGGTCAAATTGAATGTGCCACTTCTTGACGCTATCCAACAAGTCCCGGCTTATGCCAAATTTCTTAAGGATATGTGTACGAAGAAGAGAAAAACCAATGTGTCCAAGAAAGTGTTCTTGGCAACCAATATAAGCGAAATTCTGTCTGATTCCATTCTGGTGAAATATAAGGATCCCGAATGTCCCACCATTTCCTGCACCATAGGCCAGACCGAAATCAGAAGAGCACTTCTTGACCAGGGAGCAAGTATCAACTTGCTACCTCTCTTAGTATACCAGCAACTTGGGTTGGGCGAGCTAAACCCAACTCGAGTCACCATTCAACTAGCTGCCCAATCTGTGAAGATCCCGAAGGGGAAATTACAGACGTGAAATCACCTAGAGGGGGGTGAATAGGTGATAATGCTAATCAATGCACAAATTTAAAATGAGATGATGCAACGATCACTCAAAGTAAGATTAGAAGCCGAATACCCCGTGAAGGGCTCTGAACTCCTTCCTCGTGATTCCTCTAAATAAGAGTTGAGGTGCGCAATGCAATCTTGTTGTGAGAGTATTGATCAACAATATAACAATGAATGAAAAGCAAGTAAATAAAACAAGTAAACCAATCGCAAACACAGAAATTTGTTTCGAGGTTCGAGCACCTAGCTCTACGTCCTTGCCTTCACCTAGAAGGATCTTCGATCCATTAGAACTTCCACAAAGGATTACAACCACTAGGGAGTACCCAACTCCTCAATCACACTCCTCTAGTCTAGAGGTAGTGGAGCCACAAATACAATAATCACTTGGTGATCAAAAGATCACAAACTCCCTTTTGAAAAATTTTCTATACAAAAAACCTAGAGAATAATATATAAGATTGAAGCTCAAGGTTTTGTAAGTGATATAAAAACAGAAGAGAGATTTTAAGAATCAAAAACTTTCAAAAAACTTTTGAAAAAAATAACCCAAAACTTAAACAAAAGCTCTTTCTTAAGAAACTCAAAACTTTTGATCTTTGAATTTGTTGTTGTGAAAACCTCTACCCTAATGACCCCTTATGGGTCTGTTTGGTTGTCGTAACTGACTGTAATTCGTAGTTGTAATTGGTAAAGTCTTTTACAATTGTAAATGAGTTACATGTATGTAAATTTTACGGTGTTTGGTTGGTAATATAAAATTGTAAAGTGGAAAAGTGTATTGTACTTTACGGTGTTTGGTTGTCGTAATGTATAAGTCGTAAGTGAAAAAATTGATCACAAAATTAACTATTTGGTGATTTAAAAGTTTTAATACTGCAAATAAATATTAAAAATTAAATATTAAAAATTTTAATATTAATATAAAAAAATATTACAAATTTGTATGACCACAAAATTAACTGTAACTGGGCTGTAAGTGAGTGATAACTGGGTTGCAAGTGAGTGTTAGTTGAGTTACGTAAGTCTTTTACGAATTACGGTCCAAACAAACGCCGTAGTTGTAACTGGGTAGTAAGTCATTTACGAATTACAGAGTTTTACGCGAAACAAACGGCCCCTATATAGGATTTAGGAAGAGTAAACATAGAAAACTTTTACCTAAATAAAAGAGGAAGAAATTGATCCTCTAATACAGCTAACCACATTTTTGTAAAACTTAAATACGTTTTAAATAATGTTAAAATCAGCCTCCAAAAAATTAGCCATTACTGCCAATCTGGCAGATTGGTCAACTTTGAGCACATCTTTCAGGCTGCAAACGTCTGAATTCAGAATTAGGTATATAAGAATAATTTGTAGATATTTAAGTCTTCTTTTTAATGCAACTAAAATCAACTAAATATCATTTTTTATTAGAAAGTTATCAATAAAACACTAACAGATGTCAAATTAGAAACTGTAAGATATTTTCAGAACAAGAACAGAGTTCAACCAAATATTGATATCTTTAAAATTTGAATCTAAAAATAATTATTGAATAAGAAATTTAGATCTGAAAGTTATCTTTGAAATGCAAGTTAAATCATATTATTTGATATAAGAATAAAAAGTTATGACAAGAAATATAAAAGGGTGTCAAGTAGATTAGCAGAACTAAAACTGGTTCAAATTCAAAACCCGATATATGTACTTGAAATCCAAAGCCGGTTAAACCAAAAACTAAATATATTGAATTTGTGTGTGTGTATTTGAGCTTCAAACGTATATTCTATTCTTTAACAAAACAAACTATATGAGTCTACAAGCAGGAGTCTCTGATAGTTGATGTTGAATAACGTTTTAGCTAAACCCTAATATCCCATGTTTGAGAACTCTTGAGCCATCAATACCTGTATCAATCTGAAATTTATTCTTTAACTTCTATTAGTATCAAATAGCTTTTATATGGTTTGTTATCATCAAAACACATAACCCGGGGATTGTAACCTTTGGGCCAACAATCTCCCATTTTTGATGATGACAAAACATACAAGCTGTAAAATAAAATATAAGAGGGAGGTAAAAGCTCCTCCTCAGATGATGCTCTATTTTATCAAGTATAAAAAATGAAAACATATACATATATGAACATGTACAAAACATGAAACCTACATATATGAGATAAACATGTACAAAATATGAACATGTATAAAACATGAAACCAAAATATGAAACCATCAATACTTCTCCCCCTTTTTGTCATACATCAAAAAGGTTAGGAAACAACCAATATGCATAAACAAGATATAAACATGCATATATGCATACATAAACTCAAATATCTCTTCCCCTTTTTGTCAATTCATCAACAAAGGGGCTAAGGAAAAAACAATCAATTGTCATATCATCAAACCTTAAAGATCAAAACTTAAGTTTTTTATATACCAATTTAAAATTTTTGATAAACATATTGATACCAATAGAAAAATATTGATACCAATTAAAGATAAAAACTAAATTTTTAGATAAACACTAAAATCAATTTGTAATAAGGATACCAAATAGAGAATAATACTAATTTAAGATCATTGATACTAATATTGAAAATATTAGCATATATCAAACCAAAGTATTTTACATTATAAATGATGGGAGTAAGATACCAATTTGAAATGAAAACTGATACAAATTGAATTTACAACAAATACTAATTTTACATAAAACCAATTTAAAAAAAAGAATTTTCTCCCCCTTTATGAAATACTAAAAGAAACAATGCATAAGCTGAAAAACACCTAGAGGGGGGGTGAATAGGTGTAAGTGCTAATCTAGAACTAAATGCAAAACTAAGTGCACTAAATGCGGAAGCTAATGCAAATTTTGCAACGCACTTAGTACAATCAACAAGTGTAGCCGAATTCCCCGTGAAGGGCTCTGGACTAACTCCTCTTGATTCCCCTTGAATGGGTTGAGGTGCTATGTGAAGCTCTTGTTGATTAGGTATAAGTGAGGCACACACAAACAACCAAGCATATAAGATGATATATCAATATGAATCAATGCAAGGCACAGCACAAATGCAAGCAAGTATGATATGAATGATGAATGATGCTTTGCACAATTGTAAAGAAAGAGAGTTAGAGAGACAAGTGGATCAAACGCAAAGGCCAAGATATGTTTCGAGGTTCGAGCACCTTACTCTACATCCCCGCCTACACCACCGTGTAGGATTTCCAATCCACTATCTCCCACCGAGGGAACCTCTACCTAAGAGGATTTGTTACAACTCTAGGAGTACCAAACTCCTCTCTCAAACAACCACCTCACAACCGAGGGGTAGGCCCGTAGCCAATACAACAACCACAACACCTCTACCGAAGAGGGTTACAACAAAACTCCACCTCTCACTAGAGGGAGCAAACCAACAACCCAATTACACAACCTCAACCTCTACTAAAGAGGGAGCAACCAAGAAATCAAGGGTTTACAATAGGTGGTCTCTTTCAACCACAAACCTCTTTCCTTTTTTTTTCCACAAAACAAGATCCTAATAGATTAGGATAGATGATAGCTCAAGTGTGAAAAACTAGTGTTTTTGAAAACAAGCAACAAAGAAAATACTTGGGAAAACTCTTGTAGAAGATAGAGAATGAAAATCAATACAAATATCCCAAATTCCTATTTTCTTTGATTTTCCAAAAACCCAAAACAATAAAGATGAAATCTTTTTAGCACAAAACTCTTTTCAAAACTTGTTTTAAAACACTGAAGAAGTCAGGATTTTTTAGCTCTAAAAATCTTAGAGAAAACCTCAAATAAATGGGGTATTT
The DNA here is from genome assembly GCA_038442645.1 of Agave tequilana. Classification (NCBI taxonomy): domain Eukaryota; kingdom Viridiplantae; phylum Streptophyta; class Magnoliopsida; order Asparagales; family Asparagaceae; genus Agave; species Agave tequilana. The sequence goes on along the minus strand of JAVJIF010001304.1, from coordinate 498,553 downwards.
ATACCTCCATCAGAAAACTAGCCGTTAGGCTGATGTGGCAGCCTGACAGGCTGACGGTCGACTGGCCCGGTCGACCGCCAACGGTCAGAAATGTGACCGTTGGGCAACCACGGTCGACCGGCCCGGTCGACCCAAACAAACAGAGAGCACTGCTCTCAGCCCGGTCGACCCGGACGGTCGACCGTCCCAGTGACTCCAAACGTGCACAGATTTGTGCACGTCGGTCGACCAGCCCGGTCGACCGACTTCACCCAAGTCGACTAGGTCAGTTGACTTAGTCGACTGATTGAAGCCTGGAATAGAAATCTGGGTCAGAAAAACTGGGAAAAATATTTTATAAAAATCTTTTATCTTTTCTGAAAATCCCATAAAACTTGTTTTAACATTTTGTATTGAAACACAAACAAGTGATAAAATTTCAAGACATATATCAATCATATCAATTCATTTTTGAGTCTTGCAAATTTTATCAAAAACAAAACTTGTATTTTTATCAAACTTGATTTTTCAATACATGAATAAGATAGTCAAAATAAGTTTGTCTAGCAAGTTTAAAGCATGTATGTATATCTAGAACATATCTAATATACATAGAAATAAAGTAAACTTGTTTTGATCTACTATTCATGAAAAACAAATTCAAAACATAAAACGTGTGTGTTTGTGCACTTGAGCATATCAACTATACTAAGCTTTACAAATGGATCTAAAACACACTATCTAAACTATGGATACCTAAGTCTTCTTGATGATCTTCATCTTCAAGTTGACTTGCTCCAAAACTCCATCCATGGGCTAGGCAAAGTGTAATCTTGAAGCTTTGGCCCTGAAATCATCATGAAAAGCTTCTAAACTCCTTTGTAGAAGCTAATCACCAACTAATATCTTGCTAATGATCTGAAACTTAAATCACAAGAATATTAGTAAACATAACTACATGAGTTAATCATCATCAAAACTAGGGTGGAAGGCCTTTGGGCCAACAATCTCCCCCTTTTTGATGATGACAAAACTCATGGAGTTATATATGCATGGATTAAAGTTAAGCTTCAAAGAAGCTCCCCCTTAACTCATGCATAAACAAATAAATAATAGATATGCAATGAATGTACATAAACATGTATGCATCAACATGCATAAAACACATAAACATGTTCTAGAAGCTCTAGTTACCAATTAAATTAATAAAACATTAACAAAAATACTAGATGCTCTAGATACCATAAAACTTAATATATGAAAAAACATAAGTATGCATATATAAACCACAAATTATTCTCCCCCTTTTTGTCAATCATCAACAAAGGGGTAAACAATCAAAACAATAAATGAGGGTAAAAAACTTTCTCCCCTTTTTGTCAATCAAAGCAATACAAACAATGTTCTCCCCTTTTTGTCTAAAAACAAAAAAAAACAAGGTCAATAGGGGTGACTATAAACAACATGATATCAATAGAAAAATATGTCAATGAAACAAAGATCAATAAATGTTATATGCTATATACATTCATGAAGAGGAAGACGCTAAGTTAGCTTCCCTACACATATGCATTACATGAAGGAGGATGTTAAGCCCTAATTCACATAACACACATTATGTAATGCATAAGAGGAGATGTGAAGCTCCCCCTACACACGTGTACCACATAAAGAAGAGATGTTAAGCTCTTCAATACAAGATACACTCATCATGAATCTATATGTGGAAGAGATGTTAAGCTCTCCTTGCATATAGTCAATATAAATCAAACTTTTGTATTTTTCTTTAAATAAAATTTTTAGATACCAATTTAAAACACAAGACATCTTGATATCAAAAGATAGTATTTTTCCTTTTAAGTCATATAAACAATTGAAATGACTATTTTCTATTATAAAGCAAGGGAGTGGAAAACTAAATACCAATTGAAATATGAAAATCGACTTTTCTCCCCCTTTATGAAATACCAACAAAAACTATGCGTAGGCTTGAAATAAGATACCAATTGAAAACTAAATCAATTGAAATGAAGGTTAAGCTCAAGCTCTAGCATAAACAAAATTTGTGCAAATTTATATCTTGAGCACAAATAAAACAAGTATATGTGTATGAAATAGAATGAGTACCAATCACTAATAGATGATACCAATTGAAAATATATATACACAAACACATATGAGTATACAAAAAGATCAAAATGATACCAAGTGAAAGAGTTCAATGATACCAATTGACATAACAATAAAAGCATGGTATAACTCATATTACTACCTCCCATCTCATGCACAAGTTTAAAATGATTTTCAATATAAACATACAAGGCATGGACTCCCATCCAACCTCCCGTGGATGGTGGGGGTTTTCAAAAATGGATTTGAAAATAAGTTTTGTTTGAAAAAACTCTACCAAAATGAAGAATACCGTAACTAGTTAAATGAAAAAACTTTTAAACTAGTACGAAATCCTTCAAGCAAGGAATAAAACAAAATAATTTTTCATAAAACATGAAATCCACAAGATAATCAACACTCTAATTCAATTAGGCATAAATATGACTCATGAATACAAAACATGAGCAAGCAATAAATGTGAGTGTACAAATAAAGTGTGAATATCATAATCATGAAAATATTCAATTAAGCTCAATTATTCTTTTAAACATGAAAATATGAAAATCATCTAAACTATTTAATCTTCAAGGCATATGTATGTCCTATACAAACTAAAGTATACATACATATCCAAACACAACGAGTCCACAAAATATATGCATTAAGGCACGTGGCTCAAAAGGATAAACATGTATATCTAATAGTTTGGACAAGATAGACATATACATGAAGTTAAACAATTAAACACAAAATCAAGAAAATCTTCACCAAAACAAATTTCATTTCAAGGTATATGTATGAATTGTCAACACAATAAGTATACATACATATCCCTAAACACAATTGAGTCCATATATAGATTTGCATGAAAGGCAAATGACTCAAGAGGTATACATGTATATCTTAAAGTTTGGCAATACAAACATATACATGAAGTGAAAACTCATAAAACAAATCCAAAAATGGAATACAAGTTTGAAATGTATGAATCATCAAAATTAGACTATACTAGCACATCTAATGGGTTCAAATAAGCAATCAGGCCCAACATATATAGATTTATTTGTGGCCCACTATATGTACAAGTATAAATCTTCTAGTTTTAATGAAAACTAACATCTAAACATGTAATCTTAACATGAAGCATCAAAACACAATATAAAAATCATCATGATAAAACTAAAACATGATTACTATGTAAATTCACATGTATTAGATTCATGATGTACATTATAACTTAAACAAAAGTGAGAACACTAAGTATGGGTTCATATAAACATGTGTGTCTCAAATACTATACATGTATGTCAAGGATCTAATAATCATGGTATTTACATACTAATCCATAGACAATGAAACATGCTATAAAACATCAAAACATGCTAAAAATTTTAATTATGAAAGCATGTAAATAATAAATGGGAGTAAAGGATTGTTACCAAAACCGAAGAAGCAACTCTCCTTGTCTCCAAAACATGGTGGTCCTCTCCACCAAATCTTCCCTTGAAAGTGATGTATCCATATGATTTCTTTTAAGCTTGGAACGCATCCACTCCAAGGTGTCATCACTCTCACGTCATGTGAGAGCCCACACCTACATCAAAAATAATAGGAGGGGTGGTCTTTGGTACCCATATCTTATTGGGTCCATGGGGGTTAGTACCTTCTCTAACCCAAACAAAATTCTTTGCTAAATTTGAAGGATGTAGTCTATCATAGCAAAATTTAGTAAGGTGGCCCTTACGACCACAATGTGTACATGTGTACACATGAGCATACATATGGTGATGGGTGTGTCCGTGAGAAGCATGTGTATGCCGTGGAGGGTGTGCATGCATAAAAGTTGGAATTTGTTTCTTTCGAACCAAGGATTCCAAGCGTGTGTGGTTCATGGCACATTGGCTCATAGTGGAGCCCAAACAATCTACTCTTTTCTTTAACATACAATATCATCATTAATCTTAGAAGAAGAGGTACATGCATTAGGTAGACTAGATGAAGAAGTTACACTAGCATGACAAACATGTGCATCTATATTATTTTGCAAAACAATATTTTTCTTTAAACACACATCTAAATCATTAGAAATAGAAATTATTTTGTTTTTCAAGGCAACATTCTCTTTTAAAACAAAATCAATTTTTGAAGACAAGTTTTCATTTTTCTTCAAAACAACATGGCACTCATTTTTAGATTTTAAAAAATCATTTTCTTTAAGTGCAAGTTCTAATTGAGATCTCAATGAATCCCTTTCATTATAGATCTCAACCTTCTCTTGCAAAACACAATTAAGACTAGAATGCAAACTTTTATTTTCTTTTTCAATTTCTAGACTTTTCTTTTTCAAAACTTTATATTTTTCTATTAGTTTTTCACACACAATGGATAGTTCTTCATTTAAGGCATGAGCATCATAATCATCACATGAAGAACTAGAGCAATCATCACTATCATCTAAGTGGGGTTCCGAATGTACCTCAAGGGAGTCATTCCCTTGGACCATGAAGCATTGTGAATCGAATTCTCCACTAGATTCCTCCGGTTGATTTGGCAATGGAAGCTCGGAGGTGGTGGTGGTTGTCAACAAATTCCACACTGCAAAGGCGGAATCAATGTTAGAAACACGTAAAAAATAATCTTTAGGTAATGTGCTTTTAATGGCCTCAAGGGCTTGTGCATTGGCCCCTACATGATTGCGATCTTCAAGATAGCATTTCTTGGTGGCCGCAAGAAAGATATGCAAACCTAGGGTCTTTAGGTACATGGACATCCTATACTTCCAAACAACAATGTTGGAAGGGTCAAAGCTAGGTGGGGTCATGAAGTCCATGGTAAACTATATGAGTGTGCAAACAAGCAAATGCAAACAATAGACTAGCAACCAAATGGATCTCACTCCTAGGATGTTAAGCTTAAGTATCAGGAGCACTAGCTCTGATACCAATTGAAAGATCACCTAGAGGGGGGTGAATAGGTGTAAGTGCTAATCTAGAACTAAATGCAAAACTAAGTGCACTAAATGCAGAAGCTAATGCAAATTTTGCAACACACTTAGTACAATCAACAAGTGTAGCCGAATTCCCCGTGAAGGGCTCTGGACTAACTCCTCTTGATTCCCCTTGAATGGGTTGAGGTGCTATGTGAAGCTCTTGTTGATTAGGTACAAGTGAGGCACACACAAACAACCAAGCATATAAGATGATATATCAATATGAATCAATGCAAGGCACAACACAAATGCAAGCAAGTATGATATGAATGATGAATGATGCTTCGCACAATTGTAAAGAAAGAGAGTTAGAGAGACAAGTGGATCAAACGCAAAGGCCAAGATATGTTTCGAGGTTCGAGCACCTTGCTCTACATCCCGCCTACACCACCGTGTAGGATTTCCAATCCACTATCTCCCACCGAGGGAACCTCTACCTAAGAGGATTTGTTACAACTCTAGGAGTACCAAACTCCTCTCTCAAACAACCACCTCACAACCGAGGGGTAGGCCCGTAGCCAATACAACAACCACAACACCTCTACCGAAGAGGGTTACAACAAAACTCCACCTCTCACTAGAGGGAGCAAACCAACAACCCAATTACACAACCTCAACCTCTACCAAAGAGGGAGCAACCAAGAAATCAAGGGTTTACAATAGATGGTCTCTTTCAACCACAAACCTCTTTCCTTTTTCTTTTTTCACAAAACAAGATCCTAATAGATTAGGATAGATGATAGCTCAAGTGTGGAAAACTAGGTGTTTTTGGAAACAAGCAACAAAGAAAATACTTGGGAAACTCTTGTAGAAGATAGAGAATGATAATCAATACAAATATCCCAAATTCCTATTTTCTTTGATTTTCCAAAAACCCAAAACAATAAAGATGAAATCTTTTTAGCACAAAACTCTTTTCAAAACTTGTTTTAAAACACTGAAGAAGTCAGAAATTTTTAGCTCTAAAAATCTTAGAGAAAACCTCAAACAAATGGGGTATTTATACCTCCATCAGAAAACTAGCCGTTAGGCTGATGTGGCAGCCTGACAGGCTGACGGTCGACCGGCCCGGTCGACCGCCAACGGTCAGAAATGTGACCGTTGGGCAACCACGGTCGACCGGCCCGGTCGACCCAAACAAACAGAGAGCACTGCTCTCAGCCCGGTCGACCCGGACGGTCGACCGTCCCAGTGACTCCAAACGTGCACAGATTTGTGCACGTCGGTCGACCGGCCCGGTCGACCGACTTCACCCAAGTCGACTAGGTCAGTTGACTTAGTCGACTGATTGAAGCCTAGAACAGAAATCTGGTCGACCGACTTCACCCAAGTCGACTAGGTCAGTTGACTTAGTCGACTGATTGAAGCCTAGAACAGAAATCTGGGTCAGAAAAACTGGGAAAATTTTTTTATAAAAATCTTTTATCTTTTCTGAAAATCCCATAAAACTTGTTTTAACATTTTGTATTGAAACACAAACAAGTGATAAAAATTTCAAGACATATATCAATCATATCAATTCATTTTTGAGTCTTGCAAATTTTATCAAAAACAAAACTTGTATTTTTATCAAACTTGATTTTTCAATACATGAATAGGATAGTCAAAATAAGTTTGTCTAGTAAGTTTAAAGCATGTATGTATATCTAGAACATATTTAATATACATAGAAATAAAGTAAACTTGTTTTGATCTACTATTCATGAAAAACAAATTCAAAACATAAAACGTGTGTGTTTGTGCACTTGAGCATATCAACTATACTAAGCTTTACAAATGGATCTAAAACACACTATCTAAACTATGGATACCTAAGTCTTCTTGATGATCTTCATCTTCAAGTTGACTTGCTCCAAAACTCCATCCATGGGCTAGGCAAAGTGTGATCTTGAAGTTTTGGCCTGGAATCATCATGAAAAGCTTCTAAACTCCTTTGTTGAAACTAATCACCAACTAATATCTTGCTAATGATCTGAAACTTAAATCACAAGAATATTAGTAAACATAACTACATGAGTTAATCATCATCAAAACTAGGGTGGAAGGCCTTTGGGCCAACATAAGCTTGTAATAGATACAAATTAAAAATAATTGACATGATGAACTAAATCAAGCTTAGCAAACATAATTTGTACTTTTTCAAAAAAAATTTAAAGACATGTGAAACAAGCACAATCAAATCATATATATGTATGTATGGATATACCTATTGAAATATGAGGCACATATAGAAATACATATGAGTATGCAAATATATGAAATATCAATTTTGATACCAATAGAAATATAATGAGGATCAAGTGTATAACTCAAACCTACCACCCTTATCATGCACAAGTTTAAAAGATATTCAAGAAGGTATACAAGGCATGGTCGCCCATCCAGCCGCCCTTAGAAGGTAGGAGTTTTCAAAAATCATGATTTAAAAGTAAATAGACATAGTTTTAAAACTCTACCATTTGAAGAATAGAAACTAGGTTAAAGATATTTTTAAAAACTAGTAAGAAATCCTTCAAAGTATGAAACCAAATCATACATCCCATGAAAATATGAAAATCACATAATAATTGACACTCAAAGTCTATAAAGCACATATATGCTCATGAAAATAAAGTCATGAGTAAACACCAAATATAGAGTGTAAGAATCATGTAATCAACAAAATCATAAAAATAAGGCATTTAAGCTCAAATCAAATTCTTTACAAACATGAAAAACATAAAAGTTTAATTTTTATCAAAACAAAACAAACCTCAAGACATATGTATATTTTGTATAAACTAGAGTATATATATTTATCCAAGCATAAATGAGTCCACAACAGTATATTGCATGAAGGCAAGTGGCTTAAGGATGTACATGTATATCTATTAGTTTAGACAAAAGTAACATGTACATGAAGCTAACACATTATCATGAAACCATGTGCAAAAATAGAAAATATAAGTGTAAATGAGATAATCATCAAAACTAGGTTATACAAGTACATGTAATGAGTACAAGTGAGCAATGAAGCGCAAACACATAATAACCAAGTGTAGCTCACTACTTGTATAAGTATATACACAAGTTTTAATGAAAATTACATTTAAACAAGTAATTAAAATCATGAAGTACAAAATCAAGCACATAAACCAAAACATGAATCTAAACATGATCAATCATAATGAGCATTGAAGCCAAAACATGCTAAAAACATTTATATGAAAGCATATGAATAAAATAGGAATTAGAGATTATTACCAAAACCAACAGGGTAATCTCTTAGTCTCAAACCAAGATGGTCCTCCCACCAAACTTTCCTTGAAAGTGATGCATCCAAAAGTGTCACCGTTTAGCTTGGAATGCATTCACACCAATAACTCTCACGTCATGTGAGAGCCCACACCTACATCAAATAGACTAGGAATGGATTTTGGTACCCATATTTTCTTGGATCCTAATACGTTAGTGTTTTGAACCCAAAAATGATTATTCATACTATTTATATGATTATAACAAAATTTGGCTATATGACCATTCCGGCCACAAAAAGTACATTTATAAATTCTTCCATATTTAAAAGTATAATGAGCATGTGGTTTCTGAACATGTGATTTGTGAGCATGGGGTGTTTTAGCATGATTGACATGTGATGTGTTGGCATGATGACATGTGGAGTTTTAGCATGTGATGATTTATCATGTTTAGCATGAGGAGCATGCATATGCTTCTTTGAAAACATTTCTTCTAATTTAGTATTATTAAAAGCACATTCTTTTAAAATATTTCCCAAATCATTTATTCTAATTTTTAACATGAAAAACTCATTTTTATCAATTTTAGGATATTTAGATTTGCAAGTAACTCTATAGGCATCAAAATCTCTTTGTGTTGAAATAAGAATAGAAGATAACTCATCCTTTTCTTTTGAAGAAATAGCAATTTGATTTTTAAGCATTTCATTTTCCTTTTTCAATTTTGAACAATCTTCCTTTTTAGCATCAAAACTTTTTGAAAGTTCAATGAAAGCTTGTAATAACAATTCTTTACTTATTTCACTTTCATCATCAAGTGGTTGGGTAGTTACCTTAGGTGTGTTTGCCATGAAACATACATTTGCCGTGTCGACTTCATCTTCGGATTCACTTTCTGAGTCCCAAGTGGCTTTGTACACCTTCTTTTCAAACGGCTTCTTTTGCTTCATGGAGGAAGGCATCTTGTTCTTGAAATCTGGACATTCGGCCATGATGTGTCCAGGTTGCCTACAGTTGTAGCATGTGATCTCCTCCTCCTTCCCTTCCTATCGCCTTCTATGATTGAGCTTATTCTTGTGGCATATTCTCTTTACATTTCTCACAAGAAGAGATAGCTCTTCATCATCTTCATCTTCTTCATCATCGTAGTTGGTGGAAAAAGACTTGAAAGTTATAGACTTCTTCTTTTGAGGTATCGCTTCTTCTCTAGCCTTTTTCTCCATCTCATGAGTTTTAAAATTTCCAATAAGACTTATGAGCTCCATCTCGTCTTTGTCATTCAATTCCTTCAAGGTGGTAGCTTTGATTTCCCATGATGAAGGGAGTGCATGAATCACCTTTCGCACCTTTTGATCGTTATTGATTTCATCACCTAGAGAAGTAAGAGCATTTGTGATTTTAGTAAACTTAGTAATCATATCATTAATAGATTCATTTTCTTACATTCTAAAACTTTCATATTGGGAACGCAAGAGATCAATTTTAGCTCTCTTGACTTGTGATGTTTCCTCATGAGTGACCAATAAGTGTTGCCAAATCTCATAGGTGGACTTGCAATTGATAAGCCATGTTAAGTCATCCTCATTCAATGCTAAAAGTAGGGCATTTTGAGCCTTTGAATTAGCATCAAATTCCTTGGAGGTAAGATCGGACAAAGTGTCCTCCTCACCTTCGAGTTTACTACAAGGCTTGGTCAAAGACTTAGCAACTAGGCTACCTAGAGATTGTAGAAAAATGTTCATCCTAACTTTCATATGAGAAAGTTGAGTCCATCAAATTTGGGAGGGGTCTTAATGTTATCGGCCATCTTTACTAGTATATAAATGAGTATATAAAAATAGTGATTAGCAATTTATAGGATATCTCTAAGGATGTGAAGCCAAAAACTAGAGTCCTAACTCTGATACTAATTGAAATTACCTAGAGGGGGGTGAATAGGTGATAATGCTAATCGATGCACAAATTTAAAATGAGATGATGCAATGATCACTCAAAGCAAGATTAGAAGCCGAGTACCCCGTGAATGTCTCTGAACTCCTTCCTCGTGATTCCTCTAAATAAGAGTTTGAGGTGCGCAATGCAATCTTGTTGTGAGAGTATTGATCGACAATATAAGAATGAATGAAAAGCAAGTAAATAAAATAAGTAAACCAATCGCAAACACAGAGATTTGTTTCGAGGTTCGAGCACCCAGCTCAACGTCCCCACCTTCATCCAGAAGAATTTCCGATCGACTAGAACTTCACAAAGGATTACAACCACTAGGGAGTACCCAACTCCTTAATCACACTCCTCTAATTCAGAGGCAGTAGAGCCACAAATATAATAATCACTTGGTGATCAAAAGACCACAAACTCTCTTTTGAAAAATTTTTCTTTACAAAAACCCTAGAGAATAATATATAAGATTGAAGCTCAAGGTTTTGTAAATGATATAAAAACAGAAGAGAGATTTTAAGAACTAAAAACTTTCAGAAAATTTTTAAAAATAATAGCCCAAAACTTAAATAAAAGCTCTTTCTTAAGAAAACTCAAAACTTTTGATCTTTAAATTTGTTGTTGTGAAAACCTCTACCCTAATGACCCCTTTATACAGGATTTAGGAAGAGTAAATATAGAAAACTTTTATCTAAATAAAAGAGGAAGAAATTGACCCTCTAATACAGATAACCACATTTTTTTAAACTTAAACATGTTTTAAAAACATGTTAAAAATCAGCCTCCAGAAAATTAACCATTACTGCCAATCTGACAGATTAGTCAATTTTGAGCACATTTTTCAGACTAGAAACGTCCGAATTCAGAATTAGGTATATAGGAATAATTTGTATATCTTTAAGTCTTCTTTTTAATGCAACTAAAATTAATTCAATATCATTTTTAATTAGAAAGTTATCAATAAAACACTGACAGGTGTCAAATTAGAAACTTTAAGATGTTTTCAGAACAAGAATAGAGTTCAACCAAATCTTTGACATCTTTAAAATTTGAATGTAAAAATGATTATTGAATAAGAAATTTAGATCTAAAAGTTATCTATGAAATGCAAGTTAAATCATATTATTTGAATATAAGAATAAAAAGTTATGATAAGAAATGTAAAAGGATGTCAAGTAGGTTAGCAGAACTAAAACTGGTTCAAATCTAAAACCCGATATATGTACTTGAAATCCAAAGCCGGTTAAACCAAAAACCAAATATATTGAATTTGTGTGTGTATTTGAGCTTCAAATGTATATACTATTCTTTAACAAAACAAACTATATGAGTGTACAAGTAGGAGTCTCTGATAGTTGATGTTGAACAACGTTTGAGCTAAACCCTAATATCCCATGCTTGAGAACTCTTGAGCCATCAATACCTGTATCAATCTGAAATTCATTCTTTAACTTCTATTAGTACCAAATAACTTTTATATGGTTTGTTATCATCAAAACACCTAACCTAGGGATTGTAACCTTTGGGCCAACAAGACGTCCTTATCCGGGTCGGGGATTTTATTTACCCCGTTGACTTCATTGTGCTTGAGACCCAACCAGTGTCCAATCTTAGGTCTCAAACTCCCGTCATCTTAGGGCGCCCATTCCTTACTATAGCCAATGCCATAATCAACTGTAGGAACGGGTCCATGCGATTGACCTTTGGAGACATAACGAAGGAAGTCAATATCTTCAATCTTGGAAGACAACCTAGGGATGTCAATGATCAGACATTTGAGGTCAATTCTATTGAAAATCTGAAAATAGAAACTGAGGCAGAGTTTAATCTAGAGGCTGAGGATTTTAATTTAGATCAGATCATAGATTCAGCAGTAGATTAGGCGTCACGTCCAAGTGTACCTCATCATAGGATTGAAAGCCCAGAGATTGCCTCTAATGAAGCAACACCTTCTCTAGAGCTAAAAGCCCTGCCTGAACACCTCAAGTATGCCTACCTGGGTGAAAAGGATACCTTGCCAGTCGTCATAGCATCCTACCTGACTAAGCAACAAGAGGACAGCTTAATGTCTATTCTGAAAAGACATAGGGAAGCCATTAGATGGACGATGAAGGACATCAAGGGAATAAGTCCAGCCATAGTACAGCATAGAATCCATTTAGTCGATGAAGTAACCCCTAGGAGGGACCCACAATGCAGGCTTAACCCTCTCATGTAAGAGGCAGTTAAGGCTGAAATTCAGAAACTATTAGATAATGGGATCATTTATCCCATTTCTGATAGTCAATCTGATAGTCAATGGGTTAGCCCTGTTCATGCGGTCTCAAAGAAGGCTGGCTTTACGGTGGTAGAAAATGAGGAAAAAAAGTTGGTACAAATAAGACTACCTACCAAGGTTCGTGTTTGTATCGACTATAGAAAGTTGAATGCAGCTACCCTTAAAGGCCACTTTCCGCTACCCTTCATCGACCAAATGCTGGAACGATTGGCTAGACATGAGTACTACTGCTTCCTAGATGGGTACTTGGGATTCAATCAAATCCCTATTGCTACAGAAGACCAGGAAAAGACCACATTCACTTGCCCGTTCGGAACCTTCGCTTACCGACGCATGCCCTTTGGATTGTGCAATGCTCCCGCAATATTCCAACGGTGCATGCTTAGTCTTTTCTCCGATATGATAGAACGTTTTCTTGAGATTTTAATTGATGATTTCTCCATCTACGGAGATTCATTTGACCAGTGTCTTCATCACCTGGAGTTAGTGTTGCAAAGATGTAGTGAGAAGAACCTAACTCTAAACTGGAAGAAGTATCACTTTATGGTGAGACAAGGGATTGTCTTAGGCCATGAGATTTCTAGGAGAGGCATTGAAGTAGACAAGGCTAAAATAGAAGTGATTGCTAAGCTTCTACCACCCAAAATCATCAAGAATATTAGATCCTTTTTAAGGCATGCTGGGTTCTACCGACGGTTCATTAAGGATTTTAGCAAAGTCGCTAGGCCCTTAACCAACCTGCTCGCTAACGACGTGCCCTTTGATTTCAATGATGAATGTTTCAAGTCATGGCGGAAGCTTAAGCAAGAACTTATTTCTGCGCCTATTATTTCTGCTCCTAATTGGGCCCAGCTATTTGAAATCATGTGTGATGCATCTGATTTTGCTATTGACGCTGTTATAGGATAGCACATCGACAATAGGCAACACGTGATTTATTACTCGAGTAGGACCTTGAATGACGCCTAACAGAACTATACAATGACTGAGAAGGAATTCTTAGCCGTTGTCTTTGCATTAGAAAAGTTTCGGCCCTACTTGTTGGGTTCAAAGACGGTGATTTTCACGGATCACTCGGCTCTGAAATACCTCATGACCAAAAAGGAAGCAAAAGCTTGATTGATTCGGTGGATCCTTTTGTTTCAAGAATTTGATTTGAAAAATTCAGGATAAACGAGGTATAGAAAATGTGGTCGTTGATCATCTCTCATGAATTCTGAATGCACTGATCATACAAGCTCCGATCAAAGAGGATTTCCCAGACGAGCACATCTTGGCCATTCTCAAGGAACCCTGGTATGCGAACATTGTTAATTACCTGGTCACTGGACAATTACCCGCTGACTGGACAAAGCAAGACCAATACCGCTTCTTTGCCCAAGTACGATACTTCTTCTGGGAAGAACAGTATCTTTTTAAGTATTGTCCTGACCAAATTATTAGACGATGCATATCAGAGGAGGAACAGAGGAGTGTGCTTAGCTTTTGCCATGATCTTGCATGCGGAGGACACTTCGGTCCGCACAAGACTACAGAGAAGGTTCTTCAAAGTGGGTTTTATTGACCCATTTTGTTCAAAAACTCATACCATTTTTGCAAGTCATGCTCAAATTGTCAGAAAATTGGAAAAATTTCAAGAAGAGACATGATGCCCCTGAACCCGATCCTGGAAGTTGAAATTTTTGATGTTTGGGATATCGATTTCATGGGACCATTCCCTAATTCTTTCGGCAACCAGTTCATTTTGGTTGCTGTGGACTATGTCTCTAAATTGGTAGACGTTGTACTGATCGAACTTTTACCTGCACACAAAATATGAATATTAGATCTGAGAATTAAAGGTGTGCAAGTGTTCAATACTATCCGCTGTAGCAAGGCTATGCGGGTCGTGATCCTCAGGGAGGGACTAGCGATGGAAGCGTTTGTAAGTTTTACCCTAAAAATTATTTATTTTTAAGCTAAGTTAAGAAGAAGGCGGTATTTTACAATGAGTCGGCAAATAAAGAATTGGTAGAAGAGTTGTGATTTAATCTACAAAAAGAAAAGAAAAGAAAAGAAAAGAAAATAAAAGAAATACTAACCTTGGTTGAGGAACAATATGAAATCTTAACACTTTCTACCTTGCTTTGGAGGCATGAACGCATAAAGCATAGGATTGATCTCAGTCCCCTGTTCGCATTAGATCATCAAGCCTTGGCAAGCATGAATTGATACGTACCTTGAGGAGGAGAACATCTCCATGAAATATCGTTGGCTCTCGCTAAGACTCGTTATATTCGTGCTTCAAAATCACTTGCATGCTCATATACAATCAACATAGATCAAAGAGAAATAAAGTAGAAAAGAAAAAGAAAACAAAAAGAAAAGTAAAGCAATGACATAAAAACAAAGAAAAGATTACCTTTATTAATCAGTACAATGGCAGAGAAGAGGAAGGTACATCAGTGTCACGCTCAACATAAGCCTCTCTCTCTTGAAAATAAAAAGAAAAACCTAATTACAAAAGAAGAAAACCTAGAAGAAACCCTAATTTTGGCCCTGTACTGCGTTGGACGACGTTCTGTGTTGCACTGCAGGGGGTATTTATAGGCGCAGAAGGAGTTAGAGTCCGAACACAAGTCGTACACAAAAGCCGTTGCCCTGGCTTATCTGAATTGCCGTAGAAATGCGGCATTTGCCGTGAAATTGCGGCATTTTGGTGGCAGATTGCCACGCGCTTTGGCGCGTGGCTTTTCATGGTCCGTCCATCTGGGCGTTTGCTTCTGGAAGCTGCATCCTGGCTCTTTATCATGGGATTTGGATATAACTTGGGAATCAAGTTATCTAGATTTCAAATCTCCCAATATCTTTATCCACGAATTTCCTTATCTTTGCACTCTTATCTTTGGCTTTTATCCTCATCCTGCAAGTGTTTAGGGTTGGATAAAAGTCTATCCTTCCCTCTTCTTTGATAATTGCAACTTTAGCCCTTGTGTATTTGCACTTTGACAATTGATATTTGCACTTTTGCACTTGGGCTTCAAATGTGGGCTTTTGGGCTCTTTTTAAGCTTTAATTCTTTCTTTTTATTATTTCGAGGCCTGCACACAATAAATCACAAAATATTAATAAATGTGCAGAATTAAATGAATAAATATGAAAATGTGATGGTAAATGTTATGATAAAAATGCACTTTTCACTACCAATCATGTACCAACAAAGACGAATGACTACAAGTGGTTGTCAAATTACTTAAAGATAACATCTTCTCCCGATTTGGCACCCCAGAGCGATAATTAGTGATAATGGATCACACTTCTGCAACAGAGTTTTTGAAGCTTTGATGCGAAAATATTCCATCAATCACAAGTTATCCGCTCCGTACCATCCCCAGACAAATGGGCAGGTAGAAGTCACCAATCGACAACTCAAGCTCATTCTGGAAAAGACTGTCAGACAGAACTGAAAGGATTGGTCAGTTAAACTCAACGATGCATTGTGGGCTTACCGCACTGCTTTTAAGACAGTCCTGGGGATGTCCCCTTACAGAATCGTATTTGGGAAAACCTGTCATCTGTCAGTTGAGTTAGAACACCGTGCCTTCTGGGTCATTAAGCAACTCAATTTTAATCTGACCAAGGCTGATGAGCTAAGGAGACTGCAGATTTCAGAACTAGAGGAGATATAGAATGAAGCCTATGCGAATACTCGGATCACCAAAGCAGGACTAAACTTTTTCATGACTAGATCATAACTCGGAAAAACTTTACCCCGGGAGACAAGGTCCTGCTGTACAACTCTAGGCTTCATATTTTCGCAGGGAAGCTGAAGACTCGTTGGTCTGGACCATTCATCGTGCGCACCGTTTTTCCACACGGTCCTGTGATTATTGTAGATCCTAAGAACAACGCAGAATTCAAAGTAAATGGGCAAAGACTGAAGCCCTTTTTGACCACTGAGCCTATGACTCCGGATGATAGTGTGCTGACGCTTTTTACCCCGTCATACACCTAACCACAACAACTCAAAAAAAAAATTTAAAAATGCTTCCCCTTCTATATTTTTTTTTGACATTTCTTTAGCCTATTCGCACCTTGCCGGCCCGAGTCCACGAAAACGGTGACATCATTTCTTCACTCTATTTATTGCATTCACAATTACATATATATTCATTGAGGACAATGCATTAGATAGGTGGGGGGAGTGCTAACTCTTTTTCTATTTCTTTCTATTCTTTTTCTTTCCCAAAAATCTTTTTCCTTCTATTCTTTTTTTCAAAAAAAATAATTCCAGATTGAAAAGAAATTTCATACTCTTTATAAAAATACCAAAAGATTGTAGGAATTAAGAGAATCTTATTAATGAATCTTTATTTTGCCTAAGTAAATAAGAAAGATTGGTTTGACTAAAAAGTTAGGAGGGATAATGAAAATAACTCATACCTTTTATTTAGTCTTAGTAGATATACATAAACTACACACACATGCAGAGGATTTAGAGACACAACTCTAGAAAAAAATAATAATAATAATACTGGATAATTGTGCCTCAAGAAGTATGATTACTCACGCTGAAAAAAAATAATGTTGGATAATTGTGCCTCAAGAAGCATGATTACTCACGTCAAAAAAAAGAGAGGAGAAAATGTATATATATAAATAAGTAAATCTTGATTTCGTGGCCTACTCTACTTGCATATTTGACCTGAAGTGTGTTTTTCCATCGGTACCCTATAATCATCTGGTTTGGGAGTCATCAGTTTGATATATGTTACATAAGTAAAGTAGATAGCCTAATGAAATCAAGAATAATAAATATATATTAATAAAATTAAATTCAAAGTTGAGTTGAAAACTCTCAAGCACATCACACTTACACATTATGCATATTTATCTAAAGTAAAATAACAGAATGAGTTAGAAATACAAGATCCTTTCTAAATTTAAAGAAAAATCATAATTTCTTCTTTTATGAAGGCTAAAGTATAGGAGGACTTATGAGGGTTGAACCTAATTCTTGCATCGTTTGGTCAGTTTTACTTAGATGATTGAATGTTCTTTTTCATGACAGAATTTTTTTCTAACCACTAACTACTTTTCTTTACTTACTAGATTTTGTGGGTGCAATCTGCTAAAAACTCTCAGGAGACAGCACTCCTCCTCTAGGGGAAACCTAGAGGTTTAAAGGCTTGTTGCATATGCTCAATGCAACCGCGACACCTGCGAAAGTGGTATAATAATTTTCTTATTTTTGTTTTGCTCGAGATGAGCAATAAGATAAGTGTGGGGTGTGATTAGTCTCTAATTTTGCATAGTTCTCATCACATTCTCATATTTATTTCATGTAAAATTTTGCTAATAAAACCTTGCATGCTTGATCCTACTTCCATGGTGTGCAAATAAAGAAGAAGACCTAAATCACTATTTAATTGGTGATTAAAAGCCTACCAAGTAGACATTAACTTTAGAGTGAAGATTTTGTCAGTTCAGGATATCAAATCGCAAATCTAGAAGATCAAGTGGACAGGAGACAGACTGGGCGACGCACTGCCCGAAGCCAGGCATGCGCCGCCCTGGCTGGGCCGCGGAAACGCGGCCAGGGGCCGCGTTTCCGCGGCCCTTTGTGCGCGCGCGCCTGCACTTCGGGCCATAGGTCACCCACGTGGCCCCCTTCCCCTGGTGCCTATAAATACCCCCTGGGGTCTGAAGAAAGAGATATCCAGAGAATAGAGTTGTAATTTGTGTTTTGTTGTTAAGAATTGTAGTTGCTTTAGTTTGCTTCTTTTAGTTTTAGTTTTAGCCATTAGAGCGAAAGAGAGAGTGTGTCAGTGTTGTATTTGAATGGTGACAAGCTAATTTAAGTACTACTTCTCTTCCTTCTTTCAATTTACTTGTGCTTTCATTTGGTTTTTACTTTCTTGTTGTAGTGTAACTTCCCTTCTCTCTACTTCTTTTCTTTTTATTGCTTCTTTTCTTACCATGTCTAACTATCTTCACCATTGTGTGGCTAACTAACTACTAACCCACTAATTTTTAACTTCTTGATTGATAACCCAAATGAATCAATAGTGTCAAACAAGCCTTGTGCAAACGAGAGCTATGGCATCTTAAGACGAGGGTTCTAACTCTAACTTACCTATAAGTATTTACCTCCTTATATTTCATACTTAAACGGTTTTTGATGATATATGGGTGGTAAGTTAGAGACTTTTCTTTTAACTTTGCCGATACCATTAGTGCACTCGTGTCTTCTTGTATTCTCGCCTTCTATTGGATCTTGATATGGGAATGTCCGAGTTTTTGCCGTGTAAAGCTAAGTTATAGGAGGAACTTTCACTCGATTTCTACGTGAATATTTCCAATACATAAGGGTTATACTTGCCTATGATCCATCGTGAGGCTACATCTTCAACAAGTTAGGGATTAATGGGAGCAATTAGTAGAAAGTTAGCCATGCGTTTTTACCATTAAGAAAAATTCACTTTCACAAACCACCAAAACATTTTCCAACAATTCTTGAAACAACTTGTTTTCACTTATTTGAAAACAAGAAACTTTCTTTCTTCTTGAACTTTGAAGCCGCATCAAGCTTCTATCACTCTCCCTCCTTGTGGATACTACTCGTATAACTACTTCGCTACTATGGAAGAATCGCAAAAGTAGTAACATCAACCCATACTCTTTTTACTTATTACTGTGCTTGCTTTCTGACGATCATCAGGATACTAATTATACATCGTTCATCACTTTGTTCTTGACATTGATTATTCTGTTATGTTTCATTTCAGTTATCATGTTGTTATTGCTTGCGTTGTTATAGACAAACCCCTTTTCCTTTACACACACACTCATTAGGTCGCTTTTGATGACCCTGAATTCGCACGTCCAAGATTTTTGGACACTTTTTTATATTTTTTAGGTGTTCATGTGATCGAATGCGTTACGAGTAGCTGGAATCTTTTTTTTCTTGATTATAGGTATTCTTTCTCTTTTATTCATATTATTTCCTGATTCTATCTTTATCGTATTCAGTTGTCATTTTTTTTCTTTATTCATCTGCTATCATTGTGTTAGATATTTATATGTCATATTATAGTGATATTGATTTAACATAGTAGATTTTATAGTTTGTTCAGGTTACTTAAGGCTTAACGCTTATACGTGAGGTATTTTTCTTGCGTATATGCGTCGCCGACTCTTGTCGAGTTTTTGCTTCAGCGTATTTTGGGAAGCAGGGTGTGACAGTTGCCACAATTGGAAGGAGATGATTATGGGTTCTTTGAAAGAATAGATTTGAAGGATGATGAAGTTTCAACTGTATGAAGGAGGGAGTGGAAGCAGAGGAACGGAGAAACTCCTGATTTGTTCGAAAGAGAAATTACAGAGTTAAAGGTGAAGAACAATGAGATTCTGATGAAGATCTTTCAGCTGAAGTCAAAATATGAATATTTTATTATGAAACTTAGAAGAATTTTAATGTGTTTGGTCATCTCTCTACTCAAAAAACTTCAACCAATCATGTAAAAAAAAAAACAGATTTCTCAACACATCGACTCAAAAAAACCCAAGATTTATCTCTCTACTAAAAAAAACCATTGGCCCCAATTGTACTCCACTTCGCTCTGTGCTTTTCAGGCCTAAAGATAGACATTCTCGACGTTCTCGAGGTGATCTACGGAGGAGATGAGGAATTTGGGTACTTCTAGAGAAAGAAAAGAGAGAAGGGGTCTGGTCGGTGGGTGAGTGTGGGGGTTTTGGAGGGAAATAAACAAATGAGAAGTTGTTTTTACTGCTTGAGGGCCCAGGGTAAATGAGTCATTTCACATACCCGTTAATGACGTTACAAGGAAAAACTGGGAAACATATCGTTTAGGAGGGTTTTTGGGATTACTTAAGTTTAGGGTTTCTTTTTTTTCTTTTTTTTTTTTTTTTTTTTTTTTTTTGGGGGGGGGGGAGGAGGGGGGGGGGGGGGGGGGGGGGCTGAAAGTTTAATAGGGCATTTAGAAAATAATCTATAAATTAAATACATTATGTTGAGCTTTGAAGAAGTAATCTAGGCCAATATATACATAAATTAATGATTGTGAAGACACTCAAACTATAATTAATCTTTTTCTGACATGGAAAAATGCATTTCTTCTTTTAGTTTTACTGATGTAACATGAGATTTTCATTTCAGTACTCTTTTGAATTTTCAAATCCATGACAAGTATCATTGATACCTGATTTAGTGTTAAAATTTTTAGTGGGAAAAGTTGTGAGAAGTCTTATATCCAAGTCATAAAATTAACTAGCAATTATATGAGAAGTTTATACATTTTCCCGCTTATGAAAGTTTAATAAGGTATGCTTATGATTATTAGATAATCTTAGTTGGTGAGACATGGAACTTGTTTGAGCCTACAGAGTAAAAAGACACAAAAGTGGAGTTGTAATGGTGACAAATGAGATCGATTATTCGCTAAGTTGACCTCAATCCAAATGTTTTGAGTTTGATGAATTCTCGACTCGATAAGAATTTCGGGTTGTGTTTTAGCATAAGTTTTGACGTGATGCATCTCTTTCCAAACCTAAGAATTGATATGCACAAAATTAGTTTATTTATCAGAAATACAAGGTTAATTGAATTAAAGCATAAGCGTTTTTTTAGACTTTTGTGAAAGAGAACAATAGATAACTTCTAATTAGTCCCTTTTGACTAGAAAAGAGGTAATCGACGTAAAGAGAGAGGGGGAACCTCCACTGCTGTCTTGAACAAGAGAGGGACGTTGTAATAAGTATGATTGGAGACATGTCTTAAAATCATTTTTATCGCTCTTCTAATTTCTTCCAAATGCATTAAGTTAGTTGAAGCAAATTATTGTGTTAAAAATTTGGGCCGATTGCTTCATGCGTACATCATTCCTTGGGAAAATTATACCAACATACTTTCAACTTTGGGAATACTTAAAATTATATGCGCCTAAATTTTGGTCAATGCACTTTGTTATTCTAAATTTTTTTACATATTCCTACCTTACACCCGTTAATGATCTTTATACAAAGAAGAAAATATCCCTGTGGATATTTCAGTTAATTTTAAATGAATATAAGAAGCGGTTGGTAAAATGAGGGGAGATTGAAAATTTGGATCTAGGATGAAATTTTTTCAAAATTTTCCATGATCTCTTCTTGAAAAATTGGAGAATTATTGAATTTGAGAAGGAAATTTAGTTCTATCACTTTAATAATTTATAGATCTCGGGTAGGAAGTGGTTTAGTGGCAGGATTTGGGTTGAATTGAGGTTGGAGAAGATCAGAGCAGTTCTTTGAGAGGTAAGTCCTTGTCATTGTTTAGATCTAGTTTAGTTTTATTAGATCCAGAGATTGTTTGTTCTATATGACATATTTTTATTAAAAATTGAACTTGTATCAGTTTATTTTCACTGTTTTTTAATTTTTGTGTTGTCAAGAACTGTCTTATTTTTCTGGTTTTTTATGTGTAATTACAATGGTTTTTGAATTCTTTTTGTTATTCTGATTGTTTTGCTTGTTTAATAAATTATAGAGAGGGTTATTGTTACTGTTAGTGGTTTCTATGCTAATCCTATAGTGTTAGTGATCCCTAGTGTCCTGTCATCTTTCTTAATTTTTTTTATATTGCTAAATGTATATAATTACTTTCAAATTATGAAGACTTTGTGCTCTATTTTATAATTATGAAGAGTCTGCTACAATCAGTTTTCAAATTTTCAAGGATTATTAGAGTTGAACTTTGTTAATTATGTTTAATATAGACACAATTTTTGTTTAATATGAAAATGAGTAAAGGATGTGCCGGGGTAAATTTTGTCCCATTTGTATGCTGCAATAAAAGACAATGAAAATGATGTACCAGTTAGCTTAAATATTTTTAGTATATTATTACATTCAAATGAGCTGATTAGAGAGTAATGATGTTCCCTCCTGATTCAAATGACAGAAGCGTTTATATTATGACAGTAGATAATGTTTAAAAAAACACTTACATTCATAAAGAAAGATCCTTAAACAAAAATAATTACATCATGTATAATATAATCCTAAATTAGGAGTTGATTACAGAGAAATAGAAGAAAAAAAATAAAGACAGTCTAAAATTAGGATCCTATCTTTAAGATGATGGGAGAACAATAGGATTTCTCCCCATTAACTGCAAACTTGAACAACAGTGTTATTGTTGGACAAAGTTCCGTATTATCAAAGAACATATTATTACATTCATCATATAAAAATGGTACCTTCCTTCTTCCCAATACCTCCCACCCCGACAAGATGATGAAGAATGAAGAGATCCTCTACACCAGTTGGGAAGCAAGACTGTTGGAGGTCTTAAGTTAGCCATCCTTTTGTGTATTGTATTGTAAATGTGAGAAGAATGAAAGGAGGTCCTTATATAGAGTTTTGGAAGTGTGGATACAGTTTTAAGAGCTACTTGTGAATTAGAGCGGATTAAACTGAGTATTCACATGATCATGCACATGATTATTGTGACATTTCATTTTTAATTTGAAGCCTGTTGCCATATAAGAGAACAATAATATGAGGAAAGACTCCATTCATCAGATTCTCACCCGCAGAAAAATACAAAATGTATGTCAAGAGGGAGGAGTCTTAGCTAGAGAAGAATCTGACAAACCTATATCTAAGAATCTATCAATGTCTGTCAAAACTCTTTTCTTAAACTTCTTTAAGCTAATCCAAACTCATAGTTATAACCTATGTACTATCTTTCAAGTAGAATAAGAATCTTTGTGATTGTTTGCTCAAGTAATTTATGATTAAGGATAATTGCTATGTATCAAAATCTTTTAATGTTTTCTTTTCAATGCTTAATAATTACTATGCTGAAAACCTATCAATGTCACTTACTTTTTTTAAATTTTCTTTATTTATAACCTGAGTACTATCTATGAGCTAGAATTAAAATATTTCTCTATGTTTTATTGACTACTATCTATTAAAAGATGATTTGTATAGTAATATTGTTGTATGTTTAAGTAATTTAACTTTAGGAGTAACAATTATCTATTAGTTAAAGTCTGCTCTTGATTTGAAATTGATATTTAGTTTATTCTATTAATGAGTTGCAAATGATTTGATTTTCAGGTTATAGCAGGATTGTCTATATTGATGAGGATTCATCATGGGGTAAATTGATGCCAAACCACATCAAGCATGTGAAGAGCTATGTGGAAGCCTTAATTGAGGAAGTTAAGATTGGCAAGTGACTATGGGGAGCTTGTTACTATGAATACATGACTTAAGGTACACTAAGTTTACAGTGTTATCAAAAGCATATGACAAGGATTTTGACTGGACGGAGCATGTAAAAGATGACAAACAACCTAGACATGTCCTTGTAAGTAACAATAAAAGGCCAGTTGATCTATATGTTCTGGAAACAGGTAAACGTTCATGGATAAAGAGTAAGAAAGTGGATGCAATGGAAGAACATGTACACGTTGAAGACAAATATGATGCTAATAATGAACAAGGGGTGATGGTGATGAAGTCATTGATACAGGTTTTGAGGACTTCATAGCAAACGAGGGT
Source organism: Agave tequilana (assembly GCA_038442645.1). Classification (NCBI taxonomy): domain Eukaryota; kingdom Viridiplantae; phylum Streptophyta; class Magnoliopsida; order Asparagales; family Asparagaceae; genus Agave; species Agave tequilana. Next base: position 474,468 of record JAVJIF010001304.1, on the reverse strand, counting down.
GTTATAGAAGAATCTGAAGAAATTGAAGAAGAAGAAAGTAGTGATCAAAGACTCACAAAGGAAGGTATTAGGAAGCTAATTCAAAAGAAATTTGAGGGGAATAAAAATAAAGAGAACGCTAATAAACTCATGAAAAGAACGCCAATGAGCTGCCTAGTCATGAAGAGAACACCAATGAGACACTTACTTATGATGAATAAGCAGATGAGATATACTTCTAGAGAGGTAAGGAATGTGATTCCAAAATCAGCGAGTTTTTAGTTTTGATGACTCTGACGAGCATAGAAGCCTGCCCCCTTCAGATGATGAAAGAGAGATGAGAAAGAAGACAAGAGCACCAATAGTTGAAGGAGATAACCCACAACTTAACCTTGAGTTAGGGTAGGAATTAGTAGCCCAGCTGACTTCAGGGAGTATGTGAGGACTGAGTTTGTTTCTAAATGGATATGATTTGGCGTGGCCAAAGAATGAAGGTTGTAGAATTAGGATGAATGTCTCAAGGAATGTGGTTGGAAGTTCTATGGTTCTTGAGATCAGGAGAGGATAAAATGGGTGAGTAAGTCTCTACACAATGTGCATAATTATCAGAATGTCAGAGTTAATATTCAAGAAACACTTGATTGGATTATTAACAATTATATATACCAATTTAGAGATCAATCTGACTGACCCAAGAAAGCAATCAGAAACACATTTATAGAGATCTAGGTCTTGATTTCAAAGATAGTACATTATGAAGAATTAGAAAAAAGCCCAAGAAATACATAGAAGGCTGCTACATTAAGAGACTTCTGGACCTATTCCTATACTATTTACAAAGAAATCCTAGCGGATACTGCAAATCTAAAGTCAATCCAAATACTCTACCAAACAAACTAGTTTTTGATGGACTTTTGTGTCATATTTATCACAAATTAATGGATTCAAAGATGCTTGTAGGCCATTTGTTGGACTGGATGGAGGCTTCATGAAAACAAAAGTTGGTGATGCGTTGTTGAGTACAATAAGTAGGAATGCAAGCAATCAGATGTATCCTATAATTATTGTTGTGGTGACAAAAAAACTAAAGAATCATGGAGTTTGTTCTTTGGATGCTTGTGTGAGGCACTGGATGTGAGGTATGATCTCCAATATACATTCATATCAGACAAGCAAAACATAATTATACTTATTGTGACTTAAACTAATTATCAGCTCAGTACAGTTTCTTAGTTTGTTCATTATTTAAGATAAACTTTTTGTATTCTTTGTGATGAAGAGATTACTGGAGGCTTTTAAAGAGATTTTTTCCAAATGCCATTAACAGATATTGTGAGGCACATTTATGATAACAAGAGAAAGAAACACAAAGCACTTATTCTTAAAAAGAAAGTCTAGAATATATGTAAGTCTTATGTAGAGAGTGACTTCAATTCAGCATGTGCAGAGTTGGAGAAATTAAATCCAACAAGCATGAAGGGGTTAGAATAAACACTTAAAGAATATTGAAATATGGCTTACTTTAAGGAGTCTAGTCTGTGTGACCTCCTTCACAACAATGTAAGTGAGTGTTTCAATAGTTTTTCATTGGACGTACTAGGTAAGTCAATCATAATATGTCCTGAAATGTTGAGAAGGCAATTCATGATTAGATTTGAAGAGAAGCAGAAGATAACTGAGAAGTGTAATAGTATTACTTGTCCTCAAATCATGAGGAAGATAAGGATGAGATATAAAGAAGCTAGCAAGATGCAAGTTTTCTATATCGAGATAGTCACCATGAGGTAAGAGAGGAGTCTAGGTCATAGACTCTAGTGTTAGATTTCTAGGGAACATGTGACTGTAAAGTGTGGAATAAATCAGACATTTATTGTGTGCATCATATTACAGCCACTCAACTGGAGCATGGTAAGATAGAGAAATATGTGCATGGGTAATACAGCAAGGAGGCATAGGCTAGAGCATATGCAGGGATGATATACCCTATTTCAAATAGCAGATTATGGCCAAAGACCAACTATAATGGCCTCTGCCATCTAAACACACAAAGCAACCTATTAGAAAGAAGAAGAAAAGGATTAGGGTTGATAATGAGCGAGTTGCAGTGGCAAGCTGCCGAAGAAGGGGATTGTTATGTCATGTCCCAATTGCCAAGAGTCAGTGCACAATTCAAGATCCTGTAAAAACCCACATAAACCAAAGTCTACTATAAATCTATTTGATGCTGATTTAAATTTAGGAATTGGGCCTTCTTTTGGACTAGTAATCCCTCCACACTCACTCGTCTCAAGAACTCAGCACTCAACACCTGTTCATCGGGTAATTTCTTTCTTGCTTTAGGATCTTAATATATATATTATATATATCTTGCTTTAAGTAATTGTAATTGAGTTGCAAAGATTAAATGAGTCTATTTTTTTATTCTTATGTTACGCCAGCAACAAGTGACTGATAACCAAAATGCAAGAATGCTTAGATCAAACACACGTGGGTCAAGCAATATGAGAGGGAGGCTAAACTTTCAGTCAGACCCAAGTAGTAACAATGTTCAATAAGCAAAGGGTGGTGGAACTTTTTAATGCAGAGATAACTTGGTGAGTAAATATGGAACGTCAGGAAGAGGCGGTGTTTGTGCTCAGCCTAGAGAACCATTTAGAGCTCCAAGATCTAATTTGGCAAGAAAACTATCAATTAACAAGTATTTCTGGTCAATTATAGTCTTAACTTGACTCAATTACAATTTCTTACGCACGCATGGTAAGGAGCCAACACAAGTTGGTGAGGGGTCTAGCTGAATGATGAAGGAAGGTCAAAGCTATGTATGACACTTTAGCCTTATTGCTCAACTTAATGTAAACTTGATTCTAATTGCAAGGAGTAAGCTTGACTCAGACATGCACAAGCCAGGTATCATACATGATTGAGAGCACACTGCTACAGAGATAACAATTTGTTGATTTTGGTAGAGTTCTATTATTTTTCAAGGTGAAATCAGTCGAAACTATACATCTACCCAATTATTTTATCAAGCTACTCAGTAATCTGGACTAATTTGATATATTATATTGTTTTCAAGTTACAAACCAGTAAGAATCTGACATCAATCAACAACCGCTACACAACAATCTCAAACATCACCAAATCCTTGATTATTATTCTATTTATTTAAAAATTATGGTTTGTGATGTTTATTTTGCAAGCTAAACATTTTTCTAATCTTAGATAATATGTATCTGTCAGTTAATGGCAAAACTCTATGCTGGCACAAAAACTTAGTTTGTAATATTGAACTATTTGTTGTATGGATGCCCAATGGATACAAAACATGGTTCGAAACTTGTTTTGAGACTTAATATGTAATTTTGAAGTAAATGAACACTTCTTATGGTATTATCAGATTGTGCTTGTGTGTATCAATGTGCATCTGTATGTTAATAGAGACTTATTAATGTTTCAGTTTGTATCTGTACCATGTAATTTTCGTATATATGTTATAATTCAACTTTGTAACACTAAAATTTAGCTATTATTTCAAATTTTTGTCAGTTATGGTGTATCAATATGTATTAGTATCCATTGTTGTCACCTTTTAGCAATTGTTGCAAATTCCTTTCAATTAGCCATTCTTATAACTTAAAATGTAATTGTATCCATTTTTTGTCAATCAGTTTCATTACTTATTCAAGAGATGATATGCCAATTTTTTTTTCAAAGTTTTCAGCCAAGTCTAAACCTCATGTGTGCAGGAGAAGGCACGTCCAATTTTTGAGCTATTTCGGTTCAAAATTTTCAAAAAACTTATCAAAAAGCTTTAATGATTTCCACCTATGCTGATTTAGAGACTTAGTCACCTATTTCAATGAACATATATACTTCAGTGCAAATTGGGAACTAAATTATCACATTTCTATATTAACTAACAATAAACTCTCTAAGCAGTTAATATACTCTTAATTAAAAATGTTCTCTTAAAACACCAAAAAATAATGTAGAAAAAGTAGCAAAGGCAAGTGATTATCCTTATAGCCACAAATCTTGAATTAAAACATCAAATAATAATGACATGGAATCCACCTCATTATATTACATAATCCAAAGTTAAATAACATAATCCAAACTTACATCTTAATGAAAACTAAAAAACAGAGAAATAAAAATATAATAGCAAGAGACTTAGACAAGTGTTTGGTGGGAAAAATTAAGGGCATGTAAATTCTTTATTTGATTGTAAAGAAAGTTATAACGGATCAATAATCCGATTACGAGAGATGGAAGATATTCAAGCTCAAATCTTTCTTTGTTTAGTGCTGGGTTCTTGATGTAGCGATGGAAAGTGAATCTTGTTTTCCGTTGACCAGGTGAACCTCACGATCTTTTGGGAATCTTCTCTTTAGACGGTGGACGAAATAACACAGCTTCTGCACAACAAAAATCTCAAAGAGACTTTAGGTAAGAACAAATTTGAACTCAACAAGTTGTTAGAAGAGTTTACTCTTTTGTATTTCTCAGCTGGAGATTCTGTTTTTTCTAAGGCTTACAACTAAAGTTCTTCTGAGCAAAACTTCTGACCCCTCTTCCATAGCAGACTGGGCTATTTATAGGGGTTTCAGGGGTAAAACTGTCCCCTAAAAATACTCCATAATGGGAGTTAACTCCCTCATTACATGAGCAGTAATTGACTCGGTAATGAGGGCAGTTATAATAGAGACGCGGGCTTTGTGCCTCGTATTTTTGCTGTTGAGGTAACGTTTGAGAAACGTGAACTTCAAGTCTGCGTTAAGCTTCATGTGAGATGCGGACTTTGGGATTTGTGTCTAGGTATTGCATAGATGCCTGAGACGCAAGTTTGAAGCTCTGCATCTTGACCATCACGGTGAAGCAGAAACGCGGGTTTCAACTCTCGCGTCTTGGGGCTGCGATGATGCTGAGGCGCGGCTTTCAAGCTCTGCGTCTTGGTCATCGTAGTGATGTTGAGACGGGGGTTTCAACCCTAACGTCTTGATGCTGTGCTAGTGGCTTGCGTCTGGAGTCTGGACTTTACTTTCTGATGACTTGTCCTCAGTGATCTTTGAACAGTTTACAGAACCCCCTCCAAAGTTTTCGATATTTCGCGGTTGACTGGGACGGATTTCAAAATACTTTGGACTTTGGTTGACTTCATACTTCTCATGATTGGACTGACAATCATTTGAGATGCTCTGAGCTTGATCCTGTCTGGAATGTGCTCTTTGTGAGTATGTTGTAGAACCCTTTGAAGCCACCAGAGAAAATCATCATGAGTGTCTAGATACGCAGTCCAGACCTCCTCGGTGCTCTGAGCTGGTTGTTGGTGTACTGTTGAACCGAAGGTAAACAGTTGTCTACTTGTGTCAGTGTACTATTGAACTGATTGCAGAAGTAAAGACTGAATGCGAGTCTTATAGACGCAAAGGTCATGTTGCTTTAAAAACGCAGTCCTCATTCAGAGTGGAGATGCGGACATGAGAAATGCGACTCTGAATTGTTGATGGAGACATGGTTCTGACTCATCAAGAAAGATGCGTGAATCTCTGTTGCTTGGCAGAGACGCGGATCTGGCTCAAAAGAGGCGTGACTCTGGCCCCTTGAGAGGACGCTGCTTTGAGATGCAGACCTGCGTTCTTTATAAAGGGGAAGCGGCCTTCAGGTTTATGAAAGGACGCGGATTCATGAACGCGGCCCTTGAGTCTGTGTAAGAAAGCGGACTTCAAGATGCAGCCTCCAAATCTTCTGAATGAACGCGAACTTCAGAAAGCAACTCTGAATTATTGTGGATCATGGTCCTGGTTTACTGTGGAGACGCATCTCTGGATCACTAAGAGGACGTGACTCTTGATCGCTTAGGGAGGCGCGATTGTGGTTCTTTATGAAAGGAGGCAGCCTTTAGGTCTGTGCAAGAACGCAGATGCCAGAACGCGGCCTTTATTTCTTGTGAATGGACGTGAACTCCAGGACGCAACTCCGAAGCGTCGAATGCAATCCGTCTTAAAGATCTTGTTGGATCTTTTAATTTCAAGTTGGCGTTGACGGTTGGGGACTTGTGTCATTTGGTGTTTCCCGAAGTGACAATCCACGTGTCAGCTCCGCATTGGACTTGATGCTTATGCATGCATTTAAGGCTGATGGCTTTGATTTTTATGCTATTAATTACAAGCCTTATGGCTTGCCTATAAATAGGCCTCAGTCTCTTAACAGTCCATTATCTAGACTATTTTTCTTTGCGAGCATGCGCTATGAAGGACTTCGTCTTGATTTGTCCAACTTTCCTTCAAGGGTATGTGTTCTAATGAATAGCAATAACTCAAAGCTTTCATGCTTTTCTTCAATCTTCTCTGAATATTATCATTGTCAAGTGATTTCAAGATCAAAAAGCATTGCTTTTACGGTCGCGCCTTGAAATACTCAGTCCCAGTGAAGAGATTTGATCTTTTGATTTCCTCTTGAAATCTGATTGATGCCCCCGTGTTCGGTAGATGCGTCTTTCAGACTTCTTGATGAAGCACGAGCTTATTGACTTTAAACTCTAAGTCACAAGTTCTTCGAACGCGAGTGTGATAAACTCTGCGTTTAGATCTTGAAACGCGAGCTTTGTATATGAATCTCGCGTTTGGGGTTCTTGACTTAGAGAATTTTAAATCTGCTCTTTTGAGACTTCTGGACGCGGATGTGGCAACCCTGCATCTCAAATGCGAATGTGGCGAACTCTGTGTCTGAGTTTTCTCGCGTCTTACATCTCGGACGTAGGTCTAACACCAGACTGCATTCGGATCCATATTCTTTGCATCGGTTAACTCCGCGTCTGGAGTTCATGACTTCAGTCTCGCGCTGCACCTCAGATTTTCTGTTCCTGTCTTCGCAGAATTTTAACCTTTTAGTTTTTACTTCTTGCAGGTTCTTGCAGCCTCAGTTAGTCTTCTGCGTCTTCGCTGGGCTCATGGGAGAATATTTCAACCAGCCAGCTTGTTTGGTCGGCGAGCACTCGGGGGAGTCAGAGTTCCCGTTCATGGGCAAGCTTGGTTCATGGGAGACTATTTCGATCAGCCAGCTCGTTCAAGTTCTCGGGAAGTCAGAGCTCCTGTCCATGGGCGAGGAGGATTTGCGCAGTTACTGATATTCGTCAAGGCCTTATTGGACATGACGCACCAGCAATGTCCTGGGTTCGTCATGGTCACAGTGGGTATGGTGGTGCTCGCTATTTTGTCACGTTTATGGATGATCATTCACGGAAGATCTGGGTCTACTTCATGCGGGAGAAATCTGAAGTTTTTTCGAAGTTCAAAGAATGGAAGGCCGAAGTAGAGAATCAAACTGGGCGCAAGATCAAGTACTTGCGCAGTGACAATGGAGGTGAATATCGAGATGGCAGATTCTTGGAGTTCTGCAAGAAAGAAGGTATCATTCGTCGCTTCACAGTGAAGAAGACTCCACAGCAAAATGGTGCAGCAGAAAGAATGAACCGAACTCTCATGGAGCGAGAGAGATGCATGAGACTTCATGCAGGATTGCCTGAATCTTTTTGGGCAGAGTCTGCTAACCATGCTGCTTTCTTGGTTATCAAGTCACCATCAAAATTGCTGGATTCTAAATGTGCAGAGAAAGTTTGGTCCGGTAAGGACATCGATTATTCTACTCTAAAAGTTTTCGGATGCAAGGCGTATGTTCATATCCCCAGTGATGAACGAAACAAGTTGAAGTCAAAGTCACTCGAATGCATTTTCCTCGGTTTCGAGAAGGGAGTGAAGGCCTACAGACTCTGGGATCTGAAGAACAAGAAGAAGGTATTGAGTAGAGATGTTGTGTTTGATGAAAGGCTTGGAGCAGAAGCTACTGGAAAAGACGAGGTTTGTAAAGAAAATCATTATACTGAAATTCCTTTTTCAACAGAAGATTCCTTTGCAGAGAATCAAGCTGAGGTGGAGCCGCCAGAGGAGCAACAAAAAGCTGAAGAGGTTCATGAAGAACCTATGAGCATAGCACAGACAAGACCAAGAAGAGTTATCAAGCCCCCTCAACGGTTAGGTTGGGAGGATGAGGCCTTCTATGCACTTTTAATTAGCGAAGAAGATCCATCAACTTTCAAAGAAGCTTTAGAAAGTAAAGAGCGGTAAGAATGGATGGCTGCTATATCGGAAGAGATGACATCTCTTCACAAGAACTCTATTTGGAGTTAGTTCCTAAACCCAAAGATCAAAGGATCATCGGTTCCAAGTGGATTTATCGGAAGAAAGAAAGCTTAAGTGAGACGGAGGCACCTACTTACAAAGCAAGGTTAGTTGCAAAGGGGTTCTCACAAATAGAGGGAATCGATTATGATGAAATATTCTCTCCAGTGGTCAAGCATACATCTATTAGGGTGTTGCTATCTCTTGTAGCACTGCATGACATGGAGCTAGAACAGCTTGATGTGAAGACGGCATTTCTTCACGGAGATTTGGAGGAAACTATCTATATGACACAACCAGAAGGATATGTTGAAGCAGGAAAGGAAAATCATGTATGCCGATTGAAGAAATCTTTATATGGACTCAAGAAATCTCCGAGGCAGTGGTACAAACGCTTCGACTCGTTCATGCTCCAGAATGGCTACAAGAGAGGTAAGTATGATTGTTGCGTCTACTTACACACATTTGATGATGGTCACATAATCATCTTAATGCTTTATGTGGATGACTTGTTGATTGCATGTCGGGATACGTCAAAGATAAATAAACTCAAAGAAATATTGAGTTCAGAATTTGACATGAAGGATCTTGGTGCCGCCAAGAAGATCCTTGGAATGGAGATTAAGAGAGACCGGGATAACATGAGGTTATATCTTTCTTAGAGCAAATATATCGGAAAGGTGCTTGAGAAGTTTCATATGGTAAATGCTAAACCCGTATCCACTCCATTAGCTGCACATTTCAATTTAAGTGCAAAGCAAAGTCCGTCTACTGATGATGAAGTTCAAGAGATGAAGAAAATTCCGTATGCAAGCGCTGTTGGGTGCTTAATGTATGCGATGGTGTGCACAAGACCAGATCTCGCTCAAGCTATGAGCGTGGTGTCAAAGTATATGTCAAATCCAGGAAGAGAGCATTGGCAAGCTGTCAAGTGGATTATCAGGTATTTAAAGGGCACCAAAAACAAAAGCATTATGTTTGAAAGACAACATGACGACACGTGCATCACTGGTTTTGTTGACTCCGATTATGCTGGAGATTTGGACAAGCGAAGGTCTACTACAGGCTATGTTTTCACTTGTGGTGGAGGACCAGTATCTTGGAGATTTATGCTCCAAAAGGTTAGTTCTTTGTCTACTACCGAAGCGGAGTACATGGCTTTGACAGAAGCTGCCAAGGAAGCTATATGGCTCAAGGGTTTGGCAAGTGATTTGGGGTTACAGCAAGCTTTTATAACAATTCAATGTGATAGTCAGAGTGCCATTTGTCTTGCAAAGAACCAGGTCTTTCATACAAGGTCAAAACACATTGAAGTCCGTTATCATCGGATTCGAGATTGGCTCAACAATGGAGAAGTCGAGGTGAAAAAAGTTCACATAGACGAGAATGCTTCTGACTTCTTAACAAAACCAGTTACGGCTGAGAAGTTCAAGCATTGCTTAAGCTTACTAAATATGAAGAGCTGTTAGTTGGCATGTGCACCTAGCCACCAGAGGTGCGGGAAGGTGAGTTGGTACTCATCAAGGTGATGAAATTGCTCATGAATGAGCAACAGTTGTTCCAGAGTGTTGTGTCATCTCTGAAGATTTGGACATCTCGCCAAGGTGGAGATTGTTGGAGTTGACTTAATTTCCAACTCATTTATTGTTGCACAATTCTGCGTGTGACTTTTCGGATATGGTGCGGTCTTCTTCGAGCATGGTGCAGTCATGCTTTGGGCTTGATATTCTACACGGAAGTTGTAGAGGTACATGCATATCTTTGAATGGTCAAGGAGACGAAGCGTCATCAAAGGCCTATAAATAGGCAAACTCATTGTTGTAGAAAGATCACTTAATCAAGCATCTTTTTCACTTGTTCTCTTGAAAGCATAGAGAGTGTGAGGGAAAGTCTCTTGTATTGAAGAGAATTTTAAAGTTGTGAGAGTTGTGTGGAAGTCGGCGTAGTCGGGTGTGCCAAGTGCCTTGTATCCCTTTTGTTGATTCCACCATAGTGAAGCCTCCTCCGAGCCTCAAGCTCAACCCGTGATTTTTCCCTTTTGGGTTTTCCACGTAAATCTCGGTGTTCATCTGTGTTGCCTCTCTCTCTTTCTTTTTTTCTTTTTTTTTTTTTTTTTTTTTTGCTATCTAGAACAAGATTCTGTTGTGACGTTGATCTTCACGCCAACATCGACTCGATAAGAATTTCGGGTTGTGTTTTAGCATAAGTTTTGACGTGATGTATCTCGTTCCAAACCTAAGAATTGATATGTACAAAATTAGTTTTATTTATCAGAAATACAAGGTTAATTAAATTAAAGCATAAGCGTTTTCTTAGACTTTTGTGAAAGAGAACAATAGATAACTTCTAATTAGTCCCTTTTGACTAGAAAAGAGGTAATCGACGTAAAGAGAGAGGGGGAATCTCCAACTGCTCTCTTGAAAAAGAGAGGGACGTTCTAATAAGTATGATTGGAGAAACGTCTTAAAATCATTTTTATCACTCTCTTCTAATTTCTTCCAAATGTATTAAGTTAGTTGAAGCAAATTATTGTGTTAAAAATTTGGGCCGATATTGCTTCATGCGTACATCATTCCTTGGGAAAATTATACCAACATACTTTCAACTTTGGGAATACTTAAAATTATATGCGCCGAAATTTTGGTCAATGCACTTTGTTATCCTAATTTTTTTTTTAACATATTCCTACTCTACACCCGTTAACGGTCTTTATACAAAGACGAAAATTTCAGTTAATTTTAAATGAATTTAAGACGCGGGTGATAAAATGAGGGGAGATGGAAAATTTGGATCTAGGATGAAATTTTTTCAAAATTTTCCATGATCTCTTCATAAAAAATTGGAGAATTATTGAATTTGAGAAGGAAATTTAGTTCCATCGCTTTAATAATTTACAGATCTTGGGTAGGAAGTGGTTCTAGTGGCGGGATTTGGGTTGAATTGAGGTTGGAGAAGATCAGAGCAGTTCTTTGAGAGGTAAGTCCTTGTCATTGTTTAGATCTAGTTTAGTTTTATTAGATCCAGAGATTGTTGGTTCTAAATTACATATTTTTCTTAAAAATTGAATTTGTATCAGTTTATTTTCACTGTTTTTTAATTTTTGTGTTGGCAAGAACTGTCTTATTTTTCTGGTTTTTTATGTGTAATTACAATGGTTTTTGAATTCTTTTTGTTATTCTGATTGTTTTGCTTGTTTAATAAATTATAGAGAGGGTTATTGTTACTGTTAGTGGTCTCTATGCTAATCCTATAGTGTTAGTGATCCCTAGTGTCCTGTCATCTTTCTTAATTTTTTTATATTGCTAAATGTATATTAATACTTTCAAATTATGAAGACTTTGTGCTCTATTTTATAATTATGAAGAGTCTGTTACCGTCAGTTTTCAAATTTTCAAGGATTATTAGAGTTGAACTTTGTTAATTATGTTTAATATAGGCACAATTTTTGTTTAATATGAAAATGAGTAAAGGATATGCCGGGGTAAATTTTGTCCCATTTGTATGCTGCAATAAAAGACAATGAAAAAGATGTACCAGTTAGCTTAAATATTTTTAGTAATATTATTACATTCAAATGAGCTGAGTAGAGAGTAACGATGTTCCCTCCTGATTCAAATAACAGAAGCATTTATATTATGACAGTAGATAATGTTAAAAAAAACACTTACATTCATAAAGAAAGATCCTTAAATAAAAATAAATACATGATGTATAATATAATCCAAAATTAGGACTTGATTACAGAGAAATAGTAGAAAAAATATAAAAGACAGTCTAAAATTAGGATCCTATCTTTAAGATGATGGGAGAACAATAGGATTTATCCCCATTAACTGCAAACTTGAACAACAGTGTTATTGTTGGACGAAGTTCTGCATTATCAAAGAACATATTATTACATTCATCATATAAAATGGTACCTTCCTTCTTCCCAATACCTCCCACCCTGACAAGATGATGAAGAATGAAGCTACACTAGTTGGGAAGCAACACTGTTGGAGGTCTTAACTTAGCCATCCTTTTGTGTATTGTATTGTAAATGTGAGAAGAATGAAAGGAGGTCCTTATATAGAGTTTTGAAGTGTGGCTACAATTTTAAGAGCTACTTGTGAATTAGAGCGGTTAAACTGAGTATTCACATGATCATGCACATGATTATTGTGACATTTCATTTTTAATTTGAAGCCTGTTGCCATATAAGAGAACAATAATATGAGGAAAGACTCCATTCATCAGATTCTCACCCGCAGAAAAATACAAAATGTATGTCAAGAGGGAGGAGTCTTAGCTAGAGAAGAATCTGACAAACCTATAGCTAAGAATCTATCAATGTCTGTCAAAACTCTTTTCTTAAACTTCTTTAAGCTAATCCAAACTCATAGTTATAACCTATGTACTATCTTTCAAGTAGAATAAGAATCTTTGTGATTGTTTGCTCAAGTAATTTATGATTAAGGATAATTGCTATGTATCAAAATCTTTTAATGTTATCTTTCAATGCTTAATAATTACTATGCTGAAAACCTATCAATGTCACTTACTTTTTTTAAATTTTCTTTATTTATAATCTGAGTACTATCTATGAGCTAGAATTAAAATATTTCTCTATGTTTTATTGACTACTATCTATTAAAAGATGATTTGTATAGTAATATTGTTGTATGTTTAAGTAATTTAACTTTAGGAGTAACAATTATCTATTAGTTAAAGTCTGCTCTTGATTTGAAATTGATATTTAGTTTATTCTATTAATGAGATGCAAATGATTTGATTTTCAGGTTACAGCAGGATTGCCTATATTGATGAGGATTCATCATGGGGTAAATTGATGCCAAACCACATCAAGCATGTGAAGAGCTATGTGGATGCCTTAATTGAGGAAGTTAAGATTGGCAAGTGACTATGGGGAGCTTGTTGCTATGAATACATGACTTAAGGTACACTAAGTTTATCAAAAGCATAGGACAAGGATTTTGACTGGACGGAGCATGTAAAAGATGACAAACAACCTAGACATGTCCTTGTAAGTAACAATAAAAGGCCAGTTGATCTATATGTTCTGGAAATAGGTAAAAGTTCATGGATAAAGAGTAAGAAAGTGGATGCAATGGAAGAACATATACACGTTGAAGACAAATATGATGCTAATAATGAACAAGGGGGTGATGGTGATGAAGTCATTGATACAGGTTTTGAGGACTTCATAGCAAACGAGAGTGTTATAGAAGAATCTGAAGAAATTGAAGAAGAAGAAAGTAGTGATCAAAGACTCACAAAGGAAGGTATTAATAAGCTAATTCAAAAGAAATTTGAGGAGAATAAAAATAAAGAGAAGGCTAATAAACTCAGGAAAAGAACGCCAATGAGCTGCCTAGTCATGAAGAGAACACCAATGAGACACTTACTTATGATGAATAAGCAGATGAGATATACAACTAGGGAGGTAAGGAATGTGATTCCAAAATCAGCGAGTTTTTAGTTTTGATGACTCTAACGAGCTTAGAAGCCTGCCCCCTTCAGATGATGAAAGAGAGATGAGAAAGAAGACGAGCACCAATAGTTGAAGGAGATAACCAAAACTTAACCTTGAGTTAGGGTAGGAATTTAATAGCCCAGCTGACTTTAGGGAGTATGTGAGGACTGAGTTTGTTTCTAAATGGATATGATTTGGCGTGGCCAAAGAATGAAGGTTGTAGAATTAGGATGAATGTCTCAAGGAATGTGGTTGGAAGTTCTATGGTTCTTGAGATCAGGAGAGGATAAAATGGGTGAGTAAGTCTCTACCCAATGTGCATAATTATCAGAATGTCAGAGTTAATATTCAAGAAGCACTTGATTGGATTATTAACAATTATATATACCAATTTAGAGATCAATCTGACTGACCCAAGAAAGCAATCAGAAACACATTCATAGAGATCTAGGTCTTGATTTCAAAGATGTACATTATGAAGAATTAGAAAAAAGCCCAAGAAATACATAGAAGGCTGCTACATTAAGAGACTTGTGGACCTATTCCTATACTATTTTACAAAGAGATCCTAGCGGATACTGCAAATCTAAAGTCAATCCAACTACTCTACCAAACAAACTAGTTTTTGATGGACTTTTGTGTCATATTTAGCACAAATTAATGGATTCAATGATGCTTGTAGGCCATTTGTTGGACTGGATGGAGGCTTCATGAAAACAAAAAGTTGGTGGTGCGTTGTTGAGTACAATAAGTAGGAATGCAAACAATCAGATGTATCCTATAATTATTGTTGTTGTGACAAAAAAACTAAAGAATCGTGGAGTTTGTTCTTTGGATGCTTGTGTGAGGCACTGGATGTGAGGTATGATCTCCAATATACATTCATATCAGACAAGCAAAACATAATTATACTTATTGTGACTTAAACTAATTATCAGCTCAGTACACTTTCTTAGTTTGTTCATTATTTAAGATAAACTTTTTGTATTCTTTGTGATGAAGAGATTACTGGAGGCTTTTAAAGAGATTTTTTCCAAATGCCATTAACAGATATTGTGAGGCACATTTATGATAACAAGAGAAAGAAACACAAAGCACTTATTCTAAAAAGAAAGTCTAGAATATATGTAAGTCTTATGTAGAGAGTGACTTCAATTCAGCATGTGCAGAGTTGGAGAAATTAAATCCAACAAGTATGAAGGGGTTAGAATAAACACTTAAAGAATATTGAAATATGGCTTATTTTAAGGAGTCTAGTCTGTGTGACCTCCTTCACAACAATGTAAGTGAGTGTTTCAATAGTTTTTCATTGGACGTACTAGGTAAGTCAATCATAATATGTCCTGAAATGTTGAGAAGGCAATTCATGATTAGATTTGAAGAGAAGCAGAAGATAACTGAGAAGTGTAATAGTATTACTTGTCCTCAAATTATGAGGAAGATAAGGATGAGATGTAAAGAAGCTAGCAAGATGCAAGTTTTCTATGTCGAGATAGTCACCATGAGGTGAGAGAAGAGTCTAGGTCATAGACTCTAGTGTTAGATTTCTAGGGAACATGTGACTGTAAAGTGTGGAATAAATCAGACATTTATTGTGTGCATCTTATTACAGCCACTCAACTGGAGCATGGTAAGATAGAAAAATGTGTGCATGGGTAATACAGCAAGGAGGCATAGGCTAGAGCATATGCAGGGATGATATACCCTATTTCAAATAGCAGATTTTGGCCAACGACCAACTATAATGGCCTCTGCCACCTAAACACACAAAGCAACCTATTAGAAAGAAGAAGAAAAGGATTAGGGTTGATAATGAGCTAGTTGCAGTGGCAAGCTGCCAAAGAAGGGGATTGTTATGTCATGTTCCAATTGCCAAGAGTCAGGGCACAATTCAAGATCCGGTAAAAACCCACATAAACCAAAGTCTACTATAAATCTATTTGATGCTGATTTAAATTTAGGAATTGGGCCTTCTTTTGGACCAGTAATCCCTCCACACTCACTTGTCTCAAGAACTCAGCACTCAACACCTGTTAATCGGGTAATTTCTTCGTTGCTTTAGGATCTTAATATATATATTTATATATATCTTGCTTTAAGTAATTGTAATTGAGTTGCAAAGATTAAATGAGTCTATTTTTTTTATTCTTATGTTACGCCAGCAACAAGTGACTGATAACCAAAATGCAAGAATGCTTAAATCAAACACACGTGGATCAAGCAATATGAGAGGGAGGCTAAACTTGTAGTCACACCCAAGTAGTAACAATGTTCAATAAGCAAAGGGTGGTGGAACTTTTTAATGCAGAGATAACTTGGTGAGAAAATATGGAACGTCAGGAAGAGGCGGTGTTTGTGCTCAGCCTAGAGAACCATTTAGAGCTCCAAGATCTAATTTGGCAAGAAAACTATCAATTAACAAGTATTTCTTGTCAATTATAGTCTTAACTTGACTCAATTACAATTTCTTACGCACACATGGTAAGGAGCCAACACAAGTTGGTGAGGGGTCTAGCTGAATGATGAAGGAAGGTCAAAGTCATGTATGACACTTTAGCCTTATTGCTCAACTTAATGTAAACTTGATTCTAATTGCAAGGAGTAAGCTTGACTCAGACATGCACAAGCCAGGTATCATACATGATTGAGAGCACACTGCTACAGAGATAACAATTTGCTGGTTTTGGTAGAGTTCTATTATTTTTCAAGGTGAAATTAGTCGAAACTATACATCTACCCAATTATTTTATCAAGCTACTCAGTAATCTGGACTAATTTGATATATTATATTGTTCTCAAGTTACAAACCAGTAAGAATCTGACATCAATCAACAACCGCTACACAACAATCTCAAACATCACCAAATCCTTGATTATTATTCTATTTATTTAAAAATTATGGTTTGTGATGTTTATTTTGCAAGCTAAACATTTTTCTAATCTTAGATAATATGTATCTGTCAGTAATGGCAAAACTCTATGCTGGCACAAAAACTTAGTTTGTAATATTGAACTATTCGTTGTATGGATGCCCAATGAATACAAAACATGGTTCGAAACTTGTTTTGAGACTTAATATGTGATTTTGAAGTAAATGGACACTTCTTATGGTATTATCAGATAGTGCTTGTGTGTATCAATGTGTATCTGTATGTTAATAGAGACTTATTAATGTTTCAGTTTGTATCTGTACCATGTAATTTTCGTATGTATGTTATAATTCAACTTTGTAACACTAAAATTTAGCTATTATTTCAAATTTTTGTCAGTTATGGTGTATCAATATGTATTAGTATCCATTGTTGTCACCTTTTAGCAATTGTTGCAAATTCCTTTCAATTAGCCATTCTTATAACTTAAAATGTAATTGTATCCATTTTTTGTCAATCAGTTTCATTACTTATTCAAGAGATGGTATGCCAATTTTTTTTCAAAGTTTTCAGCCAAGTCAAAACCTCATGTGTGCAGGAGAAGGCACGTCCAATTTTTAAGCTATTTCGGTTCAAAATTTTCAAAAAACTTATCAAAAAGCTTTAATGATTTCCACCTATGCTGATTTAGAGACTTAGTCACCTATTTCAATGAACATATATACTTCAGTGCAAATTGGGAACTAAATTATCACATTTCTATATTAACTAACAATAAACTCTCTTAACAGTTAATATACTCTTAATTAAAAATGTTCTCTTAAAACACCAAAAAATAATGTAGAAAAAGGAGAAAAGGCAAGTGATTATCCTTATAGCCACAAATCTTGAATTAAAACATCAAATAATAATGACATTGGAATCCACCTCATTATATTACATAATCCAAAGTTAAATAACATAATCCAAACTTACATCTTAATGAAAACTAAAAAAACAGAGAAAAAATATAATAGCAAGAGACTTAGACAAGTGTTTGGTGGGAAAAATTGAGAGTATGTAATTTCTTTATTTGATTGTAAAGAAAGTTACAACGAATCAATAATCCGATTACGAGAGATGGAAGATATTCAAGCTCAAATCTTCTCTTTATTTAGTGCTGAGTTCTTGATGTAGCGATGGAAAGTGAATCTTGTTTTCCGTTGATCAGGTGAACCTCACGATCTTTTGGGAATCTTCTCTTTAGACGGTGGACGAAATAACACAGCTTCTGTGCAACAAAAATCTCAAAGAGACTTTAGGTAAGAACAAACTTGAACTCAATAAGTTGTTAGAAGAGTTTACTCTTTTGTATTTCTCAGCTGGAGATTCTGATCTTTCTAAGGCTTACAATCAAAGTTCTTCTGAGCAAAACTTCTGACCCCTCTTTCATAGCAGACTGGGCTATTTATAGGGATTTCAGGGATAAAACTGTCCCCTAAAAATACTCGATAATGGGGGTTAACTCCCTCATTACATGAACAGTAATTGACTCGGTAATGAGGGCAGTTATAACAGAGACGCGGGCTTTGTGCCTCGTATTTTTGCTGTTAAGGTAACGTTTGAGAAACGCGAACTTCAAGTCTGCGTTAAGCTTCATGTGAGACGCGGACTTCGGGCTTTGTGTCTAGGTATTGCATAGATGCCTGAGACGCGAGTTTGAAGCTCTGTATCTTAACCATCGCGGTGAAGCAAAGATGCGGGTTTCAACTCTCGCGTCTTGGGGCTGCGGTGATGCTGAGGCGCGGCTTTCAAGCTTTGCGTCTTGGTCATCGTAGTGATGTTGAGACGCGGGTTTCAACCCTAACGTCTTGGTGCTGTGCTAGTGGCTTGCGTCTAGAGTCTGGACTTTACTTTCTGATGACTTATTTTCAGTGATCTTTGAATTGTTTACAGAACCCCCTCCAAAGTTTTCGATATTTTACAGTTGACTGGGACGGATTTCGAAATACTTTGGACTTTGGTTGACTTTGGTTGACTTATACTTCTCATGATTGGACTGACAATCATTTGAGATGCTCTGAGCTTGATCCTGTCTGGAATGTGGTCTTTGTGAGTATACTGTAGAATCCTTTGAAGCCACCAGACGAAATTATCGTGAGTGTCTAGATACGCAGTCCAGACCTCCTCAGTGCTCTGAGCTGGTTGTTGGTGTACTGTTGAACCAGAGGTAAACAGTTGTCTACTTGTGCCAGTGTACTATTGAACTGATTGTGGAAGTAAAGACTGAATGCGAGTCTTATAGACGCAGAGGTCGTGTGTTTTAAAGACGCAATCCTCATTCGGAGTGGGGATGCGGACATGAGAAACGCGACTCTGAACTGTTGATGGAGACATGGTTCTGACTCATCAAGAAAGATGCGTGAATCTCTGCTGCTTGGCAGGGATGCAGATCTGGCTCAAAAGAGGCGTGACTCTGGCCCCTTGAGAGGACGCGGCTCTGAGACGCAGACCTGCGTTCTTTATAAAGAGGAAGCGGCCTTCAGGTTTATGACAGGACGCGGATTCATGAATGCGGCCCTTGAGTCTGTGCAAGAATGCGGACTTCAGGATGCAGCCCCAAATATTCTAAATGAACGCGAACTTCAGGAAGCAACTTTGAATTATTGTGGATCATGGTCCTGGTTTACTGAGGAGACGCATCTCTGGATCACTAAGAGGACGCGACTCTTGATCGCTTAGGGAGGCGCGATTGTGATTCTTTATGAAAGGAGGCAGCCTTTAAGTCTGTGCAAGAACGCAGATGCAGAACGCGGCCTTTATTTCTTGTGAATGGACGTGAACTCCAGGACGCAACTCCGAAGCGTCGAATGCAATCCATCTTAAAGATCTTGTTGGATCTTTTAATGCCAAGTTGGCGTTGACGGTTGGGGACTTGTGTCATTTGGTGTTTCCCGAAGTGACAATCCACGTGTCAGCTCTGCATTGGACTTGATGCTTGTGCATACATTTAAGGCTGATGGCTTTGATTTTTATGCTATTAATTACAAGCCTTATGGCTTGCCTATAAATAGGCCTCAGTCTCTTAACAGTCCATTATCTAAACTATTTTTCTTTGCGAGCATGCGCTATGAAGGACTTCGTCTTTATTTGTCCAACTTCCCTTCAAGGGTATGTGTTCTAATGTATAGCAAGAACTCAAAGCTTCCATGCTTTCTTTCAATCTTCTCTTAAGATTATCATTGTCAAGTGATTTCAAGATCAAAAAGCATTGCTTTAAGCGCTTTTACGGCCGCGCCTTAAAATACTCAGTCCCAGTGAAGAGATTTGATCTTTTGATTTCCTCTTGAAATCTGATTGATGCCCCCGTGTTCGGTAGATGCGTTTTTCAGACTTCTTGATGAAGCACGAGCTTATTGACTTTAAACTCTAAGTCACAAGTTCTTCGAACGCAAGTGTAATAAACTCTGCGTTTGGATCTTGAAACGCGAGCTTTGTATATGAATCTCGCGTTTAGGGTTCTTGACTTAGAGAATTTTAAATCTGTTCTTTTGAGACTTCTGGACACGGATGTGTCAACCCTGCATCTCAAACGCGGGTGTGGCGAGGTCTGAGTTTTCTCACATCTTACATCTCGGACGCAGGTCTAACACCAGACTGCATTCGGATCCATATTATTTGCACGGTTAACTCCGCATCTGGAGTTCATGACTTCAGTCTCGCGCTGCACCTCAGATTTTTTGTTCCTGTCTTCGCAGAATTTTAACCTTTTAGTTTTTACTTCTTGCAGGTCCTGGCAGCCTCAGTCAGTCTTCTGCGTCTTCGCTGGGCTCATGGGAGAATATTTCAACCAGCCAGCTTGTTTGGTCGGCGAGCACTTGGGGGAGTCAGAGTTCCCGTTCATGGGCAAGCTTGGTTCATGGGCGAGGAGGATTTGCACAGTTACTGATATTCGTCAAGGCCTTATTGGACATGACGCACCAGCAATGTCCCGGGTTTGTCATGATCACAGTAGGTATGGTGGTGGGTATGGCAGCCTTGAAGGTCACAGGAAAGAGGATGTCACCAGTAAGGTCACGGATCCCCCTTTGCCAATTTGATCAAGAAAGATCCAACTTTCTGGTGGCAAAATCTGCCATTAAGCGAAGGATTACGGCGCACACCAGTTGGTCGGGTGGAATCAGAATGCTCCCCTGCATTTTGACCTCGAGAAACACCATTGTTCTCAGTTAGCGATGAGCTTCTTCAATGTTCACATCATGCATCATGATTTGACCAGCACTCGATCGTCTCATCACTGATCAACTGTGATATGATTCAGTGGAGAAAGAGAGGAACCTTTCTTCGATGTTTTTTCAAACATCTTGAATATGGAGTGGTGCAGATGTTTTAAGGAGGAATGCAACCTTTCACTGAGCGAGAGGGACTTCTTTGTACTCCTTTATTGTAACACTCAATCTTATTGTATAAGAGAGCGTATTGTATCACTTTCATCTGTTTGAATAATAAAACTAACACCTTTTTCTGTCTTCTTATATGTCTTGAATTCCTTTTTGTGTTGAAAATCAGACAAATAGAAGTAGGAACTCTTGACTTGTTAGAAATATGATAATTAACTTAACAAGTCAAAGTTGAGAAAAAATTTCATTTCAGGAATTTAAGATTACTGTAAGAGGTGTGATATTAACTTGATAGGAATGTGAGCTAGAGGTGTGATATTAACTTGGCTCAATGGGAATTTTAGTTTCATTTAGGAAAACTGAAAGCATCACTGTCATAGGTGTAATGTTAAACTTGACAGTGAAGGTAATGCTAGAGGTGTAATTTTGAACTTGGCATTAGTCATCTCGACTTTGATAGAAAAGTTCGAGGGAAAGTCATTGTCATAGGTGTATTGTTGAACTTAACAATGAACTAGACGCTATAGGTGTGATATTAAATTTAGCATCGCTCATATCAGCTTCGATATGGAAGCCTGAGGAAAAGTGCCTGTCAGAGGCTTAATATTGAACTTGGCAGCAACTTAATCACTATTAGAGTTGTGGTGTTAAACTTAACAGTAATTTGTCAGAGGTATAATGTTAACATGACGGGAGTTGATTTGCGATATGAGCAGTTTTGAGGACTTGTCATTCTATTGATGAGAATTGACAAGTGAAGTCTGGAATGCCAGAGGTGTAATGTTGAACTTAACAAGAATTGGTTTGCGATAGGAGCAATTTTTAGGACTTGCCATTCTATTGATGAGAATTGGCAAGTGAAATTTGGAATGTCAGAGGTATAGTGTTAACTTGACAAATTTGAAGACTTATATGACTCCATGTAGAGGAGAGACAAGTGAAGTTTGTGCTCGCTGAGAAGTATTGAAATTTTTTTATTGTTAGAGGTGTGGTATTAAACTTAACAATGATTGAGTATGTGAACCTTTCGCTTCATGAAAGAGAATTGGTAGGGGACTCTTGGTAGAAAAACAAAGTGAATTATCAGGGGTGTAATGTTAACGTGACAATCGTTAATTTCCTGGGGATATGGGAGGTTCGCCGTTAGATGTGTAATATTAACATAACAGTTGAGATTTTTTTTATAAGTTTCGTTGTCAGAGGTTTAATATTAACTTGATTAAATCCACTGGGAATCAGAAAATTTAGTTTGTCAGAGGTTTACTATTAACGTAACATGTCCCAGCTTATTTAGTTAAGGAGATGAACACATGTATTTTTGTGGTCCTACCATTCTGTGGAAGAGAATTGGCATGAGATTCTGGAGGAGAGGATGGGACCAAGTCCCTTAGGATTTTTAGTAAAACCTCAGCTATCAACGGATTTGGTGTGCCTTTACCAACTACCGTTTGAGTTGGGCTAGCCATGCTATTCCCCTCAGTATGATGAGTTGTCGAAGAATTATGTTGGATTTAAAAGTCAACATTTTTCTCTATCCTTAGCCATTGGAGGCATCAGATGTCCATAGGTACACTAGAGAAGAGTAATAAAGCTAAAATCGAAGTCTTGCACTTTGTTTCTTCTTCAATATTTACATCATGCATTATGATGTAACCAATGCTCGATCAGCTCGATACTGATCGATCGTGATATGATCCAGTGGAGGAAGAAAGAGAAACTCTTTTTTGGCGTTCTTTCAAACATCCTGGCTCTGACATTTTGATCAAAGGTATAGTATTAACCTGATTAAGAGAAGAATGCGTTGATCGGCATCATGAGCATATCGCCGTCTGGGGTTATAAGTCGGTATGCTCCATTTGAGTAGACTGACTCTATTACAAATGGTCCTTCCTATTTAGGTTGGAATTTCCCTTTTGTTTTATGTGTCATTACCATAGATCTTTTGACGGCTAAGACAATGTCACCTTTCTTGAAAGTTGGCTCTTTGACTTTCTTGCTGAAGGCTCTAGTAATTCGAGCTTGATAGAGCTCTATTTGTTGTTGAGCTTATAGGCGTTTGTCGTCTAGAGCCTCCAGCTCTTAGGTCGCAGTCGATGCTTCTCCTCATTTGTCGTCTCTGCTGTCAAGGCGACGCGTAGAGACGGGATTTAGATTTCTAATGGGAGTACAGCTTCACACCCATATACCAAGAAGAACGGTGTAACTTTCGTTGGGGTTCAAACTGTCGTGCGATAGGCCTATAAGCATTCACCTAATTTATCGTCCCAGTCGCGTTGGCTTTGTGAGATGAATTTTTAAGAAGTTTTCTAATAGTTTTATTGAAAGCTTCTGCAAGGCCGTTAGCGGCTGGATAGTATGTCGTTGAAGACACTCTGGTTTCTGAACTTGTTGCAGAACCTTTGAAAAGCTTGGCTGACGAACTGGGGCCCATTATTATGAACGATCCGTCGTGGCACACCAAAGCGGTGAATGACGTGATGTTTAACGAATTTGATCACGTCAGATGCTTTTACCTCCCTCAAGGGAATAGCCTCAGCTCATTTAGAGAACTAATCGGTTATAGATAAAATGAACTGATATCCTTTGGATAAAGGTGGGCTGAAAGGGCCAACTACATCCATTCCCCACATCTCAAATGGCTAGGTTGAGGTTGTAGAGCGAAGATATCCTGATGCTTGATGGATGAAGTCACCATGGACCTGACAGACGTGACATCATTTGGCGTAAATGATGGCGTTGGGGATCATCTTGGGCCAGTAATACCCCAGTCTATGGAGTCGATCCCCAAGCTTTAGGCCAGGCTGATGAGCTCCACACATGCCATCATGCGATTCTTTGAGTACTTCTTGTGCCTCCTTCTATGACAGGCAGCGGAGGAGGATCTCGTCTTGCAATCAGTGATACAGTGTTCGCGTGATCGCGTTATAGTAGAATTTGTGGGCTTTCTTTCTAATGGAAGCTGCCTCTTTGGATCATCAGGAAGGATGTCGTATAATGCAAAGTCGATGTACGGGAATTGCCAATCCCTGAGCTCTGGACCTATTGAAGTTTCTAAAGCTTCTTTGACTTGACAGTCTACTATTGACTTTTGGTAGTCTTTAAAAGCGAATCTTAGGCAATACAGATCATGGCTGTAGATGAGTATTTTCTCTACTACTCCAACTAGAAGGGCCAATGAAGCAGCGAGAGATGCCAGTGCATCTGCATGCGCATTTTACTAGCGAGGCACATGGTCGATGTAAAAGTTTCTGAACCGCTCAGCTATGTAGATAGTTGCGTTGTAATAGGGTACTAAGTCTTCATGTCTGACTTCGTACTCTCCGCGAACTTGGTTAACGATGAGCTTAGAGTCACCGTATGCTTTGAGATTTTTAACGCCAATCTCATCGGCAATTTGCATCCCGATCAAGAGAGCATTGTATTCCGCTACATTATTAGAAAATGGCTCAGTTAATAAGAATGCACGAGGGATTACGTAATTCTGTGAGGAGACAAGGACTACCCCCACTCCTGCTACGACATTCCCTCGCGGACCCGTTCTTGATGCACCATCAAAGAAGAGCTGCCACACTTGTCCTTCGAAAGAGGTTTGGGTCAAACAGATTTCGGCGATCTCGTCTGGGAGATCCTCATAAAGTTTGGCCGCTCTTAGATCTGGATGCTCAGCTAAGAAATCTGCCACTGCTTGTCCCTTCACGGTCTTTTGTGGTAGAAATTGCATCTCATATTGAGAGAGCAATATAGCTCATTTTGCCAGTTGATCATTTAGCGACGATGGCTTTGTCATAAGCAACCTAAAGGATTGACTTTTGATACGACATGTATAGTTTGGCCCATCAAGTAATGTTGCATTTTCTGGACGGCGAACACCAAAGCCAAACATTCCTTTTTGATCGGGTTGTACCGATGTTCGGCTCTGATCATAGTTCTACTCAAATAGTAGATTGCATGCTCATGTCCCTGATCATTATTCTGGGCTAGCAAAGCTCCAAAGAAATGTTTCATCACTTGAACATATATCAGAAAAGGTTTTCTTAAAATCGGAGTTGTAAGGACAGGTGGTTGTATGAGGTATCGTTTGATTTTCTCGAACGCTTGTTAGTAAGCATCGTTCCAAATAAATGAGACACCCTTCTGAAAATCACCTAGAGGGGGGGTGAATAGGTGATTATGCTAATCAATGCACAATAAAAATTTATGATGCAACAAGTGAATATAACTATGAAAATGAAGAGCAAGTACAATATGAATCAAGTAGATAAAGCAATATAAAGTTAGCAAGAATTAAGAGCAAGTAAGAACAAGTAAACCAAACGCAAACACGAGAAATTTTTCCGAGGTTCGAGCACCCAGCTCTACGTCCCCGCCTTCACCCAGAAGGATTTCTAACCACTATAATATCACAAAGAATTATAACCAACGGAGTACCCAACTCCACAACTTTAAGTACAAGTTCTCTCTTGGTGATCAAAAGATCACAAATTATCTTTTGTAAACGCCTCTTTTCCTTACAAGAGTCATGTAGAGTAATGATTAGTATTGAAGCCCAAAATAGTGTAAGTGAAAAAGGAAATGAATTAGAGAGAGTTTAGGAAATGAAACTTTAGCGATGAGAAACTGTAACGCCCCGATCCTGCGGGTACGGAGACGTTACTGCAACGTATATACGCAGGTCCGAAATACCCTCACGTATATACGCTAAGCATCAGTACAGGCAAGAATCAGAGTACGGAAGCAAGTGGTGCATTATACATTCCAACACATGAGTACAATTACAGAGTTATCACCAGAGGTGATCC
Organism: Agave tequilana; assembly: GCA_038442645.1. Classification (NCBI taxonomy): domain Eukaryota; kingdom Viridiplantae; phylum Streptophyta; class Magnoliopsida; order Asparagales; family Asparagaceae; genus Agave; species Agave tequilana. Next base: position 448,788 of record JAVJIF010001304.1, on the reverse strand, counting down.
AATATTACATGAATATTACATCACCGACAAGCGCAATTGCGAGATTACAAGGAGATGTACAAGAGTGAACAGTACAAAAGGCACTCACGAGTTTACTAAAGGAAAACTCGAGAGGCACACAGGGGGCCTGGGAGAATAAGGCTCCAGACGGTCTGCTGGGGATCCACGCTTCAGCTGCGCCACTCTGATCAGCAACTGGGAGAATCCACACGCACCAAGCTCCATGACCTGGACATGAGAATCCAAGGGAGTCAGATGAAACTCCCCAGGCGAGTGGTGAAGTAAAAGCCAAGTGGCGAGCGAGGGTAAGCACATGTATAGTGATAAAACCAAATAAAGCCGAGGGCGAGCAAATCTGATTGTATGGTTTCAGACCACGACTCCATAAGACTAGTACGTCGAAGGAATAATCCAAACAAGGAAACCCTCATCTATATACCTTTATCTCATGTCATCATAATCCAAGCACATACAATCCGACTGTACTCAGGGCATGATAAGATAATGAGCAGGAGGTAGGTAGATACAAGGGATAAAGTAGAGCATGAGCAGTTAACATAATAATACTCATAAAACCGAAAATCTGAAGTAAAATCCAGGACAAGCAAATATGATAAGGCATATCACAAATTCATAGCCGTTTAAGCTGCAGGCTTCAGTATGCGTCCCATTCCACATACCTCTACTTACAACTTAAAGAGCCGGTTATTAGATACTTTATTATTACTCGTCTTACCCTGATATCTAGCTATGTGAACTAGCGTCCCAGCACACATAGATCCATATCCGAGTAAAGCAAGGTTGTTATTGGAAACCAGCGGGGGTATCAACGAACTATGTTTACAGTGGGTCCCGTACATACCCGGGACCACGGCCCAGGATTGTTCCGTTGCTTGGTGACGGAAGCCAGCCGCAAGGCTAAACAGGAGGGACTTATGTATGCCCTTATCATGATGGTACCAGGAAGGAGGGAGCCAGCACTCCCCTCGGTCGCCTGGAGGCCCACAGGTCAGACCGGAAGTTTTAGTTGCACAACATGCCTAATACCACTGTAAACACGAACACATATTGATATCCGCAAGTTTCTCCCGACCCAATGCAAGTGGTTTCTTTTATGAATTATTAGATTAATTATCAATTTACGGGAATAACAAGAGCAGGACATGATCAGGAATTCAGGAGTTCAGGTCACTGTATATAATACAGGATAACAAGACAGGGTTCCCGTAAATGTGATAATCACAGGTCAAGTATATCATGCTGGGTGTCAAGTGATAGCATGACAGGATGATGATATTTGGCAGGTGACAAGTCATATCAAGAGATTGATAATAATCCGGTGGCACGTCATATCATAACAGGGGCCTTGCCAAGAAGTAGCATGTCAGGTGTTAGGTGATAGCGAATCAGTTGACAGGTGATATACATGTGTTAAAAGTAATATGAAAACGACAAGTAGTATAGACAGGTGTCAGGCATGAAGTAATGGCATGGGGTAGAATAGTAGCTGAGCACAAACAAGCAGAGCTGAGCAAGCTGGAAGTACAGACAGCAAACAGTATTTAACACTGGAGCATCTGGCGAGGTTACCGGGACGACTCGACTGAAGTACGAGCGGTAAATCCGGCAGCAACTCGCCTAGACGAATCTAGTGGTAAAGCGCTGAACGCTGATCATGATAACCAGGCGGAGCTGAACAAGCTGGAAGCACAGGCAGCGAACAGAGTTTAGACACTAATGCGCTCTGCGAGGCTACCGGGGCACTCGGATTAAGATACGAGTGGAGAATCCGGCAGCAACTCGCCTAAACGAATTTAGTGAATAAAGCACTGAGTGCTAAGCATGCTGTAACACCCCGCTCCCGGAATACGTACTTAGTTGCGTATTCAGATTTTTCGATCGTATTTTTCGATTTACTTCCTGTATTTGTTTTGTATTATGAATTCTTTATATGAACGTTTTGTCTTGGATTTGGATTCGTGGACTCGGAGTCAGCCCTAGTCTGAACCAAGGGCCCGATCCTAGGGTATTACTCGATTTGGTCTTTCTACTAATCCGATTTGACCGATTTCAGTTTTGAACATCATTTTCCAATATTCTAGATTTTCTATGATTTTCTGGAATTTTCCTGAATTTAGTTGTAAATCTTCAAAACCGGTGTCGACCAGTGCCGCTGACCGATTCCCGGATTTTTAATTTATAAACTAATTGGAATTACTAAAAGTGTCTTTAAATATTATTTCTTAAAATCACATTTCCTATCTAAATACTTTTTCTGAGGATTTTATGAATTTATGAAAATTCCACCGGATTCGGTATCGGCCAGTATCGCTGGTTGATTCCAGGATTTTTAGTTTACAATCGGGATTAAACTTCTGAATTCCGCTTTCACTTTACTTCTTAAAATTATATTTTATTCTTTAATACATTTTCTGAGATTTTTCAGAATTTATCAAAATCTGGCCGACCCGGTGTAGACCGGTATCGGCGGTTGACTTCCGGATTTTTAATTTGAAAACGGGATTTTATTTTGGAAAACCGATTTCATATTATTCCTCAGGATGACGTTTTCTACCTCCGGTATTTTTGGGGATTTTTCTGGAACAGTCGATTTTTGCGGCCATATTATAATATTATTATTTATTCAAAACTTATCCTTTCTCCTCTTTCTTCCCTTTCTTTTCTCCCACCAACTCCTCCACGTGGGAGACACACCCCTCACCTACCCTCATCTCCCATCACATCACATCCCCATCACCATCACACTCTCTCTCCCTTTATTTTCCTTTCTTCTCTTTTCCTTTTTCTTTCCTTCATTTTTCTTTCTCTTCTTCACTTCTTCTTCTTCCTCTCCTTTGGTGACCACCGCACCCAACTCCGGCCACCATCACCGCCGGCGCCTCCGGCCACCACGACGCCGGCGAGGGACCCCAAACTCCGGCCATCCTCTTCTCCTCTCTCCTTTTCCTTTCCTTTTCTTTCCTTTACATTTCTTTTCCATTTTCTTTCTTTTCTTCCCAGTTTCGGCCTCACCACCTCGCCGCCGACCCTCTCCTCCGGCACCGCCCCGGCGAGGGCAGACCGCCGCCGGCAGTGGCCGGCGGCCCTGGGCGCGACAGGGGGGCCACCTGGCCCCCCTGTGCGCTGTTGTGGAGGGGGCAGCAGCCCCCTCCCTTCTCTCTCCTTGGGGTGGCCGGCGGCCACCCCTGTCTGCGCCGGCCTTCCCTGGCCGGCGCAGCCTCCGCGCCCCCGGCCGCAGCCGGGAAGGGGCGCCAGGCCAGGCCAAGCCCGGCCTGGCCTGAGGTGGGCTAAGAGGGGGGCAAGCCCCCTCTCTTTCTCTTTGCCGAGGGGGCAACAGCCCCTCATTCTCTCCCTCTCTCCTCTCTGTTGGGCCACCGGCGGCCAGGACCGCCGCCGGTTAGGCCCCTGGCCGGCAGAGGGCTGGCCAGGTCTTCCAGGGCCCACGGCCCCGTGGGCCCTCCTCGCATGGAGAGGGGCTGCGTGAGCAGCCCTGTTTACTCTCTCTCTCTCTCTCTCTCTCCTGGTCCACTCTCTCTCTCTCCCCTGGATCTCTCTCTCTCCCTTGGACTCCCTCTTTCTCTCTCCTGGGCAACCCCCTTCTCTCTCTTTCTCTCTCCCTGGATCTGGATCCCTTCTCTCTCTCTCTCTCTCCTGTTGATTGGTCCTCTCTCTCTCTCCCCTGTTAACTCTCTCTCTCTCTCTCATGTTATCCCTTCTCTCTCTCTCTCTTGGACCTCTCACACTCTCTCCTGAGTCTCTCTCTCTCCTCCTGGTTCCTCTTCCTGTTCGTCTTCCCCATTTGGAAATGACTCGAGGGCCGGCCACTCCTTTTGGATTGGGGCCGTGCTCTTCTTCGTCGGCAAGACTCAGGGCCGGCCCCTCCTTTTGGATTGGGGCCGCGTTCTTCTCCGTTGGCAAGACTTGGGGCCGGTACCCTCCTTTTGGATTGGGGCCGAACTTCCCTTCGTCGGGCGCAGCAAGGAATCTTGTCGGCGAGTGATTTTCCTCGCCAAGACTTTTCTAACGCGGATCTCACCCCGCGTCTAGGTAATCTCTTAACGCGCTCCGCGCGTTTCTGTATTAACGCGACGCAGAACCCACGTCCGCGTCTGCGTTTCCCTCGCGTCCGCACTTGAACGCAGATCTCGCGTTTGAGGCATCTCTGCGACGCGAACCCCGCGTCTGCGAAACCCGCGTTGTGGCTCCTTCGCGACGCGACTCCCGCGTCTGCGAACCCCGCGTCTGCTATTCCTGCGTCTGTGATTCCCGCGCCTGGTACTTTCCGCGACGCGATCCCCGCGTCTGCTCTTTCCCGCGTCTGTTATTCCTGCGACGCGACTCCCGCGTCTGCGTCCCCCGCGTCTCTCTCTCGGAAGCTCGCGTCTCCCTGTGTCCCTTCTCTCTCTAGGTTTCTCCTCTTTCTCTCTCACTCTTTCTCTCTCCTCTTCACTTTCTCTCTCCTCACAATTATATATTATTTTATTGCGCGTGCGCGAGTTCCATGGATTCCAGACTTTCCGGCTTTCCGGTGATTTAGGCGAGTGTCCTCGCTCTCGCCTCCATTTGGGTTTCCCCACTTCGTCGGGTCGATATGTATTCCATTTCTTGTATTTTGTATTGGTCTGAGTCCCTGTATTTGTGTATGGCCGAGTGCCAATATATGGACATGTATTGCTCTGTGACGAATGCTTGTACTAGGGTAGTTTCCTTCTTGTACATATACCATGCCTGTGATGTATTGTACTGCCTTATACCATACTTGGCTTCCGGACCCTTCAACCTCCGGTCACTCACTATCTTGAAAGAGAGGTGATTGGGATCGGCAGGTCTCTCAGTTCAGCCTCCGGTCCCTCACTGTCTCGGAAGAGGCGTGATTGGGATCGTTAGGTTTTCTCAGCTCCGCCTGGTGAGCATGCTTAGCACTCAGTGCTTTATTCACTAAATTCGTTTAGGCGAGTTGCTGCCGGATTCTCCACTCGTATCTTAATCCGAGTGCCCCGGTAGCCTCGCAGAGCGCATTAGTGTCTAAACTCTGTTCGCTGCCTGTGCTTCCAGCTTGTTCAGCTCCGCCTGGTTATCATGATCAGCGTTCAGCGCTTTACCACTAGATTCGTCTAGGCGAGTTGCTGCCGGATTTACCGCTCGTACTTCAGTCGAGTCGTCCCGGTAACCTCGCCAGATGCTCCAGTGTTAAATACTGTTTGCTGTCTGTACTTCCAGCTTGCTCAACTCCGCTTGTTTGTGCTCAGCTACTATTCTACCCCATGCCATTACTTCATGCCTGACACCTGTCTATACTACTTGTCGTTTTCATATTACTTTTAACACATGTATATCACCTGTCAACTGATTCGCTATCACCTAACACCTGACATGCTACTTCTTGGCAAGGCCCTTGTTATGATATGACGTGCCACCGGATTATTATCAATCTCTTGACATGACTTGTCACCTGCCAAATATCATCATCCTGTCATGCTATCACTTGACACCAGCATGATATACTTGACCTGTGATTATCACATTTACGGGAACCCTGTCTTGTTATCCTGTATTATATACAGTGACCTGAACTCCTGAATTCCTGATCATGTCCTGCTCTTGTTATTCCCGTAAATTGATAATTAATCTAATAATTCATAAAAGAAACCACTTGCATTGGGTCGGGGGAAACTTGCGGATATCAATATGTGTTCGTGTTTACAGTGGTATTAGGCATGTTGTGCAACTAAAACTTCCGGTCTGACCTGTGGGCCTCCAGGCGACCGAGGGGAGTGCTGGCTCCCTCCTTCCTAGTACCATCATGATAAGGGCATACATAAGTCCCTCCTGTTTAGCCTTGCGGCTGGCTTCCGTCACCAAGTAACGGAACAATCCTGGCCGTGGTCCCGGGTATGTACGGGACCCACTGTAAACATAGTTCGTTGATACCCCTGCTGGTTTCCAATAACAACCTTGCTTTACTCGGATATGGATCTATGTGTGCTGGGACGCTAGTTCACATAGCTAGATATCAGGGTAAGACGAGTAATAATAAAGTGTCTAATAACCGGCTCTTTAAGTTGTAAGTAGAGGTATGTGGAATGGGACGCATACTGAAGCCTGCAGCTTAAACGGCTATGAATCTGTGATATGCCTTATCATAATTGCTTGTCCTGGATTTTATTTCGGATTTTCAGTTTTATGAGTATTATTATGTTAACTGCTCATGCTCTACTTTATCCCTTGTATCTACCTACCTCCTGCTCATTATCTTATCATGCCCTGAGTACAGTCGGATTGTATGTGCTTGGATTATGATGACATGAGATAAAGGTATATAGATGAGGGTTTCCTTGTTTGGATTATTCCTTCGACGTACTAGTCTTATGGAGTCGTGGTCTGAAACCATACAATCAGATTTGCTCGCCCTCGGCTTTATTTGGTTTTATCACTATACATGTGCTTACCCTCACTCGCCACTTGGCTTTTACTTCACCACTCGCCTGGGGAGTTTCATCTGACTCCCCTGGATTCTCATGTCCAGGTCATGGAGCTTGGTGCGTGTGGATTCTCCCAGTTGCTGATCAGAGTGGCGCAGCTGAAGCGTGGATCCCCAGCAGACCGTCTGGAGCCTTATTCTCCCAGGCCCCCTGTGTGCCTCTCGAGTTTTCCTTTAGTAAACTCGTGAGTGCCTTTTGTACTGTTCACTCTTGTACATCTCCTTGTAATCTCGCAATTGCGCTTGTCGGTGATGTAATATTCATGTAATATTGGATCACCTCTGGTGATAACTCTGTAATTGTACTCATGTGTTGGAATGTATAATGCACCACTTGCTTCCGTACTCTGATTCTTGCCTGTACTGATGCTTAGCATATATACGTGAGGGTATTTCGGACCTGCGTATATACGTTGCAATAACGTCTCCGTACCCGCAGGATCGGGGCGTTACAGGTTGGTATCAGAGCTTAGGCTCTCCCATCCTCAGTACGTCCAGATGGCAAATTAATGGTAAAGAAATTTGCAACTGGAATGCATGAATCCTGATTATACAATCCAACTACAAGTACAGAGTTATCTATTTTCTTGATCATCTTTCCTTTGATCCCTAATTCTTCCTATCTTTCTCGGTTTTGGTTTTTCGAAGCCCTTATACCAACTTAAGATATGGATATACTAGAGCGGTAGTGGCTGGTCCTGAATGAAGCTATGATGTGATCTCTTCGGCCAACTCTATGAGGCTCGGGTATTCTCTGGATTGATCTCGAACGGGTTATCTTTCAGAAGTTAATAGTCGGGATTCTCTATGGATATTCTACATTCTCTGCTATATCTTTCAGAGTGATCGATGCCTGGTATTCGGGATTCTCAATTATCGGTCTTCTTTATTATGCTCAGTATTATCAGGTTTCCTTTATCTTCAGTATTCTGGCTTATTCTCAGAGCGACATTAAGTATGCAGTACAGCGGAAATTCTATTGCAAAGTTGTGTAATCAGTCAGTATTATTTGGCATCGTTCGGAGATTTATACAGCCGGAAGTGCAGAAGATTTCTATATTTTGGTTATTAGTCAGTCAACTTGAGGGCCCTACCTATAGTGTTTCATATCTTAATTGGTATAAATTCCACCCTTGTTCCCTTTGTGTTCATTTTACCCCTTACCGAAATTGCGAGGACGCAATTTTTTGTAAGGTGGATGGAATGTAACACCCCGCTCCCGGAATACGTACTTAGTTGCGTATTCAGATTTTTCGATCGTATTTTTCGATTTACTTCCTGTATTTGTTTTGTATTATGAATTCTTTATATGAACGTTTTGTCTTGGATTTGGATTCGTGGACTCGGAGTCAGCCCTAGTCTGAACCAAGGGCCCGATCCTAGGGTATTACTCGATTTGGTCTTTCTACTAATCCGATTTGACCGATTTCAGTTTTGAACATCATTTTCCAATATTCTAAATTTTCTATGATTTTCTGGAATTTTCCTGAATTTAGTTGTAAATCTTCAAAACCGGTGTCGACCAGTGCCGCTGACTGATTCCCGGATTTTTAATTTATAAACTAATTGGAATTACTAAAAGTGTCTTTAGACATTATTTCTAAAATCACATTTCCTATCTAAATACTTTTTCTGAGGATTTTATGAATTTATGAAAATTCCACCGGATTCGGTATCGGCCAGTATCGCTGGTTGATTCCAGGATTTTTAGTTTACAATCGGTCTGAATTCTGCTTTCACTTTACTTCTTAAAATTATATTTTATTCTTTAATACATTTTCTGGGATTTTTCAGAATTTATCAAAATCTGGCCGACCCGGTGTAGACCGGTCTCGGCGGTTGACTTCCGGATTTTTAATTTGAAAACGGGATTTTATTTTGGAAAACCGATTTCATATTATTCCTCAGGATGACGTTTTCTACCTCCGGGTATTTTTGGGGATTTTTCTGGAACAGTCGATTTTTGCGGCCATATTATAATATTATTATTTATTCAAAACTTATCCTTTCTCCTCTTTCTTCCCTTTCTTTTCTCCCACCAACTCCTCCACGTGGGAGACACACCCCCTCACCTACCCCCATCTCCCATCACATCACATCCCCATCACCATCACACTCTCTCTCCCTTTATTTTCCTTTCTTCTCTTTTCCTTTTTCTTTCCTTCATTTTTCTTTCTCTTCTTCACTTCTTCTTCTTCCTCTCCTTGGTGACCACCGCACCCAACTCCGGCCACCATCACCGCCGGCGCCTCCGGCCACCACGACGCCGGCGAGGGACCCCAAACTCCGGCCATCCTCTTCTCCTCTCTCCTTTTCCTTTCCCTTTCTTTCCTTTACATTTCTTTTCCATTTTCTTTCTTTTCTTCCCCAGTTTCGGCCTCACCACCTCGCCGCCGACCCCTCTCCTCCGGCACCGCCCCGGCGAGGGCAGACCGCCGCCGGCAGTGGCCGGCGGCCCTGGGCGCGACAGGGGGGCCACCTGGCCCCCCTGTGCGCTGTTGTGGAGGGGGCAGCAGCCCCCTCCCTTCTCTCTCCTTGGGGTGGCCGGCGGCCACCCCTGTCTGCGCCGGCCTTCCCTGGCCGCGCAGCCTCCGCGCCCCCGGCCGCAGCCGGGAAGGGGCGCCAGGCCAGGCTAGCCCGGCCTGGCCTGAGGTGGGCTGAGAGGGGGGCAAGCCCCCTCTCTTTCTCTCTGCCGAGGGGGCAACAGCCCCCTCATTCTCTCCCTCTCTCCTCTCTGTTGGGCCACCGGCGGCCAGGACCGCCGCCGGTTAGGCCCCTGGCCGGCAGAGGGCCGGCCAGGTCTTCCAGGGCCCACGGCCTCGTGGGCCCTCCTCGCATGGAGAGGGGCTGCGTGAGCAGCCCCTGTTTACTCTCTCTCTCTCTCTCCTGGTCCACTCTCTCTCTCTCTCCTGGTCCACTCTCTCTCTCTCCCCTGGATCTCTCTCTCTCCCTTGGACTCCCTCTTTCTCTCTCCTGGGCAACCCCCTTCTCTCTCTTTCTCTCTCCCTGGATCTGGATCCCTCTCTCTCTCTCTCTCTCCTGTTGATTGGTCCTCTCTCTCTCTCTCCCCTGTTAACTCTCTCTCTCTCATGTTATCCCTTCTCTCTCTCTCTCTTGGACCTCTCACTCTCTCTCCTGAGTCTCTCTCTCTCCTCCTGGTTCCTCTTCCTGTTCGTCTTCCCCATTTGGAAATGACTCGAGGGCCGGCCACTCCTTTTGGATTGGGGCCGTGCTCTTCTTCGTCGGCAAGACTCAGGGCCGGCCCCTCCTTTTGGATTGGGGCCGCGTTCTTCTCCGTTGGCAAGACTTGGGGCCGGTACCCTCCTTTTGGATTGGGGCCGAACTTCCCTTCGTCGGGCGCAGCAAGGAATCTTGTCGGCGAGTGATTTTCCTCGCCAAGACTTTCCTAACGCGGATCTCACCCCGCGTCTAGGCAATCTCTTAACGCGCTCCGCGCGTTTCTGTATTAACGCGACGCAGAACCCACGTCCGCGTCCGCGTTTCCCTCGCGTCCGCACTTGAACGCAGATCTCACGTTTGAGGCATCTCTGCGACGCGAACCCCGCGTCTGCGAACCCGCGTTGTGGCTCCTTCGCGACGCGACTCCCGCGTCTGCGAACCCCGCGTCTGCTATTCCTGCGTCTGTGATTCCCGCGCCTGGTACTTTCCGCGACGCGATCCCCGCGTCTGCTCTTTCCCGCGTCTGTTATTCCTGCGACGCGTCCCCCGCGTCTGCGTCCCCCGCGTCTCTCTCTCGGAAGCTCGCGTCTCCCTGTGTCCCTTTCTCTCTCTAGGTTTCTCCCTCTTTATCTCTCACTCTTTCTCTCTCCTCTTCACTTTCTCTCTCCTCACAATTATATATTATTTTATGGCGCGTGCGCGAGTTCCATGGATTCCAGACTTTCCGGCTTTCCGGTGATTTAGGCGAGTGTCCTCGCTCTCGCCTCCATTTGGGTTTCCCCGCTTCGTCGGGTCGATATGTATTCCATTTCTTGTATTTTGTATTGGGCTGAGTCCCTGTATTTGTGTATGGCCGAGTGCCAATATATGGACATGTATTGCTCTGTGACGAATGCTTGTACTAGGGTAGTTTCCTTCTTGTACATATACCATGCCTGTGATGTATTGTACTGCCTTATACCATACTTGGCTTCCGGACCCTTCAACCTCCGGTCACTCACTATCTCGAAAGAGAGGTGATTGGGATCGGCAGGTCTCTCAGTTCAGCCTCCGGTCCCTCACTGTCTCGGAAGAGGCATGATTGGGATCGTCAGGTTTCTCAGCTCCGCCTGGTGAGCATGCTTAGCACTCAGTGCTTTATTCACTAAATTCGTTTAGGCGAGTTGCTGCCGGATTCTCCACTCGTATCTTAATCCGAGTGCCCCGGTAGCCTCGCAGAGCGCATTAGTGTCTAAACTCTGTTCGCTGCCTGTGCTTCCAGCTTGTTCAGCTCCGCCTGGTTATCATGATCAGCGTTCAGCGCTTTACCACTAGATTCGTCTAGGCGAGTTGCTGCCGGATTTACCGCTCGTACTTCAGTCGAGTCGTCCCGGTAACCTCGCCAGATGCTCCAGTGTTAAATACTGTTTGCTGTCTGTACTTCCAGCTTGCTCAGCTCCGCTTGTTTGTGCTCAGCTACTATTCTACCCATGCCATTACTTCATGCCTGACACCTGTCTATACTACTTGTCGTTTTCATATTACTTTTAACACATGTATATCACCTGTCAACTGATTCGCTATCACCAACACCTGGCATGCTACTTCTTGGCAAGGCCCCTTGTTATGATATGACGTGCCACCGGATTATTATCAATCTCTTGACATGACTTGTCACCTGCCAAATATCATCATCCTGTCATGCTATCACTTGACACCTAGCATGATATACTTGACCTGTGATTATCACATTTACGGGAACCCTGTCTTGTTATCCTGTATTATATACAGTGACCTGAACTCCTGAATTCCTGATCATGTCCTGCTCTTGTTATTCCCGTAAATTGATAATTAATCTAATAATTCATAAAAGAAACCACTTGCATTGGGTCGGGGGAAACTTGCGGATATCAATATGTGTTCGTGTTTACAGTGGTATTAGGCATGTTGTGCAACTAAAACTTCCGGTCTGACCTGTGGGCCTCCAGGCGACCGAGGGGAGTGCTGGCTCCCTCCTTCCTGGTACCATCATGATAAGGGCATACATAAGTCCCTCCTGTTTAGCCTTGCGGCTGGCTTCCGTCACCAAGCAACGGAACAATCCTGGGCCGTGGTCCCGGGTATGTACGGGACCCACTGTAAACATAGTTCGTTGATACCCCCGCTGGTTTCCAATAACAACCTTGCTTTACTCGGATATGGATCTATGTGTGCTGGGACGCTAGTTCACATAGCTAGATATCAGGGTAAGACGAGTAATAATAAAGTGTCTAATACCGGCTCTTTAAGTTGTAAGTAGAGGTATGTGGAATGGGACGCATACTGAAGCCTGCAGCTTAAACGGCTATGAATCTGTGATATGCCTTATCATATTTGCTTGTCCTGGATTTTACTTCGGATTTTCGGTTTTATGAGTATTATTATGTTAACTGCTCATGCTCTACTTTATCCCTTGTATCTACCTACCTCCTGCTCATTATCTTATCATGCCCTGAGTACAGTCGGATTGTATGTTCTTGGATTATGATGACATGAGATAAAGGTATATAGATGAGGGTTTCCTTGTTTGGATTATTCCTTCGACGTACTAGTCTTATGGAGTCGTGGTCTGAAACCATACAATCAGATTTGCTCGCCCTCGGCTTTATTTGGTTTTATCACTATACATGTGCTTACCCTCGCTCGCCACTTGGCTTTTACTTCACCACTCGCCTGGGGAGTTTCATCTGACTCCCCTGGATTCTCATGTCCAGGTCATGGAGCTTGGTGCGTGTGGATTCTCCCAGTTGCTGATCAGAGTGGCACAGCTGAAGCGTGGATCCCCAGCAGACCGTCTGGAGCCTTATTCTCCCAGGCCCCCTGTGTGCCTCTCGAGTTTTCCTTTAGTAAACTCGTGAGTGCCTTTTGTACTGTTCACTCTTGTACATCTCCTTGTAATCTCGCAATTGCGCTTGTCGGTGATGTAATATTCATGTAATATTGGATCACCTCTGGTGATAACTCTGTAATTGTACTCATGTGTTGGAATGTATAATGCACCACTTGCTTCCGTACTCTGATTCTTGCCTGTACTGATGCTTAGCGTATATACGTGAGGGTATTTCGGACCTGCGTATATACGTTGCAGTAACGTCTCCGTACCCGCAGGATCGGGCGTTACACATGCTCACCAGGCGGAGCTGAGAAACCTGACGATCCCAATCACGCCTCTTCCGAGACAGTGAGGGACCGGAGGCTGAACTGAGAGACCTGCCGATCCCAATCACCTCTCTTTCGAGATAGTGAGTGACCGGAGGTTGAAGGGTCCGGAAGCCAAGTATGGTATAAGGCAGTACAATACATCACAGGCATGGTATATGTACAAGAAGGAAACTACCCTAGTACAAGCATTCGTCACAGAGCAATACATGTCCATATATTGGCACTCGGCCATACACAAATACAGGGACTCAGCCCAATACAAAATACAAGAAATGGAATACATATCGACCCGACGAAGCGGGGAAACCCAAATGGAGGCGAGAGCGAGGACACTCGCCTAAATCACCGGAAAGCCGGAAAGTCTGGAATCCATGGAACTCGCGCACGCGCCATAAAATAATATATAATTGTGAGGAGAGAGAAAGTGAAGAGGAGAGAGAAAGAGTGAGAGAGAAAGAGGGAGAAACCTAGAGAGAGAAAGGGACACAGGGAGACGCGAGCTTCCGAGAGAGAGACGCGGGGACGCAGACGCGGGAGTCGCGTCGCAGGAATAACAGACGCGGGAAAGAGCAGACGCGGGGATCGCGTCGCGGAAAGTACCAGGCGCGGGAATCACAGACGCAGGAATAGCAGACGCGGGGTTCGCAGACGCGGGAGTCGCGTCGCGAAGGAGCCACAACGCGGGGTTCGCAGATGCGGGGTTCGCGTCGCAGAGATGCCTCAAACGCGAGATCTGCGTTCAAGTGCGGACGCGAGGGAAACGCGAACGCGGCCGTGGGTTCTGCGTCGCGTTAATACAGAAACGCGCGGAGCGCGTTTAGAGATTGCCTAGACGCGGGGTGAGATCCGCGTTAGGAAAGTCTTGGCGAGGAAAATCACTCGCCGACAAGATTCCTTGCTGCGCCCGACGAAGGGAAGTTCGGCCCCAATCCAAAAGGAGGGTACCGGCCCCAAGTCTTGCCAACGGAGAAGAACGCGGCCCCAATCCAAAAGGAGGGGCCGGCCCTGAGTCTTGCCGACGAAGAAGAGCACGGCCCCAATCCAAAAGGAGTGGCCGGCCCTCGAGTCATTTCCAAATGGGGAAGACGAACAGGAAGAGGAACCAGGAGGAGAGAGAGAGACTCAGGAGAGAGAGTGAGAGGTCCAAGAGAGAGAGAGAGAGAGAAGGGATAACATGAGAGAGAGAGAGTTAACAGGGGAGAGAGAGAGAGGACCAATCAACAGGAGAGAGAGAGAGAGAAGGGATCCAGATCCAGGGAGAGAGAAAGAGAGAGAAGGGGGTTGCCCAGGAGAGAGAAAGAGGGAGTCCAAGGGAGAGAGAGAGATCCAGGGAGAGAGAGAGAGTGGACCAGGAAAGAGAGAGAGTGGACCAGGAGAGAGAGAGTAAACAGGGGCTGCTCACGCAGCCCCTCTCCATGCGAGGAGGGCCCACGGGGCCGTGGGCCCTGGAAGACCTGGCCGGCCCTCTGCCGGCCAGGGGCCTAACCGGCGGCGGTCCTGGCCGCCGGTGGCCCAACAGAGAGGAGAGAGGGAGAGAATGAGGGGGCTGTTGCCCCCTCGGCAGAGAGAAAGAGAGGGGGCTTGCCCCCCTCTCAGCCCACCTCAGGCCAGGCCGGGCTTGGCCTGGCCTGGCGCCCCTTCCCGGCTGCGGCCGGGGGCGCGGAGGCTGCGCCGGCCAGGGAAGGCCGGCGCAGACAGGGGTGGCCGCCGGCCACCCCAAGGAGAGAGAAGGGAGGGGGCTGCTGCCCCCTCCACAACAGCACACAGGGGGGGCCAGGTGGCCCCCCCTGTCGCGCCCAGGGCCGCCGGCCACTGCCGGCGGCGGTCTGCCCTCGCCGGGGCGGTGCCGGAGGAGAGGGGTCGGCGGCGAGGTGGTGAGGCCGAAACTGGGGAAGAAAGAAAGAAAATGGAAAAGAAATGTAAAGGAAAGAAAAGGAAAGGAAAAGGAGAGAGGAGAAGAGGATGGCCGGAGTTTGGGGTCCCTCGCCGGCGTCGTGGTGGCCAGAGGCGCCGGCGGTGATGGTGGCCGGAGTTGGGTGCGGTGGTCACCAAAGGAGAGGAAGAAGAAGAAGTGAAGAAGAGAAAGAAAAATGAAGGAAAGAAAAAGGAAAAGAGAAGAAAGGAAAATAAAGGGAGAGAGAGTGTGATGGTGATGGGGATGTGATGTGATGGGAGATGGGGGTAGGTGAGGGGGTGTGTCTCCCACGTGGAGGAGTTGGTGGGAGAAAAGAAAGGGAAGAAAGAGGAGAAAGGATAAGTTTTGAATAAATAATAATATTATAATATGGCCGCAAAAATCGACTGTTCCAGAAAAATCCCCAAAAATACCCGGAGGTAGAAAACGTCATCCTGAGGAATAATATGAAATCGGTTTTCTAAAATAAAATCCCGTTTTCAAATTAAAAATCTGGAAGTCAACCGCCGATACCGGTCTACACCGGGTCGGCCAGATTTTGATAAATTCTGAAAAATCCAGAAAATGTATTAAAGAATAAAATATAATTTTAAGAAGTAAAGTAAAAGCAGAATTCAGAAGTTTAATCCCGATTGTAAACTAAAAATCCTGGAATCAACCAGCGATACTGGCCGATACCGAATCCGGTGGAATTTTCATAAATTCATAAAATCCTCAGAAAAAGTATTTAGATAGGAAATGTGATTTTAAGAAATAATGTCTAAAGACACTTTTAGTAATTCCAATTAGTTTATAAATTAAAAATCCGGGAATCGGTCAGCGGCACTGGTCGACACCGGTTTTGAAGATTTACAACTAAATTCAGGAAAATTCCAGAAAATCATAGAAAATCTAGAATATTGGAAAATGATGTTCAAAACTGAAATCGGTCAAATCGGATTAGTAGAAAGACCAAATCGAGTAATACCCTAGGATCGGGCCCTTGGTTCAGACTAGGGCTGACTCCGAGTCCACGAATCCAAATCCAAGACAAAACGTTCATATAAAGAATTCATAATACAAAACAAATACAGGAAGTAAATCGAAAAATACGATCGAAAAATCTGAATACGCAACTAAGTACGTATTCCGGGAGCGGGGTGTTACATTCCATCCACCTTACAAAAAATTGCGTCCTCGCAATTTCGGTAAGGGGTAAAATGAACACAAAGGGAACAAGGGTGGAATTTATACCAATTAAGATATGAAACACTATAGGTAGGGCCCTCAAGTTGACTGACTAATAACCAGAATATAGAAATCTTCTGCACTTTCGGCTGTATAAATCTCCGAACGATGCCAAATAATACTGACTGATTACACAACTTTGCAATAGAATTTCCGCTGTACTGCATACTTAATGTCGCTCTGAGAATAAGCCAGAATACTGAAGATAAAGGAAACCTGATAATACTGAGCATAATAAAGAAGACCGATAATTGAGAATCCCGAATACCAGGCATCGATCACTCTGAAAGATATAGCAGAGAATGTAGAATATCCATAGAGAATCCCGACTATTAACTTCTGAAAGATAACCCGTTCGAGATCAATCCAGAGAATACCCGAGCCTCATAGAGTTGGCCGAAGAGATCACATCATAGCTTCATTCAGGACCAGCCACTACCGCTCTAGTATATCCATATCTTAAGTTGGTATAAGGGCTTCGAAAAACCAAAACCGGGAAAGATAGGAAGAATTAGGGATCAAAGGAAAGATGATCAAGAAAATAGATAACTCTGTACTTGTAGTTGGATTGTATAATCAGGATTCATGCATTCCAGTTGCAAATTTCTTTACCATTAATTTGCCATCTGGACGTACTGAGGATGGGAGAGCCTAAGCTCTGATACCAACCTGTAACGCTCCTATCCTGCGGGTACGGAGACGTTACTGCAACGTATATATGCAGGTCCGAAATACCCTCACGTATATACGCTAAGCATCAGTACAGGCAAGAATCAGAGTACGGAAGCAAGTGGTGCATTATACATTCCAACACATGAGTACAATTACAGAGTTATCACCAGAGGTGATCCAATATTACATGAATATTACATCACCGACAAGCGCAATTGCGAGATTACAAGGAGATGTACAAGAGTGAACAGTACAAAAGGCACTCACGAGTTTACTAAAGGAAAACTCGAGAGGCACACAGGGGGCCTGGGAGAATAAGGCTCCAGACGGTCTGCTGGGGATCCACGCTTCAGCTGCGCCACTCTGATCAGCAACTGGGAGAATCCACACGCACCAAGCTCCATGACCTGGACATGAGAATCCAGGGGAGTCAGATGAAACTCCCCAGGCGAGTGGTGAAGTAAAAGCCAAGTGGCGAGCGAGGGTAAGCACATGTATAGTGATAAAACCAAATAAAGCCGAGGGTGAGCAAATCTGATTGTATGGTTTCAGACCACGACTCCATAAGACTAGTACGTCGAAGGAATAATCCAAACAAGGAAACCCTCATCTATATACCTTTATCTCATGTCATCATAATCCAAGCACATACAATCCGACTGTACTCAGGGCATGATAAGATAATGAGCAGGAGGTAGGTAGATACAAGGGATAAAGTAGAGCATGAGCAGTTAACATAATAATACTCATAAAACTGAAAATCCGAAATAAAATCCAGGACAAGCAATTATGATAAGGCATATCACAGATTCATAGCCGTTTAAGCTGCAGGCTTCAGTATGCGTCCCATTCCACATACCTCTACTTACAACTTAAAGAGCCGGTTATTAGACACTTTATTATTACTCGTCTTACCCTGATATCTAGCTATGTGAACTAGCGTCCCAGCACACATAGATCCATATCCGAGTAAAGCAAGGTTGTTATTGGAAACCAGCGGGGGTATCAACGAACTATGTTTACAGTGGGTCCCGTACATACCCGGGACCACGGCCCAGGATTGTTCCGTTGCTTGGTGACGGAAGCCAGCCGCAAGGCTAAACAGGAGGGACTTATGTATGCCCTTATCATGATGGTACCAGGAAGGAGGGAGCCAGCACTCCCCTCGGTCGCCTGGAGGCCCACAGGTCAGACCGGAAGTTTTAGTTGCACAACATGCCTAATACCACTGTAAACACGAACACATATTGATATCCGCAAGTTTCCCCCGACCCAATGCAAGTGGTTTCTTTTATGAATTATTAGATTATTTATCAATTTACGGGAATAACAAGAGCAGGACATGATCAGGAATTCAGGAGTTCAGGTCACTGTATATAATACAGGATAACAAGACAGGGTTCCCGTAAATGTGATAATCACAGGTCAAGTATATTATGCTGGGTGTCAAGTGATAGCATGACAGGATGATGATATTTGGCAGGTGACAAGTCATGTCAAGAGATTGATAATAATCCGGTGGCACGTCATATCATAACAAGGGGCCTTGCCAAGAAGTAGCATGTCAGGTGTTAGGTGATAGCGAATCAGTTGACAGGTGATATACATGTGTTAAAAGTAATATGAAAACGACAAGTAGTATAGACAGGTGTCAGGCATGAAGTAATGGCATGGGGTAGAATAGTAGCTGAGCACAAACAAGCGGAGCTGAGCAAGCTGGAAGTACAGACAGCAAACAGTATTTAACACTGGAGCATCTGGCGAGGTTACCGGGACGACTCGACTGAAGTACGAGCGGTAAATACGGCAGCAACTCGCCTAGACGAATCTAATGGTAAAGCGCTGAACGCTGATCATGATAACCAGGCGGAGCTGAACAAGCTGGAAGCACAGGCAGCGAACAGAGTTTAGACACTAATGCGCTCTGCGAGGCTACCGGGGCACTCGGATTAAGATACGAGTGGAGAATCCGGCAGCAACTCGCCTAAACGAATTTAGTGAATAAAGCACTGAGTGCTAAGCATGCTCACCAGGCGGAGCTGAGAAACCTGACGATCCCAATCACGCCTCTTCCGAGACAGTGAGGGACCGGAGGCTGAACTGAGAGACCTGCCGATCCCAATCACCTCTCTTTCGAGATAGTGAGTGACCGGAGGTTGAAGGGTCCGGAAGCCAAGTATGGTATAAGGCAGTACAATACATCACAGGCATGGTATATGTACAAGAAGGAAACTACCCTAGTACAAGCATTCGTCACAGAGCAATACATGTCCATATATTGGCACTCGGCCATACACAAATACAGGGACTCAGCCCAATACAAAATACAAGAAATGGAATACATATCGACCCGACGAAGCGGGGAAACCCAAATGGAGGCGAGAGCGAGGACACTCGCCTAAATCACCGAAAAGCCGGAAAGTCTGGAATCCATGGAACTCGCGCACGCGCCATAAAATAATATATAATTGTGAGGAGAGAGAAAGTGAAGAGGAGAGAGAAAGAGTGAGAGAGAAAGAGGGAGAAACCTAGAGAGAGAAAGGGACACAGGGAGACGCGAGCTTCCGAGAGAGAGACGCGGGGGACGCAGACGCGGGAGTCGCGTCGCAGGAATAACAGACGCGGGAAAGAGCAGACGCGGGGATCGCGTCGTGGAAAGTACCAGGCGCGGGAATCACAGACGCAGGAATAGCAGACGCGGGGTTCGCAGACGCGGGAGTCGCGTCGCGAAGGAGCCACAACGCGGGGTTCGCAGACGCGGGGTTCGCGTCGCAGAGATGCCTCAAACGCGAGATCTGCGTTCAAGTGCGGACGCGAGGGAAACGCGGACGCGGACGTGGGTTCTGTGTCGCGTTAATACAGAAACGCGCGGAGCGCGTTAAGAGATTGCCTAGACGCGGGGTGAGATCCGCGTTAGGAAAGTCTTGGCGAGGAAAATCACTCGCCGACAAGATTCCTTGCTGCGCCCGACGAAGGGAAGTTCGGCCCCAATCCAAAAGGAGGGTATCGGCCCCAAGTCTTGCCAACGGAGAAGAACGCGGCCCCAATCCAAAAGGAGGGGCCGGCCCTGAGTCTTGCCGACGAAGAAGAGCACGGCCCCAATCCAAAAGGAGTGGCCGGCCCTCGAGTCATTTCCAAATGGGGAAGACGAACAGGAAGAGGAACCAGGAGGAGAGAGAGAGACTCAGGAGAGAGAGTGAGAGGTCCAAGAGAGAGAGAGAGAGAGAAGGGATAACATGAGAGAGAGAGAGAGTTAACAGGGGAGAGAGAGAGAGAGGACCAATCAACAGGAGAGAGAGAGAGAGAGAGAGAGAGAGAGAGAGAAGGGATCCAGATCCAGGGAGAGAGAAAGAGAGAGAAGGGGGTTGCCCAGGAGAGAGAAAGAGGGAGTCCAAGGGAGAGAGAGAGATCCAGGGGAGAGAGAGAGAGTGGACCAGGAGAGAGAGAGAGTGGACCAGGAGAGAGAGAGAGAGAGTAAACAGGGGCTGCTCACGCAGCCCTCTCCATGCGAGGAGGGCCCACGGGGCCGTGGGCCCTGGAAGACCTGGCCGGCCCTCTGCCGGCCAGGGGCCTAACCGGCGGCGGTCCTGGCCGCCGGTGGCCCAACAGAGAGGAGAGAGGGAGAGAATGAGGGGGCTGTTGCCCCCTCGGCAGAGAGAAAGAGAGGGGGCTTGCCCCCCTCTCAGCCCACCTCAGGCCAGGCCGGGCTTGGCCTGGCCTGGCGCCCCTTCCCGGCTGCGGCCGGGGGCGCGGAGGCTGCGCCGGCCAGGGAAGGCCGGCGCAGACAGGGGTGGCCGCCGGCCACCCCAAGGAGAGAGAAGGGAGAGGGCTGCTGCCCCCTCCACAACAGCGCACAGGGGGGGCCAGGTGGCCCCCCTGTCGCGCCCAGGGCCGCCGGCCACTGCCGGCGGCGGTCTGCCCTCGCCGGGGCGGTGCCGGAGGAGAGGGGTCGGCGGCGAGGTGGTGAGGCCGAAACTGGGGAAGAAAAGAAAGAAAATGGAAAAGAAATGTGAAGGAAAGAAAAGGAAAGGAAAAGGAGAGAGGAGAAGAGGATGGCCGGAGTTTGGGGTCCCTCGCCGGCGTCGTGGTGGCCGGAGGCGCCGGCGGTGATGGTGGCCGGAGTTGGGTGCGGTGGTCACCAAAGGAGAGGAAGAAGAAGAAGTGAAGAAGAGAAAGAAAAATGAAGGAAAGAAAAAGGAAAAGAGAAGAAAGGAAAATAAAGGGAGAGAGAGTGTGATGGTGATGGGGATGTGATGTGATGGGAGATGGGGGTAGGTGAGGGGGTGTGTCTCCCACGTGGAGGAGTTGGTGGGAGAAAAGAAAGGGAAGAAAGAGGAGAAAGGATAAGTTTTGAATAAATAATAATATTATAATATGGCCGCAAAAATCGACTGTTCCAGAAAAATCCCCAAAAATACCCGGAGGTAGAAAACGTCATCCTGAGGAATAATATGAAATCGTTTTCCAAAATAAAATCCCGTTTTCAAATTAAAAATCCGGAAGTCAACCGCCGATACCGGTCTACACCGGGTCGGCCAGATTTTGATAAATTCTGAAAAATCGCAGAAAATGTATTAAAGAATAAAATATAATTTTAAGAAGTAAAGTGAAAGTGGAATTCAGAAGTTTAATCCCGATTGTAAACTAAAAATCCTGGAATCAACCAGCGATACTGGCCGATACCGAATCCGGTGGAATTTTCATAAATTCATAAAATCCTCAGAAAAAGTATTTAGATAGAAAATGTGATTTTAAGAAATAATGTCTAAAGACACTTTTAGTAATTCCAATTAGTTTATAAATTAAAAATCCGGGAATCGGTCAGCGGCACTGGTCGACACCGGTTTTGAAGATTTACAACTAAATTCAGGAAAATTTCAGAAAATCATAGAAAATCTAGAATATTGGAAAATGATGTTCAAAACTGAAATCGGTCAAATCGGATTAGTAGAAAGACCAAATCGAGTAATACCCTAGGATCGGGCCCTTGGTTCAGACTAGGGCTGACTCCGAGTCCACGAATCCAAATCCAAGACAAAACGTTCATATAAAGAATTCATAATACAAAATAAATACAGGAAGTAAATCGAAAAATACGATCGAAAAATCTGAATACGCAACTAAGTACGTATTCCGGGAGCGGGGTGTTACAGAAACTCTTCAGCACAAAAACCAAGGACCAAACTCTCTTGAAAACTTTTGAAGACTTTGAAACTCTTGTATATAGCTTGTTGTATCTTTTTCTTTCTTGTTGTTGTATCAAACATAACCCTAATCACCACTATTTATAGGATAGGGCTAGGGATCAAAAGGTAAACTCATATAATATCAATAAGGAAAATTTTGACCCATAAAATATTCCCTAAATCCGTTTAAAAATGAAAAACACCAATTAAAACGTGTTTAAAAAACTAGCTGTTATGGCTGAAACGGCTACCTCGGTCGGCCGCCGGTCGACCGGGATTCAAATAAAAAGAGCCGTTGCAGGCTATCGGTCGACCGCCCGGTCGGCCGAAACAAATAGAGAGTAGACACCACTTCAGTCGGCCAGCCGCCCGGTCGATCGAAGGGCTCCGGTCGACAGTCCGGTCGACCGGTAAACATGCACACTGATACATTAAAACAGACAGAATACCAGTCGACTGGGTCGGTTTACCGGTTTGACCTGACATAGTGACGGTCGACCGGTCGGTCGACCGGCTCAGGCCAAAAGCTGAAACTCAAACACAATTTTAAGGAGATTTTGATATGTAATAAAATATTTTTAATATGAAACATGTATAATGCCTAAAATAGAGTTTATAAACAGAAGACTTTATATTAAAATATTTTGTATATCTTTATAGAGAATATTTCTAGGAAATGCATGTGCGCAAAACGTGTGTGTTGGAGCTTCAATCCTATTCACTATTCTTTAATAAAACTACAAAAACTAGAAACAAAACTAATGAATTATCTTGAGCAATCTTGAAGTCTTGAGCCATGTAAAGTCTTGCTAGAGCCTTCTCTTCTATGATCCTTCCTTGATGTGCCATAAGCCTTCTTTGATCCATGAACCTAGAAGATCTTGCAATAGCTAAGCAATGGCTTCCAAACATCGTACAAAACCTGAAACTTATCTTGAACAAACTTATTAGTACCAACTAGCTCTTATTTGTTTTGTTATCATCAAAACTCTAAAAAAATGGAGAGTGTAACCTTTTGGGCCAACAATCTCCCCCTTTTTGATGATGACAAAACAAATAGGCTATGTTAAAACTAATAAAGGAGAGGTCTAAGCTCCCCCTCAAATTATGCTATATTAAACAATAAAAATGTAACAATTAAATAAAAATGTAATATGCAAGCAAAAACCATGAAACTAAAGGTATAAAACACTTGCAAAACACTTAAACTCTAAATACAAGAAAATCATGAACACTTTGTAAAAATAAATACAAACTCAAACCTTATTTAAAAATGTAACAATTAAATAAAAATGTAATATGCAAGCAAAAACCATGAAACTAAAGGTATAAAACACTTGCAAGACACTTAAACTCTAAATACAAGAAAATCATGAACACTTTGTAAAAACAAATACAAACTCAAACCTTATTCTCCCCTTTTTGTCATACATCAAAAAGGATAAAAATATATTCTTCTCCCCTTTTGTTTAAAACAAAGAATCAATAAAGGGAAGATCAAAAACAAAATGTTCTCCCCCTTTTGTCTAAAACAAAAACGATATCAATAAGGGGTCAAATCAAATACGATACCAATTAAAAAATGTGTCAATGAAGTGCATATTGATACCAATTAAAAGTGAAACTATACCAGTTGAAAAACAAAGATCTTGATACCAATTGATAAGTAAACAAACAACATACCATTTGTAAATAAACAATCGTGATATCAATTAAAATTAAACATTACAAATTTTGAATCTCTAAACATAAATTTTAATACCAATTATAAGAAAACAATCTTGATACTAATTGAAATTAAACATAACAAATTTTAAATTTCTAAACAAGGATTTTGATACCAATTGTAAATATTTTTTTATATGATTGAAAATCATTATTTTCTATCATAAAGTAAGGGAGTGGAATACAAAATATCAATTGAAAGATGAAATACAAGTTTTTCTCCCTCTTTATGATATACCAAAAGAAAGCATGCAAAGCTTGTATATGGATACCAATTTGAAAACTAGTCAATTGAAACAAGATAGTCATTATAAAACAAGCTTTATCATGATCAAAATTTGTGCTCTAAGATATATGAATATAATAAGCACAAATAAAAACATATATATGTATGAAAATTAGATACCAATTGAAATTGATATTCTTTGAAGTGCAAGCATACATATACAAAAATTATATGAGTATACAAAAATGTCAACATTGATACCAATTGAAAGAATCTAATGATACTAATTGAAACAACAATAATATTAAAGTATATCTCATATTTCCTAACCTCCCAGTCATGATCAAGTTTAAAATGATTTTTGCTATAAGGCATACATGAGCATGATCTCCCATCCAACCACCCTTGGAAGGTAGGGGTTTTCAAAAATAGGTTTGAAAATAGAATACGGTTGAAAATCTCTACAATAGTGAAGAATACGAACTAGTTAAATGGAAAAAAAACTTTTAAACTAGTACGAAATCCTTCAAACAAAATTGTTTTTCATGAAACATGTAAATCACATGATCACTAAACACTCAAAGTCCATAAAGCTCATATTATACTCATGAAAATAAAATCATGAGAAAACTAAGAAGGTGAGTGAGCAAGTGTTATGTGACACATATCAACATGAAAATATTCATTAAGCTCATGTGGAATTCCTTAAACATGAAACATAAAAATAAAACAATTTATACTTCAAGGCATATGTATGTTTTGTCAACACAAAAAGTATACATACATATCCCTAAACACAATTGAGTCTATATATATGAAAAGCAAATGACTCAAGGGGTATACATGTATATCTTAAGGTTTGGCAAAATAAACATATACATGAAGTGAAAACACATGATCATAAAAAAACATGTCCAAAATAGGGAATACAAGTTAGAATGCATGAATCATCAAAATTAGACTATACTAGCACATCTAATGGGTACAAATAGGCATTCAGGCACAAACATATATAAAGATTTATTTATGGCCCACTATATGTACAAGTATAAATCCTAGTCTTAATGAAAACTAACATTTAAACAAGTAATCAAATCATGAAGTATAAAACGACATATAAATCAACATGATATACATAAAGATGATCATTATGTAAATCCACATGCTATTAGAGCTATGATGTGCATAATAGCTAAACAAATGGTGAGAACCCAACATATGGGTCCATATAAACATGGGTGAACTCAAAAGCTATACATGCATGTCAATGGTCTGATATTCATGGCATTTAACGTACTAATCAAAACATGAAGTATCAAAACAAAAATCATAAACATCCATATGATCATTATGTATATGCATGTACATTAGATCTAGGACATACATATTAGTTATAAAAACAAAGTGAGAACACAATGATATAAGTCCATTTTAAACAAGAGTGTCTCAAATAACTAACAAGTATATCACTATTCTAATAAACATGGCATAGGCATAATGAACAATAAAATATGACATGTTATAAATCAATGACAAAAAAACATGCAAATATAAACGGGAGTTAGAGATTGATACCAAAACTGATGAAGGCACCTCTCTAGTTCTCCAAACCAATGGTGGTCCTCTCCACCAAACTCCCCTTAAAAGTGATGCATTCAAATTGTTTTTCTTTAGGCACGGAACGCATCCACTCCAAGGCACCAACACTCTCACGTTATGCGAGAGCCCACACCTACATCAAAAATTTTAGGGGTGATCTTTGGTACCCATTTCCTTTTGGGTCCATAGGGGTTAGTATCTTTTCTAACCCAAACAAGATTACATGCTAAATTTTTATTATGTAAACGATCATAGCAAAATCTAGTAAGATGGCCTTTTCGATCACAATGTGTACAAGTGTACACATGAGCATACATGTAATGGTGGTGACTGTGGGAAGCATGTGTATGCTGTGGAGGGTGTTCATATAAAGATGGACCTTGTTTCTTACGAACCAAGGTTTCCAAGCGTGTATGATTCAATGTACATTGGCTCAAAGTGGAGCCCAAACATTCAACACTTTTCTTCAAAACATTTATATCTTTTTCTATACTTGAAGATAAAGTGGAGCGTGCAATAGGTGTGCAAGAAGAAGAAGAAGCTATACTAGCATCGCACACATGAGAATCTATATCAATTTTCAAAGATTCATTTTTCTTCAAAACCAAATCCAATTCTTTAGTAATGAAATAAATTTCATTTTTCAAAACAAGATTATCTTTTAAAACAAAATCCAATTTTGAAGATAAAACCTCATTGTTTTTCACAACATCATTACAATCATTTTTGCTTTTCAAAACATCAATCTATTTTAGGGTAAGGTCTAGTTGAGATCTTAGTGAGTCACGTTCACTAGTAATCTCTTCCTTCTCTTGCAAAACTGATTCAAAAGTTGAGCACAAATCCTTCATTTCTTCTTTTAAATCAAAATGATTCTTTTTCAAAGAGTTATGTTTTTCCACAAAATTTTTAAGATTAGATGCAAGTTCTACATTTAAATTTTGAATTTCAAAACATCCATGGTAATATGAACTAGATCTATCATCTAGTTGAAAATCCGAATGTACCTTAAGGGAGTCTTTCCCTTGGACCATGAGGCAATGCTCGTCGGACTTATCTCTCCTAGATATCCTCAACTTGTTGATAATCAGGGTAGCTTGGGAGACGTCAATATACTCCAAACTGTAAAAGCCGAGTCATAACGATCAAACACATATAAAAGATCTTCATTGAGAGATGCTCTGAGTGTTTTAAGTGCTAATGCATTGGCCTTTTTATGCTTGCTACTATTGGGGAAGGATTCCATAGTGGAGGCTTGATAAACTAGATGTCCTAGTCTTTTCAAATGACTACTCATATTGGCCTTCCAAACATCAAGTCTAAAATGGTCAAACATAGGAGGGCTATCCATGAGTGCAACCTAAATGTGTGCAAATGAAAAATGCAAAGGAAGATTAGCAAACCAAGATCTCACTCTTAGGTGGTTAAACCTAAATATCAGGAGCGTAGGCTCTGATACCAATTGAAAATCACCTAGAGGGGGGTGAATAGGTGATTATGCTAATCAATGCACAATAAAAATTTATGATGCAACAAGTGATATAACTATGAAAATGAAGAGCAAGTACAATATGAATCAAGTAGATAAAGCAATATAAAGTTAGCAAGAATTAAGAGCAAATAAGAACAAATAAACCAAACGCAAACACGAGGAATTTTTCCGAGGTTCGAGCACCCAGCTCTACGTCCCCGCCTTCACCAAGAAGGATTTCTAACCACTATAATATCACAAAGAATTACAACCAACGGAGTACCTAACTCCACAACTTTAAGTACAAGTTCTCTCTTGGTGATCAAAAGATCACAAACTATCTTTTGTAAACGCCTCTTTCCCTTACAAGAGCCATGTAGAGTAATGATTAGTATTGAAGCTCAAAATAGTGTAAGTGAAAAAGGAAATGAATTAGAGAGAGTTTAGAAGATGAAACTTTAGCGATGAGAAACTCTTCAGCACAAAAACCAAGGACCAAACTCTCTTGAAAACTTTTGAAGACTTTGAAACTTTTGTATATAGCTTGTTGTATCTTTTTCTTTCTTGTTGTTGTATCAAACATAACCCTAATCACCACTATTTATAGGATAGGGCTAGGGATCAAAAGGTAAACTCATATAATATCAATAAGGAAGATTTTGACCCATAAAATATCCCCTAAATCCGTTTAAAAACGAAAAACACCAATTAAAACGTGTTTAAAAAACTAGCTGTTATGGCTGAAACGGCTACCTCGTTCGGCCGGCCGGTCGACCGGGATTCAAATAAAAAGAGCCGTTGCAGGCTATCGGTCGGCCGCCCGGTCGGCCGAAACAAACAGAGAGAAGCACCACTTCAGTCGGCCAGCCGCCCGGTCGACCGAAGGGCTCCGGTCGACAGTCCGGTCGACCGGTAAACATGCACACTGATACATCAAAACAGACAGAATACCAGTCGACTGGGTCGGTCGACCGATTTGACCTGACATAGTGACGGTCGACCGGTCGGTCGACCGGCTCAGGCCAAAAGCTGAAACTCAAACACAATTTTAAGGAGATTTTGATATGTAATAAAATATTTTTGATATGAAACATGTATAATGCCTAAAATAGAGTTTATAAACAGAAGACTTTATCTTAAAATATTTTGTATATCTTTATAGAGAATATTTCTAGGAAATGCATGTGCGCAAAAACGTGTGTGTTGGAGCTTCAATCCTATTCACTATTCTTTAACAAAACTACAAAAACTAGAAACAAAACTAATAAATTATCTTGAGCAATCTTGAAGTCTTGAGCCATGTAAAGTCTTGCTAGAGCCTTCTCTTCTATGATCCTTCCTTGATGTGCCATAAGCCTTCTTTGATCCATGAACCTAGAAGATCTTGCAATAGCTAAGCAATGGCTTCCAAACATGGTACAAAACTTGAAACTTATCTTGAACAAACTTATTAGTACCAACTAGCTCTTATTTGTTTTGTTATCATCAAAACTCTAAACAAATGGAGAGTGTAACCTTTTGGGCCAACACCTTCTTCATTAATTTGGTGAAGGGTTGGCATCTTCCCGAGAGATTTGAGATAAATTTTCGGATGTACGCTAATCGCCCTTGCAACCCTCTAAGCTCCCTGAGGTTCCTTGGAAGTTACATCTCTTGGATAGCGCAGACTTTCTTTGGGTCGAGGTGGATTCCTTTGGATGTCATAATAAATCCTAGAAATTTATCGCTGGCTACCCCCAGGAAGGATTTAGTGGGGTTCATCTTCAGCTGATGCTCCCGCAAGATGTCGAATACCGTCTTCAGATCTACTATATGATCGCCCTTGGTACGGCTTTTTACTGCAATGTCGTCGACGTAGCATTCCACTATTTTGTGTATGTGCTTGTAAAAAATTGCATTCATAGCCCTTTGGTATGTCGCTCCTGCGTTCTTTAATTCGAAGGGCATGACAGTATAGCAGTACACCCCCAGAGGCGTCCTGAAAGATGTATGATTTTCATCATCACGGTACATCTTAATTTGATTGTATCCCGAGAATCCATCCATGAAGGACATCCGTTCAAACCCACACGTGTTGTCGATCATAACATCCGTGATTGGGAGGAGGCTATAGACTGCTCAGGCATCCCAGTCAGCTAATACTATCTTGCATGGTTTTGCTTCAGGTACGATTGCATTTATTGCTTTCTATGATAAGCCTTACGTATTAGATTCAGGAGATTTCACTCATATGATAGGAATCAAAGAAAATCATTCTCTTTTTTTCTCAATAATATTCCTTCTATCAATATTACTGATGATACCTCTTCCCCTATTAGTAGAAAATGAGTTGTTCATGCTAATTAAATGATATCTTATTTGTCCGTATTTTTTTTTTGTTAGTTTATTATCTATCAGCAAAATTACAATACAAGTCACTATCATGAAATATTTTATCCTTTCTATCATGTTTTTCAGGACATGCAAATTGGGATGAAGATTGGTTTGGGTTGTAAATATTGTGGCCTTTATTACTTAGATGATGGTACACTCCGCTCTGATTTAGCTATTGTTTCTCCTTCTAATACTCAAGTATAATGGCATCATAGGTTGGGGCATTTTTTTCTTATAAAAATTACGTTAAGAACTGGCTTTTGAGTCTTTTATGTTTTAGAATGTGAGTCTTGTCAGTTAGAAAATCATCATCATCCTTCAAAAGAGAAGTTAACGGTGCAATGTCATCTTCTGTGAAAGAGAAATGACATTGTAAGATTTGCCCTTGACTTTGGGCTGGCTTAGATCTCATTGTTTATCGTTGACGATATCCGAGTGCACCCACATGAATTCTCTAGATTTGGTCGTTAACGAGATAAGACCCTTGGCTTTCTAATCTTAAGAATGTGGGTTGGTTACCGATGGAGAGGGCTGATCATTATTAAAAAGTATTGCTACCCTATAGAGAGTACCTTAAAAGGCACCCTCTCCTTCAATCAGAATGTGTTCCAAGCTAAGCTATAGTCAGAATCTGGAGAGCTGAAAGAGAGAGGATTAACCACCTGCCTCTTTCATCTAGATAATCACTGATTGTTCCCTCTACTTATCATGTTAATGGACACTACAGAAAGGTCTAGCACCTTTAGAAGTTTCTTCGTCAGAGACTTAGGTCGCTTGGGGAAGTCTGAGTCGTGGCAGATAATCAGTTGAAGATCGATTATCGACAGAGATATGTTGTGGGGATTGACCCCAAGCAACAATTAAAATAATGAACTGTTACAAGTTGACATCCCCGCCTGTCTGCACTAGGAGGGAGAAATATGAATTGGCTTTTCAGAGTGAAGCTTTCACTTATTGCTCAGATACTCTCTTCCCAATACTGAAACCCGAGAAGACTAAAGAGTTACCCCCTTGGGTTGAATAGCTCCTTGAGAAGCTTTTGACTTAGCCTTTGTTGCGAGATTCCATTTTATAAATGCTATATGTTTAGCTTTTGACAAATCTAGTTTAGCCTAGCCGCACGTGTTAGACACGTTAGCTTCGCCAGAAGAAGCTGTTTTAGTGTCGTCAGACAACACTTTAGCTTTGTAAAGGCTTGGAGATAGCCTAGTCGAACACGTGGGATACGTTAGTTTTGCTAGAGAAAGCTATTTTAACATCGCCAGCCAGCCCTATAGCATTGAAGAAGGCTTGCCTCGCAGAACGCGTGGGACGTGTTAGCTTCGCTAGAGGAAGCTATTTTAGCACTGTTAGACAACGCTTTAGCCTTGAAGAAGGCATGCGAGATAGCCTCACTAGAGAGAGGGGCTTTAGCCTTGGCTCCTGTAACGCCCCGATCCCAAGGATACGGAGACGTTATGGCGACGTACATATGCAGGGTGAAAACACCCTCGCGCGTACGTTAAGCCTCAGTATAGGAAATATCCTCCAAATACACAAGAGTTCCAGTATTAAATAAGTACAAAAATACCTGTAGAAAAGATCAGTGAGCATGATAGATAAAGAAACATGGACAAATAAGGATATAAGACAAAAGAATCAAGATACCTATAAATCGTATGGGTGACAGGTCCCCTATGTGAATCCAATGACATATCTGACAGTATGATATCTTGAATCTCCAACCTGGGCACGCAAACCCAGGGTCGTCAGAAAGCGACCTAGTGAGTGGTAAAATGAAGGAAGCAGTAATATATACGATAGTAATACAGACACGATAATAATGTATAATACATGATTCTGTAACAGTGATACCATATAGTAGGCATATAATAAGCACTAGAAATATAAACCTGTCATATTTTAATATTATCACTACCTAGCAGGTTATCATCGGGTCATGTCTACAGTAGTATCCAGTTTTATATGATAAATAAGGAACATGCAGATGTGCAGCATGCAACAGAACCATACTACCGGGTTGTGCATATATAGTAATGATGTTTGCAAGGTATACATAAAGCAGAGTATATGCAATGCAGAATATAGATGTACATGAGTAGCGTACAGAAAGTGTAACATGTATCAGAAAGTGTAACAAAGTATACAGGTAACATGATAAGGGATAAATGATCAGAACTAGTAACAAGTACAACTAAACAATATGATACATGTATTGGACAAATCATGTTATTTATACAATAATAACAATCAGTACCACCTGGTATTTTAATCAATCTCTTTCAGTGTCCTATACCACTGGCAGTTCATACTGGAGCCCGCACTCCAGTCGAACCCATCCGGACATGGCATACGGGTACCATTATCCAAACGAGAGAGTGACCAAATAACAAGTGTTCCCGACATCACTATTGTTTATACTGTTTTATTATGTTAATTGGAAACTCAATAGTCAAGGAAATCTAATCAGGTGGGTGTACCCCGTGCATACCCGGGATCATGGCCTTAAACAGACCCCTGGCTGCTGAGACCAGGGCCAGCCCGCTAAGGCTGTAACATGTAACAGGAACTCAATGAGCTAAAATAATAAGGGGAAACGGGAGCTCATGAGTTATAACAGATGGTAGCCAGCACTACCCCGTCCCTTGCAGTGGGACAAACAATGGATCCAGACATCCACCCGACAAAATCTAATCAACCGTCAAGTCTCCCCCAACCCCATCTTGTAGTTCATACATTTAATGTACACAGGGTATCAGGAACAAGAACAGTACATGATACATGTAACACGATAACAGGACATGAGCTCTGTTGATAGCACGAAACACGATAACGGGAAACGAGAAACAATAGATGTGGGATTCTAGAGGTGGCCCCCATTGCTTGAATCCATGTGACACTTAGTTTCACATATCGTATATCAACAGCTCATGTATCCAGTAACAGGAATATCAGTAACGGGAAACAATCATGCAACAAGAATATATGAATACACATTCAACAATAAGACTTGCAATATGAACGATGATCCATATGACAAGAATATAGAAACTATACATGCGTGTGTAACAGTGATGTGGAAACAGATATAACTGTGTACCGAGTATCCATGTAACGATGATAACAATAATATGAAATGACGGTATTCTGTGAATTGGTATATCCGTGTACCAATGGAACATATACGTTTAGCAATAATCCATGTAACATATCTGTGTATCACTAGTACATGTAATAATAGTGGTCAGTGTATAACGTAATACCATGTCCAGTGAACTACAGTATCCGTGTAATGATGATACCAGTGCATGAAAGAACGGTGTCTAGCATTCATGTCTAGTGACAGTGTAGTGTCATAGAGTATCTGTGGATCAGTACTAACTGTGATACAATACATACCAAGAATATGGTGAATTAGTGGCCCGAGTGTCAGTGGCTGTGCAGGTATAATGACTGTGTCAGAGTTGTATATTTCAGTATTTATTGTTATTATTATTAAATCACCTATAGTTATATTAACTAAGGAAGCAACTTACAATATTATATTTTATTCATATTACAATGAGTTTCCAATAATTACAAGTTATTAATTAATAGTTACAATGATTTATCCATACTCAAGATTTACGACTGAAAGCAATTAATTAATTTAGGATCTCTAAATAAATATAATTTATAAAAGAAAAATACTCACAACTGGCCATGGGAAGGTAGCTCTCTTTCCCACGATCGCAACGATTCCAGAATCGTCCAGATCGGACACCGGATGCTCTAGATATCGCTCGAACACTAAAAGTAATAGAAATGGGTTAAATATGTAATAAAAATATTTCAAATGTAAATACTGAAATTTAGCAGGGGGTTTTCTGTAATCTTACTTTTATTGGGTTTGGATGCAGGTTGGCACGATAACGGGTCGGGTTTAGATCCAAACCCAAAACTTAAGTGATTGGGTTAACGGGTTTATGGGTTGCTAATCCAACCCAATAGGGTTAATGGGTTCGGGTTTCCACTCGAACCCATCAAACTACAACAGCAGCGGCAGTAGCAACTGCTGCTGCCGCGCTCCTGTCTGGCCGGCGGCATATCTCGCCGGCGGCGGGTCTCCCCCGCCGGCGGGAAGAGAGAGAGAAATGGAGAGATGGAGAGAGAAGAAGAACTGGAAAGAGAAAAGAAGAGAAAAGAAGAAGAAGAGGAAAAGAAGAAGAAGAAGAAGGAAAGAGGAAGAAGGAGAGGGGAAGGGTGGCGCCGGGCTGGGGCGCGGCAGCGCCTGCGGCGCTTGGCCGAAGGGTGCGGCGGTGGCGCGCCGGCCACCGGCCGCATGGCCGCGGGCGTGGGTCAGGTCCGCCTGTCTGGACCAGAGAGAAGGAGAGATGGAGAGAGAGACAGTGAGAGAGAGAGAGGTGAGAGAGAGTAAGAGGGAGAGGCGAAGAACGGAGAGAAAGAGAGAGAGCGAGAGAGATTTTAAGTGGGGAAGAGAGAGAGAAGACGGTGGGGTTAGGCGGTGGAGAGGCATCCAGAGAAATGGAGAAGAAGAGGGAAAAAGAAAAGAAAGGGAAAAGATTATTTTATATATATTTAATTAATATTATTTTATTCAGTAAAATTTGACTAGCTCCGTATGGTTCCCAAAAATTACCGAAAATAAAGAATATTACATGGAGGAGGAATATGAAATTGGATTCATGAAATAAAGTCAGGTTTGCAAGTTAAAAATCCTAAAGTATATTACCGACACCGGGCGACACCGGTTTGGCCCAATTTTTGATAAATTTAGAAAAATCTCCAAAAATAACATAACGTAAAAAAATATGATTTGAAGACACAAGGTGAAAGTAGATTCCCAAAATTCAACTCCATTTGTGAATTAATAATCATAAAGCCGATTATCGGTATCGGTCGACACCACTACGGAGATTTTCCAAAATAATCCAGAAAAATTCCAAGAAATTTTGAAAAATCTAAAATATTGTAAAATAATATTTGAAACTAAAATTGGCTCAATCTGATTATCAAAAAGGTCAAATTCATTTTATACGTCGTATCGAGTACTGATACTGTGATACGTACATAAGGGATCAGGGAGTTACAGCTCCTATGTGAGCTACTTCAAACATCATAGCCTGGTGGCCAGGGACTACTGAAATAGCTTCACCAGAAGCTAAGATAAGCTCGGGAGAAGCTTTATTAGATCGGAAGAGGCTGTTGTAGGATCGCCGACACCCTAATAGCTTCATTGGAGGCTAATGTAACCTGATTCGCTGTCATTTTAGCCTCGCTAGAGGCTGTGAAGGCTATGACAGGCTTGCACAAAGTCTTATTAGCCACACTAGGGGTTGTAATAGGCTTACTTAGAGCCTTGTTCACCCTGCAAAAAGTGGATAGAGTAAACTAAAAGAGCTTTGGGTAGAGATATTTTCATGTACTTGCGCATGGAAAGAGGCTTGTATTGCCCAGAGAGAAGTTATCCGAGCTTCTGTTGGTCAAATTTAATGACCAACATTTCAGCAGTAGATCCGAGGGTCTTATTATCGCATCGCGACACTACTTTCTCATTGGTGGAGAAAGAAGTCCCCAGCGGAGTCGCCATCTTATCTTCCATTAAAAAGTTTAGAGTTTTCAGAAAATTTGAGAGAAGAATTACAATTAACTTTAACAAAAAATTACAAGTAAGAATTGATTGAGGCAAAATCTGCCCAGAAAAACAAATTTTAGAAATGATAAATTAAGATGTGCTAAGTTTCTCAATACTATCGTTATAGCAAATGGCTATGCAGATCGTGATCCACAAAGAAGGAAAACGATAGAAGCATTTTAGTATTCTTTTTAAGTTACAAAATCGGTTAAGAGTTTCTTCTTTGTTTTTAAAAAAGAAAAGGGAAAATAAACCTGAGTTCTAAGTTAGGAAAGTAAAAAATCAAAAGAAATAAAAAGAAAGAGGTGTTGGTTTTTAAAATGTTTTTAAACTAAGATTAGAAGAAAGAAAGAAAACAAAAATATACTTACCTCTTTTGACTTATTACTCACCTTGTATCGTTTGCGATGATTTTACCCTGATTCGGAGGCGATCAGTGCATAACTCATAAGATCAGATTCAGTTTCCGTCATATTACATCATCAAAACTTTGATGAGTAAGCATGAAATGATACACTTTGAAAGGCGAAATCCATCATCATGAGCTATCAGTGGCAATCATAAAGGCAAGAAAATTTCGATGCTATTTGACTCACTTGGATTGCAATCGATACCAAAATAAATGAAGTAAGAAACAAGAAAGTAAAGAAACAGAAAGTAAACTTTGATTAAATTGAAAATGGTAAAAAAAAGTGAAGAAGATTATATTCAGTGTCACTGTAATTACAATTCTTCCTCTCCTTCTCTCATTACTCTCTTCTCCAATCTAAGTTTACAAATAAACAGAAAATTATATAAACATAAAAAGAAAAATCTTAAGTTAAATTAAAAGTAAAACCTAGTCTAAGCTCTCTGCCTCTTTATCCCTTTTTGCTCTGAGATATGCAATATTTATAGCTAAACTGGATAAGGAAGAGGAGTGTGAAGATAGGGGGAGCAAATGCTCCCCCAACTATCTCAACAAAGCAGTGGATCCGCAGTCAGAGCCGCGTATCCGCAGTAAGGATCTGGCCATTGAGCCAGATCCAGAGCTCGTGAATTAGTGCTTCTCTATTTCCCGAAACTTCAATTGGTTTTGTCTTTATCTCTCCAGGATCTTCAGAATATACGTCCCAATCTTTAGTTGTGAAATGAATCCTTTGTTCTTTGACATATAGCCCTTCGTCAACCTTTAGTTCTGATACCAATTGTTGTAACAAATCAGCACTCTGATGTCGATTGTTACTCCCGGGATCGACGTTTACGGAACTTGACAATATGAGAATACTTGCAGAATGAAAAACTGTTATAAAACAAACTAGCAATACCTAAATAAAAGAGTAAGAAAAAATAACATGAGAATTAACATGATTCGGCCCAAACTTGGCCTATGTTTACGAACAGAGAACTTGAGAGAGCTTTATTAATAAACTTGATGCAAAAAGATCTATCTTTCTTCTTGAACCCACAAGAATATTTACCTTCTACTTGAATCTAGACCTAAATTAAAAGAATATATCTTCTCTTTATGCACTTTCACCTTATTCCTTTCTTTCTTAGCTTCCTTGATGTTCTCCATCTTTTTACCACACCTTACAATTCTAGGTTACAACTTTTATTCATAAGATTTTATAATACAACTCCTATTTAAAATATAAGATAATCTTGATCATTGGATACTTGAAGAATCTTGATCCATCCTATATTGAGTTGATCTCCTTGATCAATAATAATTTTAGATTCTTCAATCTTTAAAAATAAACTCCCATTGAATAGAATCTGAATCCTATTCGTACTCCTCTAGAAAAGAAAACTCGTAAGCGCCTGAAAAGAAAACTGCTCTACTTTGATTTTCTTCTTTTGCTTCAAGTTATCATTTTCTCCAACTCAATTGGCTTTTCTTGGACAATAATCTCTTCTTTGACAAAATCCTTACACCTACTTCATTATTTTTTACTACTATTATTATTTATAGGTTGATTTTATTAATTATCAGTATTATATTTATTATATATAGTTTTTAATCTTTATTAATTATTATTATTTGGTATTTATATTGAGAAATTATTATTTGGTATTAGATTATGGTATTATTGAATAGGGATATTACACCATGTTTTATGTGACATATTGTATGACATGAAGCCAGGAGTTAGTGTATGGGCATGTGAAGGTGCTCAATACCATTTAAGGAAGAAATTTGTGCATTATGATGGGACTAGTCTACGGATGGCGCCTGATGAACTAGAAATGTATGTATTGATATCTGTGGTGGTGTTGTGTTGCGAAGAAAATTACGTAATTGTGATGAAAAGTTTCAGAATATGTCTTCTTTTTAGTTACATTATTTGTTTGAATGAATAATTATAGCTTTCTTGTTATAGTATTATATATTATCATGTGATTATGAATACACTATATATAAAATTTTACATTGGACATTTTATTGATTATTGTTTTAACCCTATCTTTAAAAAAACTAATACATGATATTAAGTTAATGAGTGGTAGTTATTCACGAGATGGCAACTCACCAAATGCCTATGTTTTTCAGATCGCCTAACCTTTTGGGCATTGTTGGGATATCGAGGGTACATCCCTTCTCTCCTTGATCGAACGCATTCC
This sequence comes from Agave tequilana, assembly GCA_038442645.1. Lineage (NCBI taxonomy): Eukaryota > Viridiplantae > Streptophyta > Magnoliopsida > Asparagales > Asparagaceae > Agave > Agave tequilana. The sequence goes on along the minus strand of JAVJIF010001304.1, from coordinate 411,293 downwards.
AGGTCTAGCTTTTCATGTCATATCTATATCATTAATCTCTTTTGGTTTTGGTCTAGTATGCTTCATCGTATCTTTTGTGTTAAATGTCAGTCATGTAAGTATGTACTCAAAATGGTTTATGTAGTAAAGATCTTTATGCTTGTTCAGGTTATCCATATGTAATTATATTACTTTTGTGCTTAATTTGATTGTTGAAACTCAAATAGTGTAAACACTTATGGATTTGCCGTTATTTATAGTAATATTAGATGTAATATTTGTTCATCTATTAGACTTATTAGGGACATACTCTGTTACTGGTCTTAACTCTAATTAGGGACATGACACCATTACAAGTGTATATCAAACGTTCTATGGATATGGTCTCCACTTTGCTCCCCCCTCATCTAGAGTCTACAACTGTTGATTTTGATCTTCTTCATTCTATTACTGATCCTTCACTTTCTACTATTGAGATGAATACTTCTATTTCTTCTGACTTGGACCTTCTTATTGCACATCGAAAGGGTAAATGATCTTGTACTCAACATCATATTTCTAATTATATTTCCTATACTCCGTCTTATCCCACTATCTTGTCAGTTTACTATATCTGTTTTTTTATACATAAGTCTTATCAGGAAGCGTTGATGTACACAGAATGGAAGTAAGTCATGGATGATGAGATGGATGCTCTCATCTCACGTCATACTTGGATCTTGTGCATACTTCCTCTGGACTATCTGTAGTTAGTTGTCGCTGGGTGCATACTATCAAGTATCATAATCCATATAATTCTTTTGTGAAAAGAAATATTGATATTATTTCAAAAAGAATTAAGAACAAATACATATGGATTCCTAAAAACTTAAGCATTTTTGATAGAAATACTTATATTGGATCGTACATACATTCTATATGTAATTCATGCAATTATGTGAATACTAACAGATGGAAACTAAATTCAAATTGGGTTTAAATTCCTATAGGTTAATGCTTTGATCTTATAATGATTGGTACCATTCTAATGTTTATCTTTCAGATACCGTATAAAAAGTTTGATAGAAAAATATTTCAAAAATTTATCATATATTTTTTGCACGGGGAGAACACATGTTCTTTAATATCTGTTATAACCTATTCTATGCAGGGAGAGAACATATTCTTTGCAGGGGGAGTTTTCTTGCACACAAAGTGTCATCATCAAAAAGGGGGAGTCTTTTAGAACTTGATTTCATTGATACATTTGTGAAGCCATTTCATTGGAGCTCTATCAACAAGCTTATGCAAGAGTCCTACATGCTCAGGACTTCCCAAGGATAATAGCTATGAATGTGTATTGTAATGTTTATTAGAATGTTAAAAGCCTTGAATACACACACATATCATAAGCCTATTAGTCGACTTATACTCTTGATTAGTCGACTTATATCAACTATAGTCGACTTACTCCTATCGACTTAGTTTTGCTTCAGATACATATCAACTCTCTGTTTTTATTCTGCATAGCATGATTAGTCGACTTATACTTTTCCTAGTCGACTAATAGCAGTTGTAGTCGACTTATAACTACTGCTAGTCGACTAACGTTCAGTTTTCAGAAACATGTCTTTTGTATCAGCCATTCCTTAGTCAACTTGCCCGCTTTATAAGTAAACTACTCTAGGCAAAAATCATTACCCTAGTCGACTAACCCTCTTCCTCAAGTCGACTAATGGCAATTTTTGACTGTTAGTCAGTTTCTGATTTCTGGTGTTTTATCTAACGTTTTAATATTCAAATTTGTCCTGATAACTACCCTAACTAACCATAGATTTCACCTATAAATCGGGATGTTGTCCTAGGCTAAATCACTAGTTCATATCAATAGTTTTCTGCCCAAAAACTTTGTTCAAAAATCTGTTTCTCAAAAAACTGTTTTCACTTTCTATTCTTCACACAAATTCTAATCCTTTAGTGAAGAATTCTGAGAGTCCACCTATAAGAGTCCGTGTTCACGATCACATACAGATTCAAGGCTTATAGGATTGATTATAATTACTCAAAGAGAAAGATTGTACAAGAGCGTTTTCGGGTTGAAGAGAAGTTGTATAAGGTGTTGTTGTCTTCTTGGTATGAGAAGAGTTGTATACATTTGATAAAGGGGATTTGTCAAGTAGTGTATAAGGTATTGGTTTTGGGTGTACAAAATCAAGGATAAGAAAAATCTCAAGCGGGTGGTTTGGGGACTGGATGTAGGTCAAGAGGACTGAAGCAGGATAAATCACTTGTGTTTGCGTTTAATTTACTTTCTGTGATTTAATTTTCTTTTGTGCAAGTTTATATTTAACGCTAATTATCTTTATTCTAGTGTTGTGTTGATATAATTTTTAGATCCTACAATTGGTATCAGAGCCCTACATACCCAATCAACAACCTACAAGAATGGCAACAGAGTTTCCTTCATCACAATTCAGAGAAGGACATTCTACACAACGTCCACCACTATTTGATAGATCCAACTACAACTATTGGAAGTGTAGAATGAAAATTTACTTGCAATCGCTCAACTACAAATTATGGAATATAGTAGACGAAGCGTACACCAAACCGACTACCTTGTACAGTGCCTGGAGTGAAGAACAAAGAAGTTAGCAAATCTTGATGCCAAAGCAATGAACATGCTTTTCTGTGCCTTGAACAAAGAAGAATTCAATCGCGTGTTAACGATCAGATCTGCAAATCAAATATGGCAAACTCTACAGGTAACACATGAAGGCACAAATAAGATTAAAGAATCTAAAATTTCTATTCTTATCCACAGGTTTGAACTCTTCAAAAGAAAGGAGAATGAAACCATCTCAGAAATGGTTACAAGATTCACTGACATTACAAATTCCTTAGTAGCCCTTGGAAAGAAATACACTCAAGTTGAAAAAGTGAGAAAGGTTCTTCGTGCACTCACACCAGATTGGAGAAGAAGATTACTACAATTGAAGAAATAAATGATCTCTCAACTATGTAATTAGAAAACCTTATTGGTAATTTAATGACATATGAAGTACAACTTGAAGACAGAAAGAATGATGAACTTCAACTTCAATCAAAGAAGAAAATACTTGCCTTCCATACATCCTCAGATATGGAGTTTCAGATTATGATGAAGAGGAGATGGCAATGCTCTCAAAAAAATTCAGAAAGTTCTTGAAGCAAGGTAAGTTTAATCCTATATGTTTTAATTGTAATAAAATAGGTCATATGAAGAAGGATTGCCCATTGCTCAAAAAAAAAAAGAAAATTCAAGAGCAAACAGTTTAAAAAGAAGAAAGATTATCAAGCATCATGGGAGCATAGTGATTCATTTTCTTCAGACGAAAAAAAAGCCACTGAACATGCCAACATATGTTTTATGGCTCAAGAAGAAGATGAGGTACAATATACTGAACTCTTATATGCATTTCATGAATTATATGATGATCTTAAGAATGAAAAGTTAAAGAATAAAGTTTTGTCAAAGGAAAATGAAAAACTTATCAACGAAAATTCATGTTATGTTTCTCAAATTTCTTCTATAAATTATCAAAAAGATGATTTTGAAAAAGTTATATCATCATTGAAAAAAGATAATGAGAATTTTTTAAAAGAAAATGTAATTCTTAAAAAAGAAACTATATCTTTAAATGAAAGAATTTCTGTTTTAGATAAAGACATGTCAAGTTTCAAAATGAAGTATAAAAAGATTTTGAAAAATGTGATTAAATTTAATCAAGGCAAAAAAAGTTAAATGATTTGTTATCATACCAAAAGATGTCACATAATCATTATGGTCTTGGATTCTTAAATCAGAGTGAAAAATCTACACATGTTAGTGAAAAGAATCATAATCTATATAATTCTTTTGTGAAAAGAAATACTGATATTATTTCAAAAGAATTAAGAACAAATACATATGGATTCCTAAAAACTTAAGCATTTTTGATAAAAATACTTATATTGCATTATACATACATTCTATATGTAATTCATACAATTATGTGAATACTAACAGATGGAAACCAAATTCAAATTGGGTTTGGATTCCTAAATGTTAATACTTTGATCTTATAATGATTGGTACCATTCTAATGTTTATCTTTCAGGTACCGTATAAAAAATTTGATAGAAAAATATTTCAACATTTATCATATATATATGTATTATGATATATTTTTTTGCAGGGAGAGAACACATATTTTTCTATATCTGCTAAAACCTGTTCTATATAGGGGGAGAACATATAACATATTCTCTGCAAGGGGAGTTTTCTTGCACACAAAGTGTCATCATCAAAAAGGGGGAGAATGTTGGAACTTGATTTTGATGATATATTTGTGAAGCCATTTCATTGGAGCTCTATCTTACAAGCTTATACAAGAGTCCTACATACTCAAGACTTCCCAAGGATAATGGCTATGGATGTGTATTGTAATGTTTATTAGAATGTTAAAAGCCTTAAATACACACACACACACATCATAAGCCTATTAGTCGACTTATACTCTTAATTAGTCGAGTTATATCAACTATAGTCGACTTACTCCTAACTATAGTCGACTTAGTTTTGCTTCGGATACATATCAACTCTCTGTTTCTGTTCTGCATAGCATGATTAGTCGACTTATACTTTTTTTAGTCGACTAATAGCAGTTGTAGTCGACTTATAACTACTGCTGGTCTATTAAGTTCAGTTTTCAGAAACATGTCTTTTGTATCAGTCATTCCTTAGTCGACTTGCCCCCTTTAAAAGTCGACTACTCTAGGCAAAAATCATTACCCTAGTCGACTAACCCTCTTCCTCAAGTCGACTAATGGTAGTTTCTGACTGTTAGTCAGTTTTTGATTTTGGTGTTTTATCCAACGCTTTAATATTCAAATTTGTCCTGATAACTACCCTAATTGATCATACATTCACCTATAAATAAGGATGTTGTCCTAGGCTAAATCATCAATTCATATCAAAAGTTTTCTTCCCAAAAACTCTGTTCAAAAATCTGTTTTTCAGAAAACTGTTTCCACTTTCTATTCTTCACACAAATTCTAATTCTTTAGTAAAGAATTCTGAAAGTCTACCTATAAGAGTCCTTATTTACGATCACATACAAATTCAAGACTTATAGGATTGATTGTAATTATTCAAAGAGAAAGATTGTATAAGAGCGTCTTCGGGTTGAAGAGAAGTTGTACAAGCTATTGTTGTCTTCTTAGTGTAAGAAGAGTTACAAAGGAGATTTGTCAAGTGGTGTACAAGGTGTTGGTTTTGGGTATACAAAATCAAGGATAAGAAAAATCTCAAGCGGGTGGCTTGAGACTGGATGTAGGTCAAGAGGACCAAACCAAGATAAATCACTTGTGTTTGCATTTGATTTACTTTCTATGATTTAATTTCTTTTTGTGCAAGTTTATATTTAACGCTAATTATCTTTGTTCTAGTGTTGTGTTGACATAATTTTTAGATCTTACATAATTGAATTTGGAAATCAATCTTCGACCATGATATTCCTTCTTGTTATTTTGGCCTTTCAATCAGACCTTTGTGGAATTGTTTCATCTAGAAAAACTTCAGGACAATGACATTTGATGTGTTTTTTAGGCTATAAATGTGAGTGCCCATGAGCAGGACATCACGTCAGTTGCCAGTTGTCTTTTCATGCCTTAGCTTATTTTGAAATGTTGTGTTTTATCTATTTTGCGTTTAGTACCATATCAGTTATATTCGAGACGTTCACTTTGTAAAATCCTTTATAAAGAGGCTCAACTCAATGAATAAGTAGACAATGATTAAATAAAAACTTTCCAATAAATTTCAGAGCTCTTAGATTCTTGAGATTGGGGTGTGAAGCCCGCGTAAGGGGTACGAAGCCCAAAGTTATTGCTTCTTTCTCCAACTTTAACCTCTTTTTTCATTTTATTTCTTATAAAACCCTAGTTTTTCTTTTTATTTGTATTCGAAGGTGATTACAATCCTGTATTACATCAATTTGGCATTAGAGCTTTGGTTCCAATCCCTTCGAATTTCTTCTCTTCCCCAAATACTAGATCTAGATCTAGATTTAGATTTACTTTGCAAAAAAAAAAATTACTGTTAGATCTAGATATACTTTGCATACAAAAAAAGAGGAAAATAGAAAAAAAAGAAAAACAGGGGAAAAAAGAAAAACAGAAAAAACAGAAAACAGAAAAAAACAAAAAAAAGAAGAAAAAACAAAAAAATATAGATTACTGTCATTATGAATAGTAATCGCCCTGATTACTGTTCATGTGAACAGTAACCTCCTAGTTACTGTTCATGTCCCCTCAAAGCCCCAACATTTGTCCATTCTGAGCTCGTTCCGAGCCTGATTCAATCCGTTTTCGAAGCAGCAGATTCGTGGAGAGCAAAACTACACATTTACAGCCTTTATATTCTAATTCAAGCTTCGATTGTCTGCTAGGTTTAGCTCAGTAGATTAGCACACCACAATCCAGATCTTGTTCTATCCCGGTTAGTGCTCGATTTGCGCCATTCTCGAGGTAGCTATTTTTCGCTTCTTATCACCGCTGTCCAGGAATCTTGTGGGTGATTTCAGCTCTTCACACTCTTGTGGGTGATTTCAGCTCTTCAGTGTGAATATTTCTCCATGAAATCTTAAAGGATTTTTGCGTTTAGGTGTGAATGACTCACCCTCAGGTGATATCTTAACCTGACTTAAATCGTTAACTATTAGATACTTATAACTACTATATGGATTGCTACAATTTGTTGGTTGAAATGCTATTTGCTTCGATCTAGTGGTTGCATCAGCATTTCTCACTTATCGTCATTTTAAAAATGTATTTTTCTTTGCATTTAGAATTTAAACTTTAAGGTATTTTGTCCGTTTAGTGCACATATTTAGTTTACTTGAATTTAGGGTTCTCCATTGCATCTGCTTGTTTGCTTGAGCCATCATGACTAGTCAGCATTATAGGGACCCTATTTAAGATCAACTACACAGCCTCCATCAGGGTCATATGTCTGTTCATGATTACATTACCATATTTAAGAACTTAACCCATCGTAGTGAAGTGAGAGATCACCCTTCTGAGACTGTAACTAGGTTTGTTTAAGGTTATGACATAATATAAAACGTTCTATGATCCTATGACTTAGACACTGTTGAAGAGGCCTTTGATGTTGTATTAAGATTAGATTTGACTTTCAAAACGCTAGTCAATGCTAAGGCTAAGTGTTCTGAATGTGAGAGATATGGGCATTATGATTATCAATGTATTTCAGAGAGTCAACATGTTAGAATTGTGTCTAGTGATGATTGATGTCTCAAAAATTATTGAGGAAGTCCATGTTCCTTCCAAAACTATTAGTATAATTGAAAATATAGTAGTTGGTGCCGACATACTAGATATTGATGAATTCTACATGTCTGATAGTGTCAGTGATAACGTGAATGAGATAGGTTGCATTTTTCTATTGCATATATTGATGATATCACTAGGCCGATAGCAATTTACAATGATACCCACAAATTTACTGCGTATCTATATAGTACTTTGTAGGAACTTGCGATTGATAATAAAGTAATAGATATGAGTCGCTCTAAGGCTGTGAGAAATTTGTACATTTGGCATAAAGATTTCGATAGGGCTTTGAAGAGGATTGCTTCCATTGCTTACGAGTTGGATAGCCTATGAGATCCTGATATCAGCTCCGTCTTCAGTTGGAATGATGCGCCTTGGTCTACTCTCAATGCCTTGATCGAGCTGCCATCTTTCACAGCCGACTTGTCATGGGACCGGCTCCACCTCCATCACCATGGTATCAACGTGACGTACCAGTGATGCTGTCACAACTACCACCTTGGCCCGATTGAGATACTTCCTAAGGAGAGTCCTTGTAACACTTGCCTTAATTAAAGCATTTCTTTTCCTAAATAATCATAAGGGGTAATGGGATTAGTATGCATGCATGATATCTTAGTAAGCCATGCTTATTATATGAGTATGTATAAACAAGTGTATACATAAGTATTTATACATCCATGTACATAGGTATAAGAATACCCCACATGTGTTTGACTTACTACCACCTCTCACCATACTTGTACCTCATGGAGAGGGGGGGAGGCATGGAGCTTGGCATAGGGCATGGAGTAGAGTAGACATGATGGGATGTATAGGGGACACTTGGCACATATCCTATGGGGAATTAGATACTATAAATAGAGGGGGATGAAGAGGATTAAAGCATTTGGATCAAACACTCTCTCTCTCTCTTCACAAACTCCCTCCCTCTCTCTTTCCTTTCCTGCAGCAGCAAAGGAGCAGCAGCAGCAGTAGTTAAGCAGCAGCAGCAGCAGCAAGGGAACAGCAGCAGCAGCAACAACAAAGAGCAGCAGCAGCAACAACAAAGGGCAGCAGCAAAAATCAGTTCATACCACTTCAAAAGAGTGAGTAGAACATGTTAATCTTAATAACATGATGAGTAGAATGAAGTAGGAAATGAACTAAAACGTAAGAGATAAACAAGTACTTGACATTATGAATATTTTTGGGATCATGCATAGTTGTGATATCAAGACATGCTAGCTAACTCATAAAGACTCATGTGTTTTAATTCCGCAAGTACTTACTACTTTTGTTTATGATTCCATGATATTATCATATGTCTTACATATTGATATTATATGATGATATGATGTATTGGAGGAAGGGACCGGGTTGAACCGGAGGCGTAAAAGGGGAGATTTTACGAATTTTGTATTGGAGGAAGGGACCGGGTTGAACCGGAGGCGTAGAAGGGGAGACTTTACGATTTTGTATTGGAGGAAGGGACCGGGTTGAACCGGAGGCGTAGAAGGGGAGATTATATTGTATGTATATGGATATTGCTAAGATAGAAATCCTATGATATAATCATATATGAATCCTTAACATTTGATCTAGGATAACTTCTTAACAGGCAATTTTTAGGTAGGTTAGTCGACTAAGTCCCAAAATTAGTCGACTATAAGTGTGATTATTAGGCAGATAAACTGCTGGATAGCAGGATTAGTCGACTACAGACAGACTGTAGTCGACTAATCCCAGATACAGAGAACAAACAGAAAGTTAACAATCTGTTTTGGGCAGAATTAGTCGACTTGAGTCAACTTACTAGTCGACTAATATATTAGATTAGTCGACTACACCAGGAGGGTAGTCGACTATAGGTGACATACAGAGAGTAACACAACTTTTAACCCAGAATTAGTCGACTATAGGGAACCTTCAAGTCGACTAGTACTTGAGTTAGTCGACTACACCAAGGAGGGTAGTCGACTACATAAATTCCTGGCTGCTAGTAGAGAAGCAGATTCGTGTGGAGCAAAATTAGTCGACTATAGCTTCAGAGTTAGTCGACTTACAGTTAGCCTTAGTCGACTATAGGGTGGCCTAGTCGACTAGTAAGGCCTTGTTACAGTGTTCTGTTTTGGTTCCTGGTAAATTATAAGATCCTATAAAAATAGTATAACGACACACATGTAAACCGGATAATTTAGTCATGTAGACCTACTTGATTAGGCATACTTAAATATTGTTTTACTCACTGAGCCGTCAAGCTCACTCTATTCTAACTCCACCTACAGGTTTGGACAAGGGCAAGGGACCCGCTTAAGGGCAATTGCGCGGGCAATCATCACCGGGACCACTGTTTTAGAAGTTACTTTTGTTATGTATATGATTTTGTATAAACATGCGTACTTTAGCTGGGTATCACCCTTGACTTGTAATTTTTAAAGGACCTGGTGTTGGACTCTAACTGTGTATGTATATATATCCTGATATGGTAATTATAGACTGTGTTTCTTATAGATTTTCGAACCATGGTGTTAACATGATAAGTCTCCATGTTATCTTAATAGAAATTCTGATGTATAGTGAAGAGTTCTGATGATTATATTGGAAGTATTATACCTTGATGGGCCCCACGTTTGGATTATACGAAATAATTGTGGTTAAATGGAAAATTTCAAACTGGGACCGTTACAGTTGGTATCAGAGCAAAGGTTTAGAAGTAGAATGAGTAAGAGATGATGAAATTGTTAGGTTTACACGTGCAGACATGTGATCATAGTTAAGTAGTTGGCATTAGGTGACAAGGGATGCATTAAATTATCTACTGAATCTGAGTTATTCTAAAGACATGAGACTTATGAGTAGACTAAGGATAAGTATAGTTATAAGTGTGTCTATTTATGCTGCTTCTTGATGATAGCCGTATGATTGAGACTATTTCATGGACTTGAGATTGATACGACCTTTTTGTTTACATGTAGATGGGGGACTCCGATGTATTCTGGCCAGTCTCTAGTTCCGATAGCTCGAGTGAGAGCTGGGTGGCGGATTCCATGGATTGGGGGTACGAGTCGGACGAAACTGATCCAGCGGAAACAATTGTACCCCTAAATTGGGTAGATTGTGAGGAGGTTGAGTCGCAGGCATCTAATGAGCCTGAACCAACCAATGTTGACACAGAAAGCTTTGTGGGAGATTCACTTGAGATAGCAGTGACGGAGCACTCTAGCACGACTAAAGAAGAAACCCGAAGGGGATTTACATATGGAGGCGTCTTTTGGAACGAAACGTGGGAAGAGGATATGGACCTTTATGATGACTTAGGCGACTGGTGTTGCGCCGGGGACGAATCACCGGAAGAAGACCCCGAGGAAGATATGGATGATAGCAGCAGCACTAGCGGAGATTCTAGTGGGATACTCTACCCTACGAAGGGTGAACCTTAGAGCCGGCACTTTTTGATGTATATATATGTATAGGCCTAATATGTTAGATGAGGGATATCCTTAGGGTTGTTGTATGTACCCTGGCATATATCTTATGAATGCACATGGGTTAGTCTGGATATCCAAGAAGGAAGGCATGTCAGCATAATACCTTTTGTATCCATGATGGATGTAACTATATATATATATATATATATATATATATATATATATATATATATATATATATATATATATATATATATATATATATATATATATATATATATATATATATATATATATATATATATAACAAGTTGCTTGTTTTCAAAAGTGATGTTATTAACATGATTACATGAGACTAAAGTTTTATCCCAATGCATTCCTAATTGTGTGGTATATTGATTAGACGCCCTTACTTTTATAGGGGAGAACAAATGGATCTGAACCAACTACCACCTGATGAGTCCCTGTCGCTCGATACGACACACTACAGTGAGATGGGGAGTGCACCCCCGTGAACAATGATGGAGACTCTGAAGTTCAAATGAGAGGGAACGAGGGAACTCCAGGGGTAATGCCGGAGTGGGTCGCACAATTAATGACCAGAGCGAACAATAACAACTCCCACCGAGCACTGGAGCAGTTTCAGAAGATGAAACCGCCCGTATTCGAAGGAGAAGCGGACCCCTTACAAGCCGAAGCATGGCTTCTTCAAATAGAAAAGATCCTAGAAGTTATGAGCTGCACTGATGAACAAAAGGTGTCCTTCTCTTCTTTTATGTTCCAAAAGGAAGCGGAACATTGGTGGAGGGCAGTGAAGCATAGTATGAAGAATGCAAGGGAATCAATCACCTGGGAATTCTTGGTGAACAAATTCACTGAGAAATACATTCCGGAGACAGCCAGAGATAAAATGGCGACAGAATTCTTGGAACTATGTCAAGGTTCTATGAATGTATCCCAGTATGATCAGAAATTCACTCAGCTATCCAGGTATGCTGATGCCTTGGTAAAGAGTGAAGCAGAAAAGACAAAGAGGTTCGTAAAGGCCTAAGATCAGATATTCGTGGCCGACTGATTCCATTACAACTGAGGAATTATCTCCAGGCAGTAGAAAGAGCTTTGGAGGTAGAAATGGACATACAAGAAGGACAGGGAGACTGGGTGGAAGAAATTCCCAATTCTAAGCGCCCCCGTTATCAAGGACCTCCAATGGTGACGGCATCAGGATCCACCAGTGGCAAGGGGTCTGGGTTTAACACCACTTTTCACAGAGGAGGAGGGGCCAGAGGCGGGAGAACATGGCTGAGAAACAGAAACACTCCCTCGAAGGCACAAGCTACCTCTGCGTCCCATCCCAGAATCTCGGAGGCTCCCTGGTGTCAGAGGTGTAGAGTAAACCATTTTGGAAACTGCCTCCTAGACAGGTCTTATTTTAATTGTCGAGAGGTGGGACATCTAAGGAAAAATTGTCCGACAATGCGTGGAAGCCAAGGGCCGAGTAGAGGAAGTGGAAGGCCGACCATGAGGACGAATCCTCCCAGAGGACAAGCCAGTAATGCCCCACGTCCTGCTGCAACCCAGTCATCGGTTCAGCAACCACGGGTGCAAGGCAGAACCTTCGCATTAACCCACCGGGAAGTAATGGCCTCAAATGCAGTGGTGGAAGGTATGATCTCCGTATCAGGACATATTGCCCATGCATTATTTGACCCTGGAGCTGCTCATTCATTCGTATCTAGTGCTTTTGCTTATAAACTAAATCAAGTCTCAAAACCCTAGGATTTCAATTGGTTGTGTCCACACCTATAGGGGAAAATTTGATAGCTAGCACTCGATATGCGAATTGTGAAGTGATAATTGGAGAAATGAGGACATCCATTGATCTGATTGAGCTAGGCGATATGGAGTTCGATGCCATACTAGGAATGGACTGGTTGTCTGCCTGTAGTGCTCATGTGGATTGTAATAAGAAGAGGATTATCTTTAAAATGGAAGGGACTCCAGAGTTTATTTTTGAAGGAGAAAAAGTTAGTTGTGATATACCTCACATATCAGCCATCAAGGCCACCAAATTAATGAAGCAAGGGTGTCAAGGATTTCTGGCTTCAGTATTGGATACCGCCAGGACTGATGTAAATATTAAGACTATTCCAATTGTGAATGAGTTCCCTGATGTGTTCCAAAAGACCTATCAGGCCTGCCCCAGATCGGGAAGTAGAATTTACAATAGATGTAATACCCGGTACTGTCCTAATTTCTAAGGCACCGTACCGTATGGCCCCTGCAGAAATGAAAGAACTTAAAACTCAATTGCAGGACTTATTAGACAAAGGTTTCATTCGGCCAAGTGTATCTCCCTGGGGAGCACCTGTACTATTTGTAAAGAAGAAGGATGGGAGTATGAGACTATGTGTTGACTACCGGGAATTGAATAAGGCAACTATCAAGAATAAGTACCCTCTCCCTCGAATTAATGACTTATTTGATCAATTACAAGGGTCTTGTGTATTTTCTAAGATAGATCTTAGATCGGGGTATCATCAGTTGAAGATCAAACCTGAAGATGTGTCCAAATCAGCTTTCCGGACAAGATATGGACACTTTGAATTTCTAGTCATGCCTTTTGGACTCACTAACGCCCTGGCAGCATTTATGGACTTAATGAATCGGATTTTTCAACCATATCTAGACCAGTTTGTAGTAGTATTCATTGATGATATCCTGGTCTATTCAAAGAATATAGAAGATCACAAGGAACATCTTAATATTGTCCTTCAAATCTTGAGAGAGAAGCAACTCTATGCAAAATTGAAGAAATGTGAATTTTGGCTAGAGCAAGTAGGGTTTCTTGGCCATATCATATCTAAGGAAGGAATATCAGTAGACCCGGTAAAAATCGAAGCAATCCGAGACTGGCCTAGACCCAATAATGTTACTGAAGTTTGAAGTTTCTTGGGATTAGCTGGGTACTACAGAAGATTTGTAGAAGGATTTTCTCTAATTGTGGCACCAATGACCCAATTAACTAGAAAGAATAAGAAGTTTGCATGGGGAGAAGATCAAGATAGGAGCTTCCTGGAGGTTAAGGCTAGACTGACATCTGCTCCTGTCTTAATTGTACCTTCGGGGACTGAAGGATTTGTCATCTTTAGTGATGCATCTAAACTGGGATTGGGATGTGTGTTAATGCAACATGGAAAAGTCATTGCCTATGCGTCCCGACAATTGAAGACCCATGAAAGAAATTACCCCACTCATGACTTGGAATTAGCCGCTGTGATCTTTGCTTTAAAGATCTGGCGACATTATTTGTATGGAGTGTCTTGTGAAGTTTTTACTGATCATAAGAGCTTAAAATACATCTTCACACAAAAAGAACTGAATATGAGGCAGAGGAGGTGGTTAGAACTAATGAAGGATTATGATATTACTATCCAATACCACCCTGGGAAGGCCAATGTGGTGGCTGATGCTTTGAGCCGGAAATCAGGAGGGACCCTGGCCGCTTTGATGACTCGTCAAACAAGAATATTAAGGGATCTAGAAGAAATGCAAATAGAAGTGCGAGTCATTGATCCTTCTAATTCTGAGTATCAACTGAATCAAGTAAGTATTCAAATTAATCTATACGACAAGATCAAAGAGGCCCAACAAGGAGATACTCAAATAAAGAAGATTATAAAGAAAGTGCAAGAAGGAGAACTCAAGGAGTTTCATATAGAAGGTGATGTGCTGCGGCTTGGACGCAGATTATGTGTGCCAGATGTAGCAGAGATCAAAGAAGAAATAATGAAGGAGGCTCATAGTACACCTTATACAGCTCATCCCGGAAGCACAAAATGTATCAAGATCTGCGACATAACTTCTGGTGGGAAGGAATGAAGGTAGACATTTCAAATTTTGTCCACAAGTGTTTAGTCTGTCAACAAGTAAAGGCGGAACATAAGAAGCCCCCAGGTTTGTTAGTGCCTTTATCTATTCCCGAATGGAAGTTGGAGTCAAATTGCTATGGATTTCATCACTGGACTTCCTCGGACGTCCCAAGGACTGGATACAGTCTGGGTAGTGGTAGACAGACTCACTAAATCTGCTCATTTTCTGCCTATCCGGATCAATTATTCAATGGAAAGACTGGCTCAGGTATATGTCCGAGAGATAATTAGATTACATGGAGTACCTGAATCCATTGTATCAGATCGGGACCCTAGATTTCAATCCAGATTTTGGAAAAGCTTGTCCAAAGCTATGGGCACTAAATTGCAACTCAGTACAGCAGCCCACCCCCAAACGGATGGACAGTCAGAAAGGACCATTCAAATATTGGAAGATATGTTGAGAACTTGTGTACTAAATTTTGGGGGAAGTTGGGACAACTATTTACCCTTAGTGGAGTTTGCTTATAATAATAGTTATCAGTCCACTATTGGTATGCCTCCATTTGAAGCATTGTATGGGAGGAGGTGTAGATCACCAATCTGTTGGGAGGAAGTTGGGGATAGAAGACTGTTCGGCCCTGATGTAATTCAAGAGACTACTGAGAAGATCAAGCTAATCAAGGAAAGGATGAAAGCAGCCCAGAGCAGACAGAAAGCTTATGCAGACAATCGTCGTAGACCACTGGAGTTCGAGGTAGGGGATAGTGTTTTTCTGAAGGTATCTCCAATGAAAGGGGTGAGACGTACCGGTGGTAAGAACAAATTAGCTCCTAGATATGTAGGTCCGTTTGAGATACTGGATAAAATTGGACCGGTTGCTTATCGTTTGGCCCTACCCCCTGCCTTAGAAAGGATGCACAATGTATTTCTGTAACGCCCCGATCCCACGGATACGGGGACGTCACTGCGACGTATATACGTAGGTCAGGAAGTGCCCCCACGTATATACGCTAAGCATAAAAGTACAAGCAAGGATCAGAGTACAACACAAAGCGTGGTATACAAGCATATGCCAACATAAAAGTACATACACAAAGCTATCACAGGATATGATAAAGTACTACACATTCCATGTATCTTTTATCACCACCAAGTCCAAAAGCAAAAGATACCATATAAACACAAAAAAGCTCACGAGTAGGATGAAGATCCCGTGAGTCAAAAGGAGAGATCCGGCACAGGGACTGGAGCTAATCTGCCTGCTCACTAAAGAAAGCTCGATCGTCCGTGGATGGCTCCACTTCGATCCAAGCCTCGGAACCTGAACATGCAAATCCAAGGGGGTCAGGACCTCCCGAAAATGAACAGGTTATAGCCAAGTGGCTAAGAGATATGAATAATACGGATGGGACAGCATAATGAATATAAATCAACAAGTAAAGAAAGCGTAAAGAACTAAGTCAGAAAGGAATGGATGTATAGTTAAAGCCTACTATTATTATTATTACTTGTCTTACTGTGATATCTAGCTATGTGACCCAGCGTCCCAGCGCACATAGATCCATATCCTAGTAATACAAGGTTGTTATTGGAAACAGCGGGGGTATCAACGAACTATGTTTACAGTGGACCCCGTACATGCCCGGGATAACGGTCCAGGATTGTTCCGTTGCTTGGTGACGGAAGCCAGCCGCTAGGCTAACAGGAGGGTCTTATGTATGCCCTTTATCATGATAGTATTCAGGAAGAGGGAGCAAGCACTCCCCTCGGTCTCCTGGAGGCCCTCAGGTTAGACCGGAATATAATTGTACAATATACCTAATGCCACTGTAAACACGAACACATATCGATATCCGCATGTTTTCCCCCGACCCAATGTAAGTTGGTCCATTTTATACAAAAGTCAAGTGTATCATGCTTGGTTCAAGTGATGGCATGATAAGTGGTGATATCCATTGATTAACAAGTTATGGAATGAGACTACACAATAATAAGTCATGGTGTAATATGAAGTAAGATCCATCAAGTAACATGTCATGAGGTATCAGTCATGAAGCACAAGTAACAATAATACATAGCACATGAACCAATGATAAGATCCAAATTCAGAAAAGAAATCAACTAAGACAAACAGTCAGAATTAGTCGACTAGGTGGAAGGGTTAGTCGACTAGTAGGGGTGTCTAGTCGACTAACAGTCTGAATTAGTCGACTAAAACTGGGTTCCAGAGAGTTGAGGTTCTGTTTCAGGGAAAGTTAGTCGACTAGGGTCAAGGGAGTAGTCGACTAATAGGGGTCTCAAGTCGACTGACAGATACTCCAAGTCGACTAAAACTGAGATACAGAAAGTTGGGTTTCTGTCACAGGGAATGTTAGTCGACTAGGGTCAAGGGTGTAGTCGACTAAGGGTCTCTAGTCGACTGGTAATTAGGCTAAGTCGACTAAACTGTATTTCCAGAAAAGGTTACGTTTCAGAACAGATGGGTTAGTCGACTAATACCTAGGTCAAGTCGACTAATCCTGGGGGAAACAGAGTACAAACAGAATTTCTGATGGTTGTGTTTGATGGTCTAAAAACATGATTTTGATGACATATGTATACAAGATATGAAGATACAAGTATAGTAGGGATTGATCAAGTCTTGGTGAGTAAAGATACTCACTTGGATTGGTTTAATTGAAGCTTTAACGAGTTCCGAAGAGTTCGTAGTCGACGATATCACCAACTTGATCCTTGGTGATATTGCGGACGATCCCAATCCAAGGAAGTGGTGGTTGCTTGAGGAGAAGAAGATGAAGACCTTGGTGTTTTGGAGTTAGGGTTTGAGTTGAGATGAAGGAGGATTTTGGGTGAAGGCTATCTCTTGGTGGAAGGAAGTAAAAAGGAAAAGAAGTGTAAAGGGAATGTTTATATAGGATTGGGATTTTGTAAAGGAGATGCAAATGATGCAAATGAGAGGGGGTTTATTGCAAATAGGAGGGAGGATGAGTGTCCCTCTTCTTGGCCACTTGGCCGGCCATGGGAGAGAGAGAGAGAGAGATGCATTAAATGAGGAAGTAGGTGGGAGTGAGTGGAGGTGAAATTTTGGAAAAAGAATTGGAATTTTGGAAATGGAAAAATTTGTGGTTGTGGAGGAAGGAAGGAAATTAAGAAAAAGGAAAAAGGAAAGGAAATTAAAATGAAAATATTTTCTCTTGGGTTAAAAATGAAAAGACAAATTCCCGGGTTTAAGTCGAGTATGCGGAAAACGTTTCGGAAAATACCGAAATCGTCCGAAATTCAAGTATCTCGGAACGACTCGCAAAATTTACTAAAAATCAAGAATATTATTTTAAGACTCATGGTGAAATTCGTTTGAAGAAATAACTTATAGTTTTAAAACTAAAAATCCCGGAATCAGTTATCTACCGACTCCGTTGGAATTTTCATAAATTCATAAAATTCTCAGAAAAAGTATTTAGATAGAAAATATGATTCTAAGAAATAAAGTCTAAAGGACCTTCTAGAAATTCCTAACTGTTTGTGAATTAAAAATCCGAGAATCGATCGGCGGTACTGGTCGACACCGGTTTTGAAAATATTTAATTAAATTCAGGAAAATTCCAGAAAATCATAGAAAATATATAATATTGGAAAATGATTTTTGAAACTGAAATTGGTCAAATACAGGAAGTAAATCGAAAAATACGATCGAAAAACTGAATACGCAACTAAGTACGTATTCCGGGAACGGGGTATTACAATTTCATGTATCTCAGCTGAGGAAGTATGTGCCCGATCCTGATCACGTCATCTCCTATGAACCCCTGCATATACTAGAAGACATGTCTTACGCGGAAGAACCAGTACAAATTCTTGATCGCAAGGAGAAGCAATTGAGAAACAAAAATATTTCCTTGGTCAAGGTCTTATGGAGAAATCAAAACATAGAAGAAGCCACTTGGGAGCTGGAAGAGGAGATGAGAAAGGCCCATCCACATTTGTTTCAAGGTACGTTAAGTTTCGAGGATGAAACTTCCATAAGGAGGGTAGAATGTAACACTTGCCTTAATTAAAGCATTTCTTTTCCTAAATAATCATAAGGGGTAATGGGATTAGTATGCATGCATGATATCTTAGTAAGCCATGCTTATTATATGAGTATGTATAAACAAGTGTATACATAAGTATTTATACATCCATGTATATAGGTATAAGAATACCCCACATGTGTTTGACTTACTACCACCTCTCACCATACTTGTACCTCATGGAGAGGGGGGGAGGCATGGAGCTTGGCATAGGGCATGGAGTAGAGTGGACATGATGGGATGTATAGGGACACTTGGCACATATCCTATGGGGAATTAGAGACTATAAATAGAGGGGGATGAAGAGGATTAAAGCATTTGGATCAAACACTCTCTCTCTTCACAAACTCCCTCCCTCTCTCTTTCCTTTCCTGCAGCAGCAAGGGAGTAGCAGCAGCAGCAGTTAAGCAGCAGCAGCAGCATCAGCTAAGCAGCAGCAGCAGCAAGGGAACAGCAACAGCAGCAACAACAAAGAGCAGCAGCAGCAACAACAAAGGGCAGCAGCAAAAATCAGTTCATACCACTTCAAAAGAGTGAGTAGAACATGTTAATCTTAATAACATGATGAGTAGAATGAAGTAGGAAATGAACTAAAACGTAAGAGATAAACAAGTACTTGACATTATGAATATTTTTGGGATCATGCATAGTTGTGATATCAAGACATGCTAGCTAACTCATAAAGACTCATGTGTTTCAATTCCGCAAGTACTTACTACTTTTGTTTATGATTCCATGATATTATCATATGTCTTGCATATTGATATTATATGATGATATGATGTATTGGAGGAAGGGACCGGGTTGAACCGGAGGCGTAGAAGGGGAGATTTTACGAATTTTGTATTGGAGGAAGGGACCGGGTTGAACCGGAGGCGTAGAAGGGGAGACTTTACGATTTTGTATTGGAGGAAGGGACCGGGTTGAACCGGAGGCGTAGAAGGGGAGATTATATTGTATGTATATGGATATTGCTAAGATAGAAATCCTATGATATAATCATATATGAATCCTTAACATTTGATCTAGGATAACTTCTTAACAGGCAATTTTTAGGTAGGTTAGTCGACTAAGTCCCAAAATTAGTCGACTATAAGTGTGATTATTAGGCAGATAAACTGCTGGATAGCAGGATTAGTCGACTACAGACAGACTGTAGTCGACTAATCCCAGATATAGAGAACAAACAGAAAGTTAACAATCTGTTTTGGGCAGAATTAGTCGACTTGAGTCAACTTACTAGTCGACTAATATATTAGATTAGTCGACTACACCAGGAGGGTAGTCGACTATAGGTGACATACAGAGAGTAACACAACTTTTAACCCAGAATTAGTCGACTATAGGGAACCTTCAAGTCGACTAGTACTTGAGTTAGTCGACTACACCAAGGAGGGTAGTCGACTACATAAATTCCTGGCTGCTAGTAGAGAAGCAGATTCATGTGGAGCAAATTAGTCGACTATAGCTTCAGAGTTAGTCGACTTACAGTTAGCCTTAGTCGACTATAGGGTGGCCTAGTCGACTAGTAAGGCCTTGTTACAGTGTTCTGTTTTGGTTCCTGGTAAATTATAAGATCCTATAAAAATAGTATAACGACAGACATGTAAACCGGATAATTTAGTCATGTAGACCTACTTGATTAGGCATACTTGAACATTGTTTTACTCACTGAGCCGTCAAGCTCACTCTATTCTAACTCCACCTACAGGTTTGGACAAGGGCAAGGGACCCGCTTAAGGGCAATTGCGCGGGCAATCATCACCGGGACCACTGTTTTAGAAGTTACTTTTGTTATGTATATGATTTTGTATAAACATGCGTACTTTAGCTGGGTATCACCCTTGACTTGTAATTTTTAAAGGACCTGGTGTTGGACTCTAACTGTGTATGTATATATATCCTGATATGGTAATTATAGACTGTGTTTCTTATAGATTTTCGAACCATGGTGTTAACATAATAAGTCTCCATGTTATCTTAGTAGAAATTCTGATGTATAGTGAAGAGTTCTGATGATTATATTGGAAGTATTATACCTTGATGGGCCCCACGTTTGGATTATACGAAATAATTGTGGTTAAATGGAAAATTTCAAACTTGGACCGTTACAGTCCTCACTCGACATGGTCGAGTTTCTCCCACCCTGGGGAATTGATGAGGACATCACGCCTGTTGCCAGTTGTCTTTTTATGTCTTAGCTTATTTTGAGATGTTATGTTTTGTTTATTTTACTTTTAGTACCACATCGGTTATATCTGAGAAGTTCACTTTATAAGAGGCTATATAAAGAGGCTCAACTCATTGAATAAGTAGACAATGATTAAATAAAAACTTTTCAGTAAAATTTCAGATCTCTTAGGTTCTTGAGATTGAGATGTGAAGCCCATGGTGTAAGGGGTGTGAAACCGCATAAAGGGTGCTAAGCCCTAAGTTATTTGGTTCTTTCTCCAACCCTAACCTCTCTTTTCATTTTATTTCTTATAAAACTCTAGTTTTTCCTTTTATTTGTATTCGAAGGTGATTGCGATCCTGTATTACATCAGCCCAATCTTCTAAATTTTTGTTATTTAGAATCTAAAAGTAAAAAAATACATATTTTAGAAAGGAAATTACAGAAAACCACTTTGTAGTTTCAATGTTTTGTTAAAAAAAAAACTCATGCACTATTTAAATAAGTAGAAAATCTCGTGTACTATTAAATACCCTTCTACTATTGCAATATTTTGTAATTTTCTGTCAAATCTAAGAGGAGATGTTGAGCTTTTATCTATTTTAACTAATACAAATTTGTTCTTTGCTAAGCTGATAGAACAAGAGAATCTATTGTCAAATCTCATAATAGTATAGGCTATTTTCTGCTGAATTTCATAGTACATGAGGTTCAGAGACGAAAATAGGAATAAATTTTGGGGTAGACTGCAACTTTTTATAAGTTATGCTTATGAATTATATGAATTTGTCAAAAGAATAAAAGAATATTCTCTACTAAATCAGGGGTAGAATTAGAAATAAATTTGCCAAAAGAAAACCAAAATAGAAGGGGGTTTAAGGCAATATATGGGAAAAAAGGGTTAAGAAAATATATGTAAAAATGGGTCGGGCTACAGTGGGTCCGCCCCTGAAGAGATTTTATACGTTTCAATAGGACGTGATTTTTTTATGAAATTATGATAGTATAGGGGGCTTTTTACAATTTACCTGTTGAAAATCTCTCTCTCGCTCTTTAGACCTAAAATGACCAATTTTGCATTAACAGAAAATTTTTACTTTTTTTTTGATAATCAGAAATTAGACAAATATCTACTACCTCCTACAATACATCAACCCAGAGACATCTCTTAACAAAATGTTTAAGAGGTCTGCTGGGTAATTTCCCATCCAGTAGCATGACTCCTGAGTAGGGGTGCCACCAGATACGGATTATCCGCGGATATCCGCATTCGAATCCGTCTTCAATCCGGATACGGATATCATTTTTTCACATCCGTCAATATTCGTATTCGTATCCGTATCCGAAAGGTAGGTGCGGATATGGATATGGTAAAAGTAATATCTTATTCGTATCCGATCCGATATCCGAATGTTGCGTGCTTCATAATGATATCGGTATGGAGAAGACAATTCTTCAATGGAATAAGATATTAAATTTTGATATTTTGAGTTGGTGAAAAAGTAATAGTGAAAAGTATTCGATTCTTGCAAGAGCACCACATGATATTTTGAGTATTTCGACATCAACCATGTTATCCGAATCGGCATTTAGTACCGGAGGACGTGTAATCTATTGTTATAGAAGTCAAATGACAATGAATATGATGAATGTATTGATATGTACACAATAATATCATAGTATGTATCACATTTAATATTGTAGTAGATGAGATAAAAAGTAATATAAGTATTTCTGTTTAATTTATCTTTAACCATATCCATTTTTAACATATCCGATTAGTATTCGCATCCGATCCGCTAATATCCGATTTATATCTGATATCCGATTTTGGCGGATACGGATATCATTTTTCCACACAATATCCGTATCCGTATCCGTATCCGAAGGTTGGGTGCGGATATGGATATGGTAGAGGTAATATCCGATCCGTATCCGATCCGATGGCACCCCTACTCCTGAGTCCTTACTCAGTCTCCCTCTTTTAGCAAGCCAATCTGCTACCCGATGTAGGCTGTCCAAAAGTTACTGGAGGACAAGCCATTGAGAAGCAAAGTTTCAAGCTCTAGACGCGAGGGACTATCACCTGCGTCTCAGCATCAAGGCGCGTTGGCCCGCGTCTCAGCATCAAGGCGCGTTGGCCCGCGTCTCAGCATCAAGGCGCGTTGGCACTATCACCCGCGTCTTAGCATCAAGGCGCGTCGGCTCGATACCCGCGTCTCAGCATCAAGGTGCATCGGCCTGACACCCGCGCCTCAGTTGTAACCATCCGGATTACGGGGCCATTCACCGCACAAGTAGCGGGAAGTGGCCCCTCATCGTGGAGCACTTTTAGGGGGCACGATCACCCCTAAACCTCTATAAATAGCCCCGTCGCTATGAAGAAGGAGGACTTTTTTGGGCGATCAGCATCAAGGTCAAACTTTTGGCAATCAGCAACAAGAGGGCGACACAGAGAGAAAAGAAGCAGATCAACTCTTCAGCAAGTTCGCTGCGTACGAGCTAGCTTTCGCCTACCTTCTCTTCGAGAGTTTTGGTAGACAGAGCTGAGTTACTCTTCCTACCGGCCGAAGAGGAGATCCCAGAAGGACGGTCATCTGGTCAACGGAGAACAAGATTCACTCTCCACCGCCACACGAAGAACCCAGCATTAAACAAAGGGGGAATTCAAGATTCAATATTCTCCCTCCCTTGTAACCGGAAGGAACAGTTTTTATTGTAATCCTTTTCATTTGATTCAAGGAAAACTTTTACCGCAAATTCTCGTCTCTCTCCTTTCCCGGGTCATACAAGAGATGGCGACTCCGCTGGGGACTACTTTCGTCACTGACGAACAGATCGTGGCGCAGGATGACGTCCTCCGTAAGGGAAAGATGGTCGAATCACTCGTCGTCGAGTTCGACCAGGCGAAATATGAAGAGTTTCTCTCTTCTGGCTCCAAGAGCCCAAAGACCCGCGTCTGTCGCAGGGTCTCGGCGGGGAATGGCCCCGAAGCCCGACCTGAAGCTCTCTTGGGCGCCGCTGTTGCTGCCCACTGTGCCTAGCAAAGTTCACGCGTCAACGCCTCTCAGAAGGCCCGCGTGATCCCAAGCACAGTTGCTGTTGCGACCAACTCCGGCGCACAGAAAACCCGCGTCAACGTCTCTCAGGAGACCCGCGTGGTTAAACTCCCTGATGTTCAACATCAGGATGTTGTTGGTTTCTCTCCACCTCCTCGACGCAACCGGAATGCTGAGCGTCGACAGAGGAGACGTGCGCGTCAACTGCAAGTTAGAACCGTTGGTTGTCCAACTGAGGCTAGACGCGACGTACAATCTCGCGCCTTACCCGCGCCACGTCCAGTACGTGAAATCCGCGTTTGGAGCCCCAAACGCGCGACTCCTCAAGTTGAGTCCTCTGAAGACCAACTTACCAAGCGTCAAGACGAAGCTTCTACGTCTCGTCCAACGCAAGAAGCACGCGCCCACAGGCGTGGGGCCCAGCAGTCCATCCTCTCTCAAGTGTCTCTGCCCAGACGCACCAGGCAGCAATGCGAGATTCGCGTTTCATCTCAGCAGAGACGCCAGACGCGCGTTACACAGCCGCGTCGCGAGAACCGCGTCCCTGATGCCCGTGTCCAGGCTGTACAGCACATGGATGCCTCCCGTCTTCGACGTTGCGAGGCTAATCCTTTCAATCCCCCTACCATGGATTTGAGGGATTACTTGACAAAGAAAAGAAGTGCCAATCAGGTCACTTCGGCATGCTGCTGCCAACGGCTTATCTCCATACTCTCTGGATGCCATTGCGAATCAGGCGTGAACCAGCAGTCTTTGATCAGACAGCTGACCCTGATTCCCCCGTCAGCTAAAAGAAGACGCTCCCACAGAAGGAGAACCTTCTCTGACGTTGAGTACCCGGAGCTCACTGCGAATATGACAAGCAGGAGCAAGGGAAAATAACCAGCAGTCAGCTCAGATGAGTCTGACTCCGAATCGGAAGGGGTGTACCGACACACTCGCACCCGGACGGGGGCCATTCCCCCAGTTAACTATAATGCCTTAGCCCACGGCGTTGAAGTGAACGATTCCCACTCCGCCGTAGCTGAATCACGGGCTTCAAACTCTTCCGTCGAGAGGGAGGCTGCCGCCTACATGGTAGGCACTCCTGAGGAGACGGCTAGACGTTTCGAACAGCAAGCCCAGGTCCAAAAGGCACAAATGGACATAATTATATCTCAGCAGAAATCTATTGACTCCCTCAAGCAGATGCTTGAGCAGTTGCTCGAAGAAAGGGAGAGATCCCCTCCTAGAAGGCCAAAGGGCAAAGGGAGAAAGGGAGGAAACTCATCTTCCGAACCTTCTGAAGAGAGACAGCAATCTGCTTCGGATTCGTCCAAACCCTCGTCGCAAATAAAAAGCGACCAAGACCAGGAGAAGACTCATGCTAAGAGGATGAGTCAATTGGAATGACGCCTCGAGGCCCTTGCCAATCGCAAAGACCTCCAAGAAGTAGGAGTGGTCCGGCCCTATCCGGCTGAGTGGGACTTAGTTCCATACCCTCCTAAGTTCAAGGCTCCAACCCTCCAAGCATTCAACGGGAAGGGGTCACCCAATCAGCACATCTACTACTTCAAATCCAAACCGGGAATGTAGTAGACAATGATGCTATTCTGGCGCGTCTGTTCATCGGCACCCTGAAAGGGTTGGCCTTTGAATGGTTTATGAAGCTCCCAGAAGGTTCTATCAAGAACTGGGGCGATCTAGAGAAGCTGTTCTTAACACGCTTCTTCGAAGATGACTCTGAAGTCACGATGCCCACCCTTTTGGCTACCAAACAGCAGAAAGGGGAGTCCGTCAAATCTTTCGTGGAAAGATTTCGGAACATGGCACTCCGGTGTCCAAGCGGTATGACCCAGGCCACCCTGGTGGAAACATGCCGCCACAATCTCCAAACCTCACTCCTTGCTCAAATAGGAGTTGCTGAAAGCCGCACCTGGAAGCAATTGGTCCAACAAGGTGAACAGGCTGAGGAGATTGTCGCCCGCGTCAGAGCGGAGGAAGGTAGGCCTAGACCGGAAAGGTCGACCAGGCGTGCGCCAGACACATCCCTCCAAACAAAGCGGAAGGATAATTTGGCAACGGAGACCAAATCTCCCGCCAAACCTCAATCAGGCCGGGCGAGTGGCTCTTCAAGTCAGCCTCGCGCCAACAAGCAATATTCCTTCAAAGAGGAACATGTCGATTCGCTCTTTAAACTACTCAACAAGAGCAACCGACTGAAGCTCCCTGAAGCTAGGCGCCCAGAGGAAGTCGGCAAAACCGACAACCCCAACTACTGCATGTATCACAGGATGTTGGGACATCCTACCAAAAGCTGCTACGTCTTCAAGGATGTCCTTCAAGCTCTGATTGACGCGGAAGTGTTAAAGCTCCGACCAGAGCAGAAGAAGGTGACGGCCAATGTGACGTCAGCTCTCCAGTTCGGAAGACAACCCCCAACGCCTGCGGGGGTGGTCCCTATTCCAAGAGGAGAACTGAGAATAGTCAACACAGACCCTCACCAGCAGCAAGAGAAAGGCTTGGTACCCGTCCCTACGCCTCAAGGGGAAATCATGTGGGTCCACCCTGACCTTGTCGATGCACGGCAATGGACTACTGTGACCAACAGGAAATCCAAAGGCAAGGCAAAAGCCTCATCTTGCAACGTGGTATGCGCCTCTTCCCGAGAAGCGGAGACTGATATCCCTTCACTGACCGACTCAGAGGAGGAAACGATAGTCTTGGCCGCAGAGCCCAACCAACCAACGACGGGGACTCGTTCAGGACAGCCCTACTTGAAACAATACGGCGAGACGGCAGTAGCCCCTCCACAATCAACTGCGGAGCCAGTCAGGCCCTCCACAAAGCCACCTGTGGAGAAGCAGAAGGAGACTCGATTTTCTCGAGCCCTTCAAAAGGGCATTGTGGAAGGATCTACGGCACCTTACCGCTTTGATGTCCTGGCTCAATTGGCCAACATTCCGGCACGCATTACCTTGTATGAACTTCTTAGACTATCAAAGTCTACCAGAGAAGCTCTGCAAGAAGCTCTGGCAAATGCTGAGGTCTTTATGACCCAGGTGCCGAAGGAGGAAGATGTAGAGGATTGTCTCCACACCTCCCCAAATGCTCCCTGCATTACCTTCACAGCAGATGATATGCAGGTTAAAGGGAAGCATGATCGACCCCTGTACTTCACAGGGTATATTGGATCGTCTGAGGTAAACCGCATCCAGGTAGATCCAGGGTCCGCATTGAGCATCATGCCTCGCCGAGTCATGCAACATCTTGGCATTCCCACCCATCGTTTGAGCCCTACCCAAACGACTATCTATGGGTTCAATGCCAACCAGACCCAGCCAATGGGGAAAATCAAGCTCAGGTGTCAGATTGGAAGCCTCAGGTCGGAAGTGACATGCTACATTATCGACGCCGACACTTCCTACAATCTATTGCTGGGACGACCGTGGATTCACCGCAATTCCATCATTCCATCCACTCTCCACCAGGTCATGAAATACATTGACAGGAGTGGAACAATTCAAACGTTGATAGCGAGAGGCATCTGTTTAAAGGGGTCGAAAATTATTTCACTGACTCCCTCCTAAATCAGGATCCTGAGGAGTCAAATGAAACCCCGCAACCAGAGGAGCCAGACTCTGGTAATGAGGCTGATATTGAGCCCGAGAAAGAAGAGTGCCTGTGGGAGTTAGAACCACTTGTAACAGGCACTAATAAGCCCAATGTCGATAATACCACCGATGATGTAGGCGGTTGGTATATTAATGAAGATTTAGATTTTGCGTATTTTCCTGTGTGTGCTTCTGATTCAATACCGTCAGACACTAGCACTGATATAGATGACGATCCCTGGTCGGCAGTAGATGCTTTGACATCGTTGCATGTACCAGTGAAGTCGTCCTTCGAGACATACCGAGACAATGGTAATGCGCAAGAATCTATATTCATGGTTCCAGCAAGACGGAAAGGCCAAAAACCAATTCTCTTTGGGCGAATCTCATCTGAGCCAATGCCTCGCGAAGATTCGGAAAGTGAAGAGGAATCCCCTCAGCTCAGTCATTATGAACCAAAAGCGCTCAAAATGATGAAATGCATGGGGTACGATCTAACCAACAGACCCGGGTTGAACTTCGGCAGAGAAAGGAGAACGCTACCCCGATCCTTTGTGCCGAAAGGAAAGGCCCCCGAATATTATCATCGGACGCGCCGGGGGTTGGGCTACGTATCAACTCCGGTCCCATCAGCCTCCGATTCTCAAGAATCGTCGAGCAACGATTACTCTTCAGACACATCATCTTGGGAGTCAGATGTCAGTGTCGGCAACATCTTCAAGGAACTTTCAGTGAACATGGTTTCAACAAGCCACCTGGAAGACGGAGATGAAGAAATGATCCAATCTGATACAGACCCTTAGATCAAACATTTAAATGCTCTTTGGGATACCCGCTTCGAACAACGTGAGCCACCCACAGAAGACAAGGTTGTTCAGATCAACCTAGGAGATGAGGCCAACCCTAAGCCCATCTTCATAAGTGACGGCCTGTCACCTTCAGAGAAGAAGGGTCTAATATCTCTTGTACAGGAGTATATAGACGTCTTCGCCTGGAATTATGAAGACATGCCAGGACTTGATCCGCAAGTGGCCATGCACCGCCTCAACATCAATCCGGACGAAAAGCCTGTCAAACAACAGCAGCGACGGTTTCGCCCAGAAATAATGGAGGCAATTCAATCAGAAGTCAGAAAACTTATTGATTCTGGCTTCATCAGGGAAGAACAGCATCCCGACTGGGTAGCCAACATCGTCCCCGTCACCAAGAAGAACGGAAAAATCCGGATCTGCATCGACTTCCGTGATCTAAACGAGGCCTGCCCCAAGGACGAATTCCCATTGCCGATCACAGATGTCATGATTGACAATACTTGTGGATTCGAACGAATGTCCTTCATGGACAGATTCTCAGGATACAATCAAATCAAAATGTATCCTGATGACGAAAAGCACACCTCCTTCAGGACACCCTTAGGAGTGTATTGCTACACCGTCATGCCCTTCGGACTGAAGAATGCAGGGGCAACATATCAAAGGGCCATGAATGCCATTTTCCATCAGCAAATACGCAAAACGGTGGAATGTTATGTTGATGACATCGCGGTAAAAAGCCGCACTAAAGGTGATCACATAGCGGACTTGAAGGTGGTCTTTGACATCATGCGGGCTCATCAATTGAAGATGAATCCCACAAAGTCCTTCCTGGGGGTGGCCAGTGGCAAATTCTTAGGATTTGTTGTAACCTCCACCGGAATCCATTTGGACCCGGAAAAGATCCGCGCTATCCAGGAGATGCAACCCCCGAAAAGCCTCAAGGAGCTCAGGGGATTACAAGGACGATTGGCGTACATCCGCAGGTTCATCTCAAACCTTTCCGGAAGATGCCAACCCTTCGCTAAGCTGATGAAGAAGGGTTCTCATTCATTTGGGATGACGCTTGCCAACAAGCATTCGAGGAAATCAAGCA
Organism: Agave tequilana; assembly: GCA_038442645.1. Classification (NCBI taxonomy): domain Eukaryota; kingdom Viridiplantae; phylum Streptophyta; class Magnoliopsida; order Asparagales; family Asparagaceae; genus Agave; species Agave tequilana. The sequence continues at coordinate 381,873 of JAVJIF010001304.1, read as the reverse complement.
ATACCTCACCCAACCACCAGTCCTTGCAGCTCCAGTATCCGGAAAGCCGTTTCTGGTGTACGTCCGAGCAATGGATCATTCTTTGGGAGCTCTACTAGCTCAGAATGACGATCAGGGACGTGAGCAAGCAATCTACTATCTAAGTAGAACAATGATCGGAGCCGAACATCGGTATAACCCGATCGAGAAAGAATGTTTGGCACTGGTGTTCGCTATCCAGAAAATGCGACACTATCTGGTAGGCCAAACTATAAATGTCATATCAAAAGTCAACCCTCTGAGGTTACTTATGACTAAACCTTCATCGCTAAATGGCCGACTGGCAAAATGGGCCATATTGCTCTCCCAATATGAGATGCATTTTCTGCCACAAAAGGCTATTAAAGGACAAGCGGTGGCAGACTTCTTAGCTGAACACCCAGATCCGAGGGCAGTCAAACTCTACGAGGATCTCCCAGATGAAGTTGCTGAAGTCTGCCTGACTCAGACATCGTTCGAAAGTCAAGTATGGCAACTTTTCTTCGATGGTGCATCAAGAACAAGCCCGAAGGGACACATAGTAGCAGGGGTAGGAGTGATACTCGTCTCCCCACAAAATTATGTGATTCCCCGAGCTGTCTCACTGACCGAGCCTTTTTCCAATAATGTGGCGGAATACAACGCTCTTTTGATTGGGATGCAATTCGCCGATGAGATTGGCGTTAAAAATCTCGAGGTATACGGCGACTCCAAGCTCATCGTCAGCCAAGTTCGCGGGGAGTACGAAGTCAGACATGAAGACTTGGTACCCTATTACAATGCAACTATCCGCATGGCCGAGGGATTTACAAGCTTCTACATCGACCATGTACCGCGCAGGCAAAATGCGCACGCGGATGCACTCGCATCCCTGGCTGCCTCCTTAGCTCTTCCAGCTGGAGCAATGGAGAAGATATTCGTCTACAGCCACGACCTGTATTGCCTGAGAAATGCTCTCGAGGATTATCAGGAGTCAACGGGAGGTCGTCACCGCGAAGAAGTACTTGAAGCGTCAACCGGTCCAGAACCTAGAGACTGGCGGTTCCCCTACATTGATTTCGTCTTGTATGGCATCCTGCCTGAGGACGCCAAAGAAGCGGCTGCCATTCGAAGGAAAGCCCCAAATTCTATTATAATGCGATTACGCGAACATTGTATCGTCGATCGCATGATGGGATCTTACTCCGGTGCCTCTCACCAAACGAAGCACAAGAGGTATTGAAAGAGGCCCACGACGGTATGTGTGGAGCCCATCAACCTGGCCCAAAACTGACACATCGACTCCAAAGGTTGGGTTACTATTGGCCTAAGATGATTGCCGATGCCGTCACTTATGCCAAGAAATGTCACGCCTGCCAAGTGCATGGCGACTTTATCCATCAAGCGCCAGGCTATCTCCACTCTACGGCCTCTACCTGGCCATTCGAAATGTGGGGCATGGACGTGGTTGGTCCTATCAGCCCGCCATCATCAAAAGGACATCGGTTCATTCTGGCGATAACCGATTACTTCTCCAAATGGGCTGAAGTCATCCCTTTGAAGGAGGTCAAGTCGTCGAACGTGATCAAGTTCGTGAAACATCACGTTATTTACCATTTCGGCGTACCTCGGCGAATTGTCCATGACAATGGACCCCAGTTCATCAGCCAGGCTTTCCAGAGATTCTGCGCTAAGTTCAGAATCTAGAGTGTGTCCTCAACGGCATACTATCCTGCCGCCAATGGCCTCGCAGAAGCTTTCAACAAGACTATTGGCAAGCTTCTCAAAAAGTTTGTCTCGAAAAGTCAACGAGACTGGGACGACAAACTGGGTGAATGCTTATGGGCCTACCGCACAACTGTGCGAACCCCAACTAAAGCCACGCCGTTTTCTTTGGTATACGGCTGTGAGGCCGTGCTCCCATTAGAAATTCAAATTCCATCTCTACGTGTCGCCTTGACAGCGGAGATGACAACAGAGGAGAAGCATCGACAGCGACTCCAAGAGTTGGAGGCCTTAGACGACAAGCGCCTGCAAGCCCAACAGCAAATCGAGCTCTACCAGGCTCGAATCACCAGAGCTTTCGACAAGAAAGTTAAAGTACGAACTTTCAAGAAAGGCGATCTTGTCTTAGCCGTCAGAAGACCCATGGTGATGACGCACAAGACAAAAGGAAAATTCCAATCCAAATGGGAAGGACCATTTGTGGTAGAGTCAGTCTACTCGAATGGATCATATCGCCTCATAACTTCAAATGGCGATACACTCATGATGCCGATCAATGGCAGGTTCCTAAAGAAGTACTATCCTTAGATGGTATTCTTCCGCTGATCAAGTTAAAAATACACCTCTGATCAAAACAAGAAGAGCTTCTTCATTAATATCCGACGCCTCCGACGGCTAAGGATAGAGGAAAATGTTGGCTTTTAAGTCCAACATAAGTCTTCGACAACTCATCATGCTGAGGGGAATAGCATGGCTAGCCCAACTCAAACGGTAGTTGGTAAAGGCACCTCAAACCCGTTGACAGCTGAGGATTTGCTAAAAATCCTAAGGGACATGTTCCCATTTGATCCGACGCCTCCGACGGCTAAGGATAGAGGAAAATGTTGGCTTTTAAGTCCAACATAAGTCTTCGACAACTCATCATGCTGAGGGGAATAGCATGGCTAGCCCAACTCAAACGGTAGTTGGTAAAGGCACCTCAAACCCGTTGACAGCTGAGGATTTGCTAAAAATCTTAAGGGACACGTTCCCATTTGATCCGACGCCTCCGACGGCTAAGGATAGAGGAAAATGTTGGCTTTTAAGCCAACATAAGTCTTCGACAACTCATCATGCTGAGGGGAATAGCATGGCTAGCTGATTAGACTAAGAAGGTATACTTATTATGTGTATAAAGATGTATTTGATGTACCCTTTCTTGTCTCCGCTATAGCATAAGGCTATACCGAGTCGATTCTCAGGGAGAGCTCGCGATGGAAGCTTTACGTGTGGTAGTGAAGTGAACAAACGAGTATTCTTCTCTTGCTTATAAACTTAGTGAATCAAGTGAAAAAGAAACTAAAAGAAAAGATGGCTATGTTCATGGTGGAAATCGTTGGAAAAGAAATCAAGAAGTGGATGTGGTATTCACAAGAAAAAGAAAGAAAACTTAAAGAAAGCAATCCATGACTAACTTACCTTGCTAGCTTGCCAAGACTTACTAGACTCCTTGATAGCGAATGCTTGCCTAATGTTGTCACTCCATCGGCTTGGATTCGTCTCGCGTGTTGACCTAATTACTTTCTCACTTGGTAGACGGTGGTTTAACCATCGGAGAAGAGAAGATCATACAACTTGCAAGATGAACAAAAGCAATCACCCATGAGTTAGTGAAGTGACAAGACTAGTGGTAAACTAGTACATGGAGAAGAATTAGCTACAACAAGCCATAAGAGAAATACAAGAAAGCATGAAGTAAAACAAAGCTTGAATTAAATTGCAAGAATTAAAGAAAGCACATAAGAAAGCAATTAAAGAATGCAAGAAAACTAGAACCAAGCTTCAAGTAGAGGAAGGAGGATGGATCAATCCTTGTTGCTTCAAGTGTCACTCTTGATTACACAAGCTCTCTCCCTCACAATCACTCTCTTTTACATTGAATTCTAGGGAAGAAGAAGAGGGACTACAAGAACTAAACCTAGAGAAAAAACCTATGAAAAATTACAACAATCTACTAACTTTCCTCTCTTCTCCATTCAGTTTTTGTACGCAGGTCAAGGTCCAGTATTTATAGCATGGGAGAGAACCTTCGAGAGCCTAGTTTGTTGCCACAAAATTCGGGGCTCAACGGCCCTAGGATTGCCGCGCCCAAGTCGCGGATCGCGGCAAGATCCTGGCCGTTGAGCCAGATCTTTCTGTTGAAGGTTGTTGAGAGTTAGTTTGGCCACGTGGTATATCTAGAATCTTCGTTTGTTGCGCGGATTTCTCTAGATCTGGGATTTAAATTTGGCTTTATCTTTAATCTTGATTAATCACTTAATTATGGTTAATTAAGTGATTATTTGGATATCTCTCCTTTAAGTGTGTACCTGCAAATATGTAGAGAAGAGGAGTAAAAATCACATATTTATTTGTAATATGCATGGGAATTATGATGTAAAATATACAATATTGTGTACTAATCACACCCCACACTTATTCTTTTGCTCGTCCCGAGCAAAACAAAGAAAAGAAAAGAAAATCCTAACTACCAATTTTATTACACCACTTTCGCAGGTGACGCGATTGCACTGAGCGTGTGCAACAAGCCGTTAAACCTCTAGGTTACCCTAGAGGAGGAGTGTTGTCTCCTGAGGGTTTTCAGCGGATTGCACCCACAAAATCCATAAAAAGAAAACAAATGTTAGTGTTTTGAAAATGCATTTTGAAAGAGAGACATGTTTTCGAACTATTCTTGCGAAAATATAAGTGATCCTAGGTCATAAGTCCACCTATAATCATTCTTCCTTAAACTTAGTATCCATGCAAGATCTTGTTTTTAATTAAGGTAAGAGTTCAAAATTGGATTGAATATTTTATCTTTCATAAAACCCAGATAATATGCACACCGTGTAAGTGAAGATTTCTGGGATTTCAACTCTAACCATCAAGCCATTTATTTATTTATATATACTTTTTATGCTTTTTTCTTCCCTTAGTTTAGGCTTTCTAGTCTACCCTTGTAGCGAGCCTTTAACCGATGACTCCCAAACTAGACGGTCTTAGGGCACCAGATGAGAAAACATCCCTCGGGTTTAAGGTCTCGAGTAGAAAAGGCCACGAAACTAAAGGGGATTATTTATAATCACCGTTAGGCGTGAATGATCATGCTTCTTGAGGCACAATTATCCAGCTTAATAAGTGAGATCACCGTTAGGCGTGAGTAATCATGCTTCTTGAGGCACAATTATCCAGCTTAATAGGTGATGTTTTATTTATATATATTTTTTTCTTTTTTTTTTTATTTTTATATATATGGCATTTTTGGTCTTTGTTTCCATCCCAAGAAATGTGTAAGTGTGAAGTGCATATTATCTAAGGCAAAAAACTCAAGATAAAAATATCTCACCAATTTTACTTACTTAGCCTATAACTTCAAACAAGATCTATTACTTCAACTAGGCTTAAGATGTCATAATTAAGGCTTTCTTAATCTCTAAGATACATCTTAACTTTCTTAAAATAGATCAAAACATTGTTTCTTATTCTAAAAAGTTTTTATTTTTGTTTTTTTTATTATTATTTATTAAAAGAAGTGTAAAAGAAAGAAAATCTAAAAACTCTAAGTTAGTAAACCCTCCCCCACACTTATTTCATGCATTGTCCTCAATGCATCATGATATATGTATGCATGAAACAAAATGGAAAGGGAAGGAACAATATACCTCAAGGTGGTGGTTCCGGTGGTGGTCGGATTGGTCCACGGAACATGGCCCAATCATCTTTTCTTTGGGTTTTCAGGAACCCACCAAAAATATCACAAATATGACCCACAAGAATGATGTATGCATTTATGATTTTTATTATGTACATGACCCCATCTAATTTCAAGATTTGCAAAATAATTTCTGAGTCAAATTTATCAACTACCTTGTCCCAGAATGGTGCATGAAATGATAGAACAGTTGACTTGGACTCTGGAAGGAATACCGACTCAGGATTATGATTTAAATCAAGTGATGGTTCAGGAGTCGAAGTGAGGTCAGAAATTGTGTCCAAGTCAAGAAATGGAAATTCAAGTCCACATGTGTTGTCCAACAATGGAATGTGACCTACTATGGGTGATATCTCTTTACTTCCAATTTTAAGAAATTCAAGCTCATCACCGTACAATTCTTCAAAACTTAAGTCACATCTTACTTAATAATTGTACAATCAGTTTCAGAAGTAAAGAGATCGAGAAAATCAAGGTCACATTTCTCATTGAGTTCAATTCCACAAGATGGAGAACTTGCCAAAATGTCAATAGAATCTTCAAAAGTGTAGAATTGGGCAAGTTCAATATGATCCTCAAAGATGGATGATTCAACTTCATTGTGAATTGTGAAAGGATCCAAGATTGACTCCGGGAAAAGATTGATGTGAGGTAAAGATACCGGAGTCATTATGGAATAAGGAAAAAGAATTGAATCACTGAGTTTGGGTTCAAGATCACATTCCTCATGTAGTTCAATAAAATGTGGAGAACTTGCCAATTATCAATGGAATTTTCAGAAGTGTAGAATTGGTCAAGTTCAATGTGATCATCAAAAAAGATTGGTGATTCAATTTCACAATGGATAGGAAATGGATCCAATTCTGACTTGGGAAATGGATTGAAATCAGGTAAGGTTATGGAAGTCATGATTGAATCAGGAACTAGATTGGAATCATCAAATGAAAGTTCAGGATCAAATTCATGTTCCAGTTCAATTTCAGAAAAAGGAAAACTTGCCAAAACGTCAATTGGATTTGAAGTTTGGACAAGTTCAGGTGAATGTGCTGAAATTGAATCAGGATTTCCAAAATGACAAGAGTCTTGGGTCATATCAATAGAGTGTGGTATAACTGGATTAGTCAAAGGTTGATAGGATAGAGTTTCCTCATTCCTAAGAAGGTTATCCAATTGTTCTCTCACACTATTGAAAGACTCAGTAAGATCTTTTTGCATTTGTAACATAGACTCTTTAAAGCTCTCTATACTCTCATCTTGACTTTCAAATGGTTGCCCTAGAATGGGAGTATATGAATCTTGATTTCGGAAATTTTGTGAATAGTGTGAGTCAAAAATGTGTGATGATGGAAAAGTGGACTCACACAAGAGATCTTTACTCGTTTCCATGACAAATGGTTGTTCATTAGGAAGCGGTGGAACTGAGTAAGACTCTTGAAAATACGGTGGAATTGGAGAGGCCAATGTTTCCTGAAAGTGTTGCGTGGCCTGTTGTAAATTTGCTTCTATACTCCTTTGTAACTCAGATTTTTCTTCAAATAGTGGTTCAGAAAAAAGAGTATATGAAGTGGACTCGGGAAATGAATGTTGTGGACAAGGATTTTGAAAATTTGACTCGGGGTACGTGAATCCCCAATGACTCGGTGAAGAGTTGAAATTATTTTGGACATTATAATTATTAGATGGGGGATATGGGTCATATTGATTCGGATAAGGCCAACCCGGTGTATGTGGTTGGTGCATATTGTAAAACACCGGGTTGGAATTATCCGAATATGGAGTGTGTGTGACATATGGATGGAAAGAATTGTAATTATAAGCCATATCACACAATCACAAACAAAAACAAACAAACAAACAAACAAACAAACAAACAAAAGAAAAAATTTCTAACCTAAGTTAGGGTAGACTTAGACCTAGACGACTCCTAACAAATAGACTGTCCACGGGAGGTTTAGTGTAGACTCTAACCACAAGCTAATCAGCCAGGGAAGGGTAAGGTTGGTGGGAGGTTTTCCGTCCGGAGACGTTCCTTAATTAAGTAACCAGCAACCTTCGGGCTTTCGGCCCTCAACCCCTTTCCTAGACACCGATTTTGCAAGAGTTAAATTCCAACACTTTTCCCCCTTAGGAAAATCTCCTAAATGAGTCCGAGATGTCCCTAGGGCCAACGTCTACTTTTTTATTAAATTAGGCTTGGGTTAGTGAGTGCTTGGGATTGTGGTTTTCGGGCTAAGGAAAGGGTAATGACCTCCCCCACCTTATCTTATTTACGGGTATGCCCTTAAAATTGATTTGTGCAAGTGTACAAGAAATATCACAAGGATTCACTCAAAGCATGAAAATCAAGCAAGAGATGATTCCTAGTCTATATGCAATGCGAAACGTACCTTGCCTCCAGCACTCTTCAACAGTAAAAGTAAAGAATTGAAAGACACGTGCCTAAAATGCAAGTGTCTAAACAATTTTTAACAATTCAACCAACTTTTTACTGTTTTTTAATTTAGCAGGTATATGGTAAAAAATACAGGATTTCAAGTATAGCAGCAGATGTATTTTGCAGATCTGAAGCCCCTGAAGAAAGCTTGTAAGTAGTTAACTCCTTATTGCCGCCTTCCCACGGCAAATGTTGTGGATCCGCGGCAATTTGGAGGGATCCTGGGCTCTGCTTTCTTGAGCAGAGGCCCAGGTCCACTTATATGTGACTGCAATGAAGATTTTCCTGTTTTCTTCTCCTGTAACCTGCAACAGAGAAGAAGAATCGTTTAGTACTTCACTTTAAACCAAAAATAACGTCGCTCTCCCCGGCAACGGCGCCAAAAATTGATTAGACGAAGAAGGTATACTTATTATGTGTATAAAGATGTATTTGATGTACCCTTTCTTGTCTCCGCTATAGCATAAGGCTATACCGAGTCGATTCTCAGGGAGAGCTCGCGATGGAAGCTTTACGTGTGGTAGTGAAGTGAACAAACGAGTATTCTTCTCTTGCTTATAAACTTAGTGAATCAAGTGAAAAAGAAACTAAAAGAAAAGATGGCTATGTTCATGGTGGAAATCGTTGGAAAAGAAATCAAGAAGTGGATGTGGTATTCACAAGAAAAAGAAAGAAAACTTAAAGAAAGCAATCCATGACTAGCTTACCTTGCTAGCTTGCCAAGACTTACTAGACTCCTTGATAGCGAATGCTTGCCTAATGTTGTCACTCCATCGGCTTGGATTCGTCTCGCGTGTTGACCTAATTACTTTCTCACTTGGTAGACGGTGGTTTAACCATCGGAGAAGAGAAGATCATACAACTTGCAAGATGAACAAAAGCAATCACCCATGAGTTAGTGAAGTGACAAGACTAGTGGTAAACTAGTACATGGAGAAGAATTAGCTACAACAAGCCATAAGAGAAATACAAGAAAGCATGAAGTAAAACAAAGCTTGAATTAAATTACAAGAATTAAAGAAAGCACATAAGAAAGCAATTAAAGAATGCAAGAAAACTAGAACCAAGCTTCAAGTAGAGGAAGGAGGATGGATCAATCCTTGTTGCTTCAAGTGTCACTCTTGATTACACAAGCTCTCTCCCTCACAATCACTCTCTTTTACATTGAATTCTAGGGAAGAAGAAGAGGGACTACAAGAACTAAACCTAGAGAAAAACCTATGAAAATTACAACAATCTACTAACTTTCCTCTCTTCTCCATTCAGTTTTTGTACGCAGGTCAAGGTCCAGTATTTATAGCATGGGAGAGAACCTTCAAGAGCCTAGTTTGTTGCCACAAAATCCGGGGCTCAACGGCCCTAGGATTGTCGCGCCCAAGCCGCGGATCGCGGCAAGATCCTGGCCGTTGAGCCAGATCTTTCTGTTGAAGGTTGTTGAGAGTTAGTTTGGCCACGTGGTATATCTAGAATCTTCGTTTGTTGCGCGGATTTATCTAGATCTGGGATTTGAATTTGGCTTTATCTTTAATCTTGATTAATCACTTAATTATGGTTAATTAAGTGATTATTTGGATATCTCTCCTTTAAGTGTGTACCTGCAAATATGTAAAGAAGAGGAGTAAAAATCACATATTTATTTGTAATATGCATGGGAATTATGATGTAAAATATACAATATTGTATACTAATCACTAGCCCAACTCAAACGGTAGTTGGTAAAGGCACCTCAAATCCATTGATAGCTGGGGGTTTGCTAAAAATCCTAAATAGACTTGATTCCACTCTTTCCTCCAAAATCCCTTACCAATTCTCATCCACAGAATGGTAGGACCACAAAAAAAAAAAAAAAAAACAATACACAATCGTTGCCAAGTTAACACCATACCTCTGGTAATGGGAACCCTTGTAGAGTACAAATCTTGCTTGTCAACTCTACATTTTGCCAAGTTAACACTACACCTCTGGCACTTCAAATCTCACTTGTCAATTCTCATCCATAGAATGACAGGTCCTCAAACTGTTTTCGGCTCAAGCCAATTCTTGTCAAGTTAATATCACACCTCTGACAAAACTACTGTTTAAGTTAACATTATACCTCTAAGCAGTACGTCAAGTTTCTGCCAGGTTTAATATTACACCTCTGACAGTCACTTTTCTTCAGTCTTCCACATCGAAGCTGAAATGAATGATGCCAAGTTAACACTACACCTCTAGCATCTGAGTCATCGCTAAGTTCAACAATACACCTATGGCCATGACCTTTCCTCGACTTCCTTGTCCAAGTCGAGATGACCAATGCTAGGTTCAACATTACACCTCTAGCATTACCTCACTGTTAAGTTAAACATCACACCTATGGCAGTGACGTTCTCAGTTTTTCCTAAACAAAACTGAAATACTTTTGAGTCAAGTTAATATCACACCTCTGACTCACATCCTTGTCAAGTTAACATTACACTTCCGACAAGACCACTTTCAACCCGTCAAGTTAATATCACACCTCTGATGGTAACAAACCTTCCTAGACTCTCCACGAGTCTAATCTCACTTGTTATTCTCTTCAATAGAATAACAGGTCCACCTAAAAACACTGTTAGGTTAATATTACACCAATTAACAGTGTTTTCATCAAATCCCCAGCTGAACTCGATTAAGTTAACTCTAAACCTCTGATCAGAGCTTACCCTCCCTGGGGGTACCAATTCTACTTGTCACTTTCTCTTATAAAGTGGCAGGCCCACCAAAGATTATTTCATCTCTGTCAAGTTAATATTACACCTCTGACAGTACTGTGAAAGTTCCTGAAATAGGATCTTTCCCTCCAAAGTTGACTTGTTGAGATTATCATCATAATTTTGACAAAGCCAGAGATTCTTTGCTTCTATGGGTCTAAGAAAAAAATTTCAAGACAATGAAAGAGGCAAAAAGAAAAGTGTCACTTTTATTTATTTCCAAACATATGAAAGTGATACAAAACGCTCTCTTATACAATAAAATGGAGTGTTACAGTAAAAACACTCTCTTATGCAATAAGATTGAGTGTTACAATTAAGGAGTACAAAGAAGTCCCTCTCTCTCTCAGAGGTTGCACTCACTCCTTATAAGCCGCGTCTGATTCCAAGTGCGCGATGTTTTGTGGCTACAATAGAAGCTGGTTACACCACGATGCATGATGTAAACATCGAAAGCGCCCTAGCTGACTAAGCTAAGAGCAATGGTGTTCTTGAGGTCTGGTGGCAACAGAAGGTCCTGCAACCCTTCGTTCAGGCGCGTCTCTTTCCCTAGCAGGCCACCCAATGGACATAGACTGTCCTTGATGTCACTTCTGGGGTGGGAGAGGAAGAGGATCTCGTCCGCCACCACAACCGCCGGAGCCCTCATCGCCGTCATGCATAGCCTGACCATCTCTTGCCAGCAGGCATGAATGGCGAAGCAGATCTGAAGAGACCTTGGCGAGGGTTGGGTCCTCGTCAGAGACGTAATATACTCTCTTATAGGTGACGAGGACCATAATATACTCTCTTATAGGTGAACATCGAACAAGTTCGCCGGCCAAAGCATCCTTCCAGGGGCCCAGCAAACCAGCAAGTCTACCTGCAAGGAATGAAACAAAGGAATCAGAACAATCTGCAACTTAGTATGTTTCAACAGAGAAAAACTAAGTCGCAAATGCAGACTGCAGACGCGGGAATGATCCACGCAGTCAGCCAAGCAGACGCGGGAATGATCCACGCAGTCAGCCAAGCAGACGCGGAATGACCCACGCGGAGAGCCAAACTGCTGCGTCAGTAGAGACAAACGCGAATCAAAACGCGGTCTCATTCTGCGCCCAAGTCGAAAGCACAGACGCCTAAAAGGCACAGACGCCGAAAGTTGCCATCTCCTTGTTGAGTGAACAAGAGTTGCAAGGCTCGAGTCTGAAACCTTTTTTTTTTGAATTCGTCTAAGGCAGTAGCCATAAAACGCGCCAAGACAGTGGCTTTGAAACGCAAGCTTTGTGAACAAAATTAGCGCCAAGTGACAAGGATTTCAGCACTCGCGTCCAGAGAGGAAGTTGGCGGCGCAAATTCCAGAAGGAATGCACCAACTCATACTTCATGGGAAAATTCCAGATAATGATGATGCCAAAGTACAGGCCGTGGTAGATTAAAATATCATGGCTAATCGGGACGGCGTACCAACAGAGGCCTCTACCAAGAGTCGGGCTCTCTGCGTCCAAACGCGGGCATGAAAGGCGATCAAAGAGACGCTTCCGTTTGAAGAGACCAAACAGAAGCATGAAAGCTCTGGGTCGTCTTCATCCATATAGGCACCTTCATCCATGGAGGCAAACCCCTGATAGGGTCCTTGAAGAGAGAAGGCAGAGTCCTTTAGAGTACTCGTTCTCAAACAGAGCACAGTCTGAGCAGCCGCTGTTAGAGGAAGAGGGTTAGCCCTATTTATAGGCAGACCCTAATAACTGCTATTAATGGTGCATCAATCGGAACCGTCGCGCACGACTGTCAAAGCCCAATGGAGGACTGACGCGTGGAGCGTCGCTTTGGGAACCGTCGCAGACACCGGTTTCCAACTGCCAGCGCCGGTTTTGCATTAAAGAGCGTTAAAACGCCCAAGTCTAATGAAAAATTGACGCGTGGACAACTGCCTTGGAAAACAACGGATGACCCGGTTTCCCAAACGTCAGTGAAGACTTGACGTTCAATCGTCAGTGAAGACTTGACGGTCAAAGATCTCATAAAATCTTTAAGTCAGGCTGCATCAAACACAGACAGCAAAGTCGCGTCCGGCTGCATTAAACGCAGATGGGAAAGCCGCGTCTAAGAATCCGCGTCACCGTTCTCAAATTAAAAGGCATCCACCCGCGCTTTAAAGGAGCGTCCACGTGACTCAAAGTCGCGTCCCTTCAGCAAATAATGCTGCGTCCCTCGCGTCTGCTCTATCTGCGTCCTGCTCAGCAAGACAAATTCGCGTCTCACCCTGTGATTGACGCTGCGTCTCATCAAAAGGACTTAGTGAAATCTAAGTTCCTATTGAATGATGACCGCGTCTCACTCTATAGATCAATGTCGCGTCTCATCAAGAAGACTTAGAGTCTACGCCGCGTCTCATTGAAAGAACTTAGTCTTGCCTAAGTTCAATATTCACAGCCAGTGATCAGGGAGTTGAATTCATCCACAGCTAAACAAAGAAGATGGAACAAAATTTTAAAAGCAACTTTTATTATATCGAAGATAGTAAAAGTGGATACAAACACTCTAATAGAGTGTCCTCTTCTTTACAAAAAAAAGGGAGGGAAGAAGGAGAAAAGGCTAAAAGTCTTGATCCGGCAAAGAACGAATACGTTCCTTGAGACGATACATCTCGTGCTGACGTGCCTTCTCAGCCTCCATCATGGCTGGGACCCGCAACTCCTCTTCAGATAAAAAGGGTTTGCAGCCAGCTGTGCTTGCAAAGATTCCAACCTGGAGGAATGAATGGTCTGGCTTTCTTCAGCCCGAGCCTTCGCAGCTTGTTGCTCCTCCAGCCTCTTCCGGATGGTGACAAGCGTCCTCTCATTATCTGCAATCATGGCTTCCGCTTTAGCAATGGCCGACCGAGCATTGGTAATGGTGAGCTCTGCGTTTTGCCGGATGAACTCGGATTCCATTGAATCGTCAGCCAGTTTCTGACATTCAGCTTGGAGACGCTCGAGATTGCGGACCTTTTCAGCAACTTGTGCTTCCACATCCTGTCGCTCTCGTTCCTGGTTGGCTAAGAGCCTAGTCAAGATGACCTGGGCTTCTTGAGAAGAGCTAGCATTGTCCAAAAACTTCAGCTCTTTCAGGTCACTTCCCAATCGCTCCACCAACAGCATACACGACTTAGCAAGCGAGGAGCCTCCAGTTAATTCGATGTTCCCGACCATGTTTCCAAGAAACGTCCGGGCAAAATCAAAAGAGCTACGCCCCGACAGGATAAAATCGATACACGATCGCATCGCGTCAAGGAACTGCTGCACCGTCTTGCGTGTCAGGAAATCCATGGTATCATCACCCAAGGTACTCCCCGACCCCTTCCTATCATGGGGAAAGGGGTGCAAGCCGGCTCTTTTTGCGCAAGAGTCGTGCTGACCGTCGATACGTCAAGAGCGAGACTGGCCACTGGCGCTTCCGGAGGTGTTGTCTCTGCAGGAACCTCCACAGCTAATGATGGAGTAGTAAGCGCAACCTCTTCAGAAGCTTCAGCCGAGACCTGAGCTGCGTGGCCTTCTGGAAAGGTACCGACCGTCGGACTCTCCATCTGAGCCCCCTCAGTCCTCTCTGCAAGTTATTGTGACATTAGCCACAAGGGAGAAAAGCGAAACATTTAAAATATCAGAAACTTTCTTACCATCTGGGAGGTCCAGAGACGCCGAATCCTTGGGCAAATCCTGCGGAGTGGAAGTCTCCCTGGCTTCAATAGTAACCCCTTCACCCGGCAGAATGGTTCTTCCCCGCTTTAGGGGTTGCCTCCTCTTCCGGCAAAGGAGAAGCCTCCCCGGCATCAGTAGTTGCCCTCGCTGGAGTTATCTCGGCAACCAAAGCCGTAGCCCCTTCTGGCTGGGTCAACTCTTGTACCATTTCCTCGATCTGCGAGGAGGGTGCAGCCTCGACATTCTCAGCCAATCCTGCAACATAAAAAAGGAGAATGTTAAAGCCTCCTCTTCAAAATTAAAAAGGGAAATTAGGCCAAAAGGTGAAAAGAGTACCTCCCGCGAGAACAATCGCCGGCTGCGACACCGTTGATGACTCACCCCCGTACATTTCTTCCTCCGAGATATGGGAGAACTTTCTCGGATCAGGAAAAATGGGTTCATCACCATAGTCAACCACGTCTTCAAACTCGCTTTCCCCTGAGAGTGAGGAAGACGATAGCGCCTCGCGTGAGACTTCTGCAACCGGAGCCTTGCCACCAATTATCCCAGTGGTAGGACTGGGGTCAACTACCCGAGGACTGGTAATGAACACACAAGGCGACCCAGGTTGCTGTACCTCATCTCTCCCTTCATGAGCAAGTAAAGACCCGGGTCGAACTGAAATCCCCGGAATATCGACATCTCCTCCACTCATGATGTCGACCTCTAGCTGCTCATCCTCATCAGCGGAGATGGCTCTGTCAACGAGCTCCCCTTCCTCCGCAGACCTACGGTCTCTGCTGCTCGACCTAGGGGGACGGACTAAAGGAATATCCTCTTCAGCTATGTCTTCTTCCCTCGGTACCTCAACGACAGCAGGGATGTCTTCAGAGCGGGAGACTTCGGTTGTCAAGTCTCCCCGAACCTTCTTGGAAGCAGGTTCAGCAGTTGAAGCAGAGCGTTGACGACGCTTGCTCACCACCCCACGAGTCTTTGCTGCTCGTGGCTCCGCCCTTGCTGCTTGCGGCTCCGCCCTTACTGCCCGCGGCTCCCTTCCCGATCTTCTCCCGACCTCCTTCTGGGCCTTCAGGTACTGTTCGGTGAGTTTCGAGGGCTTACCAGACTCTGACCTTACCTCGAGACTTGCATTGATACTCTCAATACATGAAGACCCCGGAGCAAAGTCCGGTGACTGGTTAACCTGAGAGTACCAGGTGCAGAAGCTGAAACTCATGCGGCACTTGGGCCCCTCGATAGGTAGACGGAAAGTTGCTCCCGTCCCTCCGGCCACACTGTAGTACCAAGCTCGAGCACCTTCGAACAAGTTCCCTTCGAAGGCGAGTCGAGCGTTGGGATTCCCGACGTAGAGTTGATCGTAGCCGAACTGTCGAGCGAAACGATTCGGCATTTACGGCTCGATGGTGCATGAAGTCCCCTGCCGAAAGCACATATCCGGGTCGGATATTGATCAACCACCAAAAGGCTCCCGTGGACAACCTCGTGAAGCCATCTGAGCCCGCGGAATCAGTACATAGATCCCCGGAAGATGCACCAGGGATCTCGGGGAAGCAGCGATTGATCTGGTAATTCGCGGGATCTGAAAGTCGCTTCCGGACGTAATATATATAAACGTCACTCCACCTCGAACCCTCCAACCGCTGTACAAAAGGGACGGAACTCTCCCTCCAACGCACCGCCGTCATCAAAGAAGGGCAGTGCATCACGTACCAAGCCAGAAGGTACGTATAAGGCAGCTCGATCCGAGGGTTAGGACGCTTCACCGTCGGATTCCCCTCTGAGTCGACATACGGCTTGCCGTGGGAGTCGGTAGTTTTCGGCGCCTCGCAGAAACTCTTGTTTAGCGCCCGCAACCCGCTCTGAATACCAGCCACCATGGCCGGGAGAAGGGCTATAGGGTTGCTATGAGCCAGGAGCACCGCCGGGTACACCACGTCAGCAACAATAACTTCATGTGGCAACGTGGGCACCACACAACGCTTCAGCCACAGCATCAAGAAGCCTGCCAACAGTGCCCTATCGGAGATAGGGGTCCGGGCTTGATGGTGGAAGCTTTCAAAAATCAGGTCAGGGTCGAAACCGTCCTCGTTCGAGACCGTGGTGTAGAAGCCTTCAGAAGCCTGGTCGATCCTGTCTTCAATCTCCCTGTCGGAACTGGGAACCAGTCGGGTTATCAGAGTATCTTTACTATCGATACCATTAAATAAGTAACTGGCCCAAGACAATTGCTTGACTCCCTGCGACCGCCAGGTGGTTATCTGACCACAAATGTGGAAGTGACACATCACTTCCCAATAAGTCTCGTACACCCCAGGAAACTCTTTCTTCAAGTAGTGGAGCTCCTTAGTGGTCGGGACATATTCCTCATATGGGATATCCCCTGTTGATAGCCCCGAGACCTCATGTAGCTCGTGCATTGCAAGGCCCATCTCTCCGACCGGAGTAAAGAACGTCGCCGTCAGCGGATTATAGCGCTCCAGGATCCCGAAAAAGTTATGAGAGCCTGGT
The DNA here is from genome assembly GCA_038442645.1 of Agave tequilana. NCBI lineage: Eukaryota > Viridiplantae > Streptophyta > Magnoliopsida > Asparagales > Asparagaceae > Agave > Agave tequilana. The sequence goes on along the minus strand of JAVJIF010001304.1, from coordinate 365,085 downwards.
GGGATACCCCACTGTATGGCCCTGACCGCCACGTACAGTCCCACATGCTGTAGCAGATCCCCAAGATCGGTGAGGACGAAACCTACCATTCTGCCCCACCAGTAGTTCTCCGTGGAATGGACCCACCCGGGCGCACGGAACCCGACCGGATAATCACCCTCCGCTTCCATGAACGCGTTGAGGAAGGTAGTGCCAAGTTGTGGTATCTCTCCCGCCGGAACCTCAGACTTGCGCGACCCAGAGAATAGGCTGAGAACCGACCTGTCATGGCTATCATGACGATGCACTTTATGGGAACCCAAATCGCCGAGGGTAATCTCGGGGACATATCGAGAAATGTCCCATTCCATCTTCCGAGGGACGGACATGTGCTGGAAGTAGGACAGCGGGAACATCCTCTCCATGTCCGGAAGAAAGAATCTTTCACCCTTTATCTGACGGAGCCATTTATAAGTTCCGTCATACACACGATAGCCGCCGTCGTCGATACGATCTCCGAAGAAGAAGGCAGGCTTCTCCAACTTGACGCGAGCATCCGTTGTGAATGCCGCATCGGTCATAAGTACCCGAAGAGTTCTCATGTCAACATTAGAGAGCCTCTCCTTGCGAGCCGGCGACTTGTCAGCAGTCACAGGGGCAGTCCTTCGTAGCACAAAGGTCAAGTCCTGGTCAGCACCACCTACATGTCCAAAGTGGCGCGTCTTGGCGAGTGAGGCAGGAGTACGGGGCACTGCAAAAGGAAAAGACACTTAGTTAGATACTTTATATGCTAAGTGTTCCTAACCCAAACGCGGAAGAGATACTGGACGCAGGAGTTATCAAAACCGCGTCCAGACCTGCAAGTCCGCGTCCAAACGCAGAAGAGATACTGGATGCAGGAGTTATCAAATCCGCGTCCAGACCTGCAAGTCCGCGTCCAAGAGATACTGGACGCAGGAGTTATCAAATCCGCGTCTAGACCTGCGAAACCGCGTCCAAACGCAGAAGAGATACTGGACGCAGGAATTATTAAATCCGCGTCCAGACCTGCAGGATCCGCGTCTCCACCACATTCTCCTTGATGTCACTTCTGGGGTGCGAAAAGAAGGGAGTTATCCACCTTAACCCTTCCATCACCATAATCGCCAGAAGTTAAGGAGAGTAACTCCCTTCCTTTCACATCCCCAGATATCTAGGTGCTTGAACTCGGACGCCAGATTCATCAAAATCAGCAGGTGATGAAACAGAACGCAAGGATCAAATCCGCGTTCTGTAAACCAAGTCCGCGTCTGAACTCTTCACAATTAGAAATATTCTAAGTGAAGAATCTGAAGCGCAGGACACAATGGCGCGAGGGTCCAAACCCGCGCCATGGTTATCAACTCAAAGACTGCGTTTGAGACTGCGTCTGACAATCAAACACGAGTTATATTTTGTGTTAAGGATTCTTAGGGTTCTATGAGCCTCTGTTAATGGCGAAATCCATGCCTAAAAGGAATTATACCTGGGAAAGCAGCGTCCTGCGCAGAAGAAGCGCCCCTCCGAGCCTCGTCGACGGCCGCCCGTGAAGAAGATTCGGTTGGCTTGGTCTTGGGTGCCATCTTTAATTCCAGTAAATGGAGATGAATAGTTCAAAAGTCCAGTAATGGAGACGAACAGTTCAAACAGAGGAAGAAGAGTGAAAAACACCTAGAGGGGGGGTGAATAGGTGTAAGTGCTAATCTAGAAACTTAATGCAAACTAAGTGCGCTAAATGCGGAAGCTAATGCAAATTATGCACAAACTAATACAATACAACAAGTGTAGCCGAATTCCCCTTGCGAGGCTCTGGACTAACTCCCCTTGATTCCCCTTGAAATGGGTTGAGGCGCTATGTGAAGCTCTTGTTGGATGAGTACAAGTTAGGCACACACACACACAAGCAATCCAAGCAATAAGAAATATGTGCACACACAATCAAGCCAAGCAATCAAGAATGAATAGCAATATGAATAAATGCAAGGCAATATGAAATATGCACAACACAAGCAAATATGATATGATATGAATATGATGCTTTGCACAAATATAAGAGAGAGAGTTAGAGAGACAATGGATCAATACGCAAACACCAAGATTTGTTTCGAGGTTCGAGCACCTTGCTCTACATCCCCGCCTACACCACCGTGTAGGATTTCCACTATCTCAACTCCCACCAAGGGAACCTCTACCAAAGAGGATTTCTTACAACTCTAGGAGTACCGAACTCCTCTCTCAAACAACAACCTCCACCGAGGCCCAACAACCAACAACAACAACAACAACCACCTCTACCGAAGAGGTTTACAACCAAACTCAATCACCTCTACCGAAGAGGGATCCAAACCAACAACCCAATACAACAATCTCCACCTCTACAAAGAGGGAGCAACTCAAGAAATCAAGGGTTTACAACAAGTGGTATATTTCAACCACAAACCTCTTTCCTTTTTCTTTTTCCACAAAACAAGATCCTAAATAGTTTAGGATAGAAGATATAGCTCAAGTGTGGAATCAAAGTGTTTTTGGAAACAAGCAACAAAGAAAAACTACTTGGGAAATCTCTTGTATATGATAGAAAATGAAATACCAAATCAAAATCCCAAAACCTAGTTTTCTTTAATTTTCCAAAAACCCAAAACAAATAAAGATGAGAAGTTTTAAAGCCCCAAAAACTCTTTTTAAAATTCTTTTAAACACTTTAGAAAACTGAAAATTTTTCTCTTAAAAAACTTGGCCAAAATCCCCAAAGAGATGGGGTTTATATAGCTCCTATACAAAACTAGCCGTTAGGCTGAGTTGGCAGTCTGACAGACTGCCGGTCGACTGGTCCGGTCGACCGCCAACGGTCAAAAATGTGACCGTTGGGCAATAGCGGTCGACCGGCCCGGTCGACCGAAACATCCTGAGAGCAGAACTCTCATCTCGGTCGACCGGCCCGGTCGACCGTCCCAGAGACTCCAAAACGTGCACAGACTTGTGCACGTCGGTCGACCGTCCCGGTCGACCGGCCTATGGTGCGGTCGACCGGTCCGGTCGACCGACTTGGCCTGTCAGCCAGTCCTCAGTTCTGCACAGATACGGGATTTGAAAATAGGTCTTTTCACTTAATAAAAATCCCATAAATTCACAGTAAATCTAAAAAATAGTTTTAATCACAATAAAACTGTTTTTCTAAAATATATTTTTCTAAAACTTGTTTTATCATTTTATGTTGAAACATAAACATGTGATAAAAATTTCAAGACAATATATCAACATATCAATTCATTTTTGAGTCTTGCAAATTTTATCAAAAATAAAACCTTGTATTTTGTCAAACTTGATTTTTCCAAAACATGAATAGGGATATCAAAATAAGTTTGTTTACCAAGTTAAAGCATGTATGTATAAATAGAAAACATCTACTATACATATAACATATGTAAACTTGTTTTGATCAACTATTCATAAAAACCAAATATCAAATCATAAAACGTGTGTGTTTTGTGTTCACTTGAGCATATCAACTAAACTAAGCTTTACAAATGGATCTAAAACTCTATCTAAACTAGGATACCTAAGTCTTCTTGTCGATCTTCCATCTTCAAGTAGACTCGATCCCAAACGTGTGATCCTCCAAGTGCAAAGGTATGATCTTTAAGCTTTGGCACCGGAATCACCATGAAAAGCTTCTAATCATCTTGTTGAAGCTAATCACCAACTAATATCCTGTTAATGATCTGAAACTTAGAAACACAAGAATATTAGTAAACATAACTACATGAGTTGATCATCATCAAAACTAGAGTGGAAGGCCATTGGGCCAACAATCTCCCCTTTTTGATGATGACAAAACTCATGGAGTTATATATGCATGGATTAAAGATAAGCTTCAAGGAAGCTCCCCCTTAACTCATGCATAGGGATAAACAATAACTATATGCAATGAATATCAAACATGAAACATGCATATGCATAAACAATAAATGGTTCTAGATATCAAATGGAATATTCAAAACAAATAAGCTCTAGATACCAATTACAAAGCAAACTCTATATATCAATTAAACTTAATATTCTTCATATAAAACATAAGTATGCATATAAAACTCAAATACTTCTCCCCCTTTTTGTCAATCATCAACAAAGGGTAAACAATCAAAACCATAGATAAAATAAGGGTAAAAATCTTTCTCCCCCTTTTTGTCAATCAAAACAATGCAAACAATGTTCTCCCCCTTTATGAAAAACAAACTAAAAACATGCATAGTCTTGATAACAATTTAAAAGTAATCAATTTAAACAAAATTGAAACTCAAGCACTAGCATAAACACAAACATATATATGTATGAAAATAGATACCAATAGAAATTGATATACTTAGAATTTAAAGCATACATACATACAAAACATATATGAGTATACAAGAAGATCAAATGATACCAATTGAAAGAGTTCAATGATACCAATTGACATAACAATAAGTTCAAGTGTATACATCATATTATCTACCACCCAATCATAATTCAAGTTTTAAAGATTTTCAATTTAGGGCATACATGAACATGATCTCCCATCCTACCGCCCTTAGAAGGTAGGGTTTTCAAGAATAGATTTGAAAATTTAGTTTTGTTTGAAAAACTCTACCAAATGAAGAATATCGCAACTAGTTAAATGGAAAATTTGTTAACTAGCACGAAATCCTTCAAGTAAGGAATAAAACAAAAAATGAAATTCACATGATAATCATCACTCTAACCAATAAAGCATACCTCATGAGAAACAAAACATGAGCAATAGATATGAGTGTACAAATAATATGTGAAGATCATAATCATGAACAATATTTCATTAAGCTCAATTATTCCTTAAAACATAATTCCATCAAAAACATGAAAAATCATATAAAACTCCTTATTTAATCTTCAAGGCATATGTATGTCTAATACAAGCTAAATATACATACATATCCAAAACTCAACGAGTCCACTAAATGAATATTCATGAAGGCACGTGGCTCAAAAAGATGTATATGTATAAGATTAGTTTGAACTAGATAGACATATACATGAAGTTAAATATAAATACATGAAACATGAAAACTAAATTTTCATCACAACAAATTTCATTTCAAGGTATATGTATGAATTGTCAAACATGAAGTATACATACATATCCCTAAACACAATTGAGTCCAAATATAGATTTGCATGAAAGGCAAATGACTCAAGGGGTATACATGTATATCTTAAAGTTTGGCAATACGAACATATACATGAAGTGAAACACACAATCATAAAACAAATCCAAAAATGGAATACAAGTTTAAAATGTATGAATCATCAAAACTAGACTATACTAACACATGTAATGGGTTCAATAAGCAATCAAGCCCAAACATACATAGATTTATTTGTGGCCCACTATATGTACAAGTATAATTCCTAGTCTTAATGAAAACTAACACTTAAACATGTATTCAAAACATGAAGCATCAAACAAATATAAAAGTCATCATGATAAAATTAAAACATGATTACCATGTAAATTCACATGTATTAGATTCATGATGTACATTATAGCTTAAACAAAAGTGAGAACACTAAATATGGGTTCATATAAGCATATGTGTCTCAAATACTATACATGTATGTCAAGGATCTAATAAACATGGAATGAACATACTAATCCATAGACATCAAAAACATGCTATAAACAATGAAATGGAAAGCATGTAAACAATAAATGGGAGTAAAGGATTGTTACCAAAACCGAAGAAGCAACTTTCCTCGTCTCCAAAACTTGGTGGTCCTCTCCACCGTCTCTTCCCTTGAAAGTGATGCATCCATATGATTTCCTTTAAGTACGGAACGCATCCACTCCAAGGTGTCATCACTCTCACGTCATGTGAGAGCCCACACCTACATCAAAAATAATAGGAGGGGTGGTCTTTGGTACCCATATCTTCTTGGGTCCATGGGGGTTAGTACCTTCTCTAACCCAAACAAAATTCTTTGCTAAATTAGGAGTATGTAATCTATCATAACAAAATTTAGCAAGGTGGCCCTTACGTCCACAATGTGTACATGAGTACACATGAGCATACATGTGTTGATGGTGTCCGTGAGGAGCATGTGTATGCCGTGGAGGGTGTGCATGCATAGAAGTTGGAACTTGTTTCTTTCGAACCAGGTTTCCAATCGTGAGTGGTTCATGGCACATTGGCTCATAGTGGAGCCCAAACAATCCATTTTCTTCTTTAACAAATTTATATCATTTTCGAGCATAGAAGAAGTGGAACATGCAATGGGTGATTTAGGTGAAACTACCCTAGCATGGCAAACATGAGAATCAATCTTATTTTGCAAAACAATATTTTTCTCTAAGCAAACATTTAAATCATTGGAAATAGAAATGATTTTGTTTTTCAAAACAACATTCTCTTTTAAAACAAAATCAACTCTAGAAGACAAGTTTTCATTTTTCTTTAAAATAGCATGGCAATCATTTTTAGACTTTAAAAATTCATTTTCTTTAAGTGCAAGTTCCAATTGAGATCTCAATGAATCCCTTTCATTATAGACCTCAACCTTCTCTTGCAAAACAATATCAAGTCTAGATTGTAAACACTTATTTTCTTTTTCAATTCCTAAACTTTTCTTTTTCAAAATCTTATATTTTTCTATAAGTTTTTCACAAACAATTGAAAGTTCTTCATTTATAGCATGGACATCAATATGATCATTTGAAGAATTAGAACAATCATCACTATCATAGTGGGGTTCCGAATGTACCTCAAGGGAGTCATTCCCTTGGACCATATAGCATTGTTGTGGCTCGGATTCTCCACTAGATTCCTCTTCTTGTTAGATTTGGACTTGAAGCTTGGAGGTGTTGGTGGTTGTTGTCAACTTGTTCCACACTGCAAAAGCGGAATCAAGATTAGAAACACGTAAAAGATATTCTTTAGGTAAAGTGCTTCTAATGGCCTCTAGGGCTTGTGCATTGGCCCCTATATGATTGCAATCACCAAGATAACATCTCTTGGTGGCGGCAAGAAAGACATGCAAACCTAGGGTTTTTAGGTACATGGACATCCTATACTTCCAAATATCAATGTTGGAAGGATCATAGCTAGGTGGGGTCATGAAGTCCATGGTATAAACTAGATGTGTGCAAACAAGCAAATGCAAATGAGATTAGCAAGCAAATGGATCTCACTCCTAGGATGTTAAGCCTAAGTATCAGGAGTACTAGCTCTGATACCAATTGAAAAACACCTAGAGGGGGGGTGAATAGGTGTAAGTGCTAATCTAGAAACTTAATGCAAACTAAGTGCGCTAAATGCGAAAGCTAATGCAAATTATGCACAAACTAATACAATACAACAAGTGTAGCCGAATTCCCCTTGCGAGGCTCTGAACTAACTCCCCTTGATTCCCCTTGAAATGGGTTGAGGCGCTATGTGAAGCTCTTGTTGGATGAGTACAAGTTAGGCACACACACACAAGCAATCCAAGCAATAAGAAATATGTGCACACACAATCAAGCCAAGCAATCAAGAATGAATAGCAATATGAATAAATGCAAGGCAATATGAAATATGCACAACACAAGCAAATATGATATGATATGAATATGATGCTTTGCACAAATATAAGAGAGAGAGTTAGAGAGACAATGGATCAATACGCAAACACCAAGATTTGTTTCGAGGTTCGAGCACCTTGCTCTACATCCCCGCCTACACCACCGTGTAGGATTTCCACTATCTCAACTCCCACCAAGGGAACCTCTACCAAAGAGGATTTCTTACAACTCTAGGAGTACCGAACTCCTCTCTCAAACAACAACCTCCACCGAGGCCCAACAACCAACAACAACAACAACAACCACCTCTACCGAAGAGGTTTACAACCAAACTCAATCACCTCTACCGAAGAGGGATCCAAACCAACAACCCAATACAACAATCTCCACCTCTACCAAAGAGGGAGCAACTCAAGAAATCAAGGGTTTACAACAAGTGGTATATTTCAACCACAAACCTCTTTCCTTTTTCTTTTTCCACAAAACAAGATCCTAAATAGTTTAGGATAGAAGATATAGCTCAAGTGTGGAATCAAAGTGTTTTTGGAAACAAGCAACAAAGAAAAACTACTTGGGAAATCTCTTGTATATGATAGAAAATGAAATACCAAATCAAAATCTCAAAACCTAGTTTTCTTTGATTTTCTAAAAACCCAAAACAAATAAGATGAGAAGTTTTAAAGCCCCAAAAACTCTTTTTAAAATTCTTTTAAACACTTCAGAAAACTGAAAATTTTTCTCTTAAAAAACTTGGCCAAAATCCCCAAAGAGATGGGGTTTATATAGCTCCTATACAAAACTAGCCGTTAGGCTGAGTTGGCAGTCTGACAGACTGCCGGTCGACCGGTCCGGTCGACCGCCAACGGTCAAAAATGTGACCGTTGGGCAATAGCGGTCGACCGGCCCGGTCGACCGAAACATCCTGAGAGCAGAACTCTCATCTCGGTCGCCCGGCCCGGTCGACCGTCCCAGAGACTCCAAAACGTGCACAGACTTGTGCACGTCGGTCGACCGTCCCGGTCGACCGCCTATGGTGCGGTCGACCGGTCCGGTCGACCGACTTGGCCTGTCAGCCAGTCCTCAGTTCTGCACAGATACGGGATTTGAAAATAGGTCTTTTCACTTAATAAAAATCCCATAAATTCACAGTAAATCTAAAAATAGTTTTAATCACAATAAAAACTGTTTTTCTAAAAATATATTTTTCTAAAACTTGTTTTATCATTTTATGTTGAAACATAAACATGTGATAAAAATTTCAAGACAATATATCAACATATCAATTCATTTTTGAGTCTTGCAAATTTTATCAAAAACAAAACCTTGTATTTTGTCAAACTTGATTTTTCCAAAACATGAATAGGGATATCAAAATAAGTTTGTTTACCAAGTTAAAGCATGTATGTATAAATAGAAAACATCTACTATACATATAACATATGTAAACTTGTTTTGATCAACTATTCATAAAAACCAAATATCAAATCATAAAACGTGTGTGTTTTGTGTTCACTTGAGCATATCAACTAAACTAAGCTTTACAAATGGATCTAAAACTCTATCTAAACTAGGATACCTAAGTCTTCTTGTCGATCTTCCATCTTCAAGTAGACTCGATCCCAAACGCGTGATCCTCCAAGTGCAAAGGTATGATCTTTAAGCTTTGGCACCGGAATCACCATGATAAGCTTCTAATCATCTTGTTGAAGCTAATCACCAACTAATATCCTATTAATGATCTGAAACTTAGAAACACAAGAATATTAGTAAACATAACTACATGAGTTGATCATCATCAAAACTAGAGTGGAAGGCCATTGGGCCAACAAAGAGAACTCTTTTTCTTGAGCAAGTGCGTTCGGAGAAGAAGAGGTATCTCTCTAACTGTGGCTATTTATAGGCACAAGGATTCGCGAAGATACGCGGCGTGTGGCCCGATAAGACGCAACGATATGCGGCGTGTGGCCCGATAGACGCTGCAGCGAGTCACCGCCTGACGCGTGGAACCAAATCATCTTTGAACAGAGAAGATCATGCGCCACGGCTCCGCGGCGAGTCATCATTTGACACGTGGCGCGGTTCAGTTAATGAACCGGGAAATCCGCGCTCCAAAAGGTGAAATCCTGCCGGTTCCCCAGGCCAGCTGGCGGCGTAATCATGACACGGCACAGACTCGCACCCGACGGCCATGTCTCTTCGATGGATATGCCCCGTCAGCATCGCCATAAATGCGCCCAGACAATCGCGTCTATATTCAAAAGATGCGTCTCCCCGAAGTTCGCGTCTTCAGCTGAACATCGCGTCTGCCTTATGAAGATCAGTCGCGTCTCCATTGCCAAAGGACGCACCCTACAGAAATCGCGTCTTTACAGTAGTACCATCTCGGCTTTTTGAAAAGAACCTGCGTTCGGCCTCCTGCTTCTGCAAAATCAGTTCAACAGTACACTGACGCAAGCAGACGACCAACCACTCCTGGCTTAAAGCACACTCGTGACAAGACTAAAAGCAATCGGGGAGGTTTAGACTGTGCATCTAGACACTCAACATGATCAACTCTGGTGGTTTCAAAGAGTTTCAACAGTACACTCACGAAGACCAAAAGATAAGATCGAACCCGGAGCATCAACAGTCCAGTCACGAAGGTGAATTCAGCTAGAGTCCAAAGTATTTCGAAATCCGTCCCAGTTAACTGCGGAATATCGAAAACTTTGGAGGGGGTTCTGTAGGCTGTCCAAAAGTTACTGGAGGACAAGCCATTGAGAAGCAAAGTTTCAAGCTCTAGACGCGAGGGACTATCACCTGCGTCTCAGCATCAAGGCGCGTTGGCCCGCGTCTCAGCATCAAGGCGCGTTGGCCCGCGTCTCAGCATCAAGGCGCGTTGGCACTATCACCCGCGTCTTAGCATCAAGGCGCGTCGGCTCGATACCCGCGTCTCAGCATCAAGGTGCGTCGGCCTGACACCCGCGCCTCAGTTGTAACCATCCGGATTACGGGGTCATTCACCGCACAAGTAGCGGAAGTGGCCCCTCATCGTGGAGCACTTTTAGGGGGCACGATCACCCCCTAAACCTCTATAAATAGCCCCGTCGCTATGAAGAAGGAGGACTTTTTTGGGCGATCAGCATCAAGGTCAAACTTTTGGCAATCAGCAACAAGAGGGCGACACAGAGAGAAAAGAAGCAGATCACTCTTCAGCAAGTTCGCTGCGTACGAGCTAGCTTTCGCCTACCTTCTCTTCGAGAGTTTTGTAGACAGAGCTGAGTTACTCTTCCTACCGGCCGAAGAGGAGATCCCAGAAGGACGGTCATCTGGTCAACGGAGAACAAGATTCACTCTCCACCGCCACACGAAGAACCCAACATTAAACAAAGGGGAATTCAAGATTCAATATTCTCCCTCCCTTGTAACCGGAAGGAACAGTTTTTGTTGTAATCCTTTTCATTTGATTCAAGGAAAACTTTTACCGCAAATTCTCGTCTCTCTCCTTTCCCGGGTCATACACCCGACCCGCTTCGCCGAACACGTGCGATGCTTTAAACGTGCACACTCTTTTAGTAGCAGCACAAATGGAACAAAGCTCAGACCTAAACTTGGTTTGGGTTTGGTTGACACATCTCCCCGCCCGAAACTTCGATAAAAGGTTGCCAACCTGACCGATCAGCTCAAGTCGAGAATGGGCCCAAAGGTTAACTGCCCGTGAGAATTTTCCGAGCCCAGACCAAAGTATATTTCAATTAACGAGAGCCCAGAAGTTTCGCCATGTTTCTCTTCTCTTCTCTGATTCTGACCCCCAACTGGAACTTTACGCCGGCCGTTTCCTTGTCTCTGCCCCTTCCGTTAACCCCGAAGGTCTCCTCTCAGAGTTAGCCGCGACAGCGAAGATCATTGCAGGTGCTTACCGTTCTCCTTCGCTTTCTCATTACCAGTTTATTTCAATTTGATCTTTGGGTTTTTCTTATATTTACCCCTCAAATTTTCTATATTTTTAAATTTACCCCCCAAATCTTCATATTTCTAAAATTACCCCTCAAAATCATCTCATATTTTTAAAATTACCCCTACTGCTGGTTTCAGTTTGTCATTTATAGTTTTTAAAGATGATTACCTAATTAACCCACTAATACTTCTTAAATTTGACAGGATTTTGTTTCCAAGTTAGAAACATGGTTCAGTTTAGTTGTTCATAATAGGTGAAGCATGCACACAAATAAAAATTGAGAAACTGAAACAAGCACATTACAGTACCTGAAATTTGAATAAAAACTATTTAAAATTTGAATACAAACATAATACAAAATCTGTTTTTTTTTTGGGTTTTTTGAGGGAGACAAAGCGACAGTTTAAAAGAGAGAGAGAGAAAGGTTAGGGAAGTATTAGTTGAGTTAATTTGGTAATCATCTTTAAAAACTGTTAAAAGATAAACTGAAACCAGCATTAGGGGTAATTTTAAAAATATGGGATGATTTTGAAGGGTAATTTTAGAAATATAAAGATTTGAGGGGTAAATTTAAAATATAAAAGATTTAAGGGGTAAATATAAGAAAAACCCTTGATCTTTTTACATTTTTCTGTCTCATAACTCGTTTGAGGGTCAAGTACCCCAATCACCTTCTCTAGTATCCGAGCTCTACAACAATCTGTGCATCTTTTATTCCCCCCCCCCCCCCCCCCCCCCCTCTTTCTCTAATGGACATCTTGTAGGTGAAGAAAGCTGGAATGCTGTAAAAGTTTGCAGAATTTGTAAAAATTTCTTTTGGGCTGTACAGATGATGCGTGAAAATCTCATGGAGTTCTATTTAAAATAATTCATTCAATTTTCTCCTGGATTTTTTAACAAAGGGTATATTTATTTAAAAATGCTTGAATTGTAAAAAAATTGGGTGAGTTTGATGGAATAAGGGTGCAGTGGGTGATGATGATATTTACAGCTGTAGGCTGAATAACTTTTATTTTGCGAGGCTTCAGTATTGTTTGTATGTCTTTGAAATAGGATCAGTTTAATTTAATATTGTCAACCATCTTTATCAGTTGCCATGGCTTCTGCCCAGATGTACATCAACATCTCCGATCATAAGTCCGGAGTCACTCGTGTCGACATGCCCACCTAGTTTGGTTTGCAGATGAAAGATCCCTTTGTCTCAACTGCGAAAGGGCGTCAATTGGGAGTAAAATTGGATCAAAGAAGAGGAACCTTGAGCCAACTATGTGCCCAACTGTGCATATAGGGATGTTTTTGATACAGTTCTTATCTTTTCTTATCTTTCAGGCCAGTTATCTCTGATATTTGGATTCAATTCTTACCTTTCCTTTTTCCTTTGTTTGAATTGTAACGGCTATGATGGAAGAACTCTGAGCCGTCTTCCTCTTCTTTGCTTAAATTTGTTAACGGGCCGGGTCCGGTTTGGCTTTGAGACTCGGGGACGGGTCCGGCTGGGCCTGGGTACTCGACCCGTTAACAGACCATCCGGCCCAATTGTGAAACGCGGGAATAAATAGCTGGCCTCCGTCCTTTTGGGGATCTATGATGTATTTGCCCTAATTTGGGACAAGAGCTTAGCTTAGCTCTGTAACTGAGATCAATAAAATCCCAATTCTTTTCTTCTTTCTCCAAAAATCTCCTCCAGTGCTGCCCGTTCTCCCTGTTCTTTTACTTCTGCAGGTCGAGATGCCGCTGAGGAACCGCCACCGCTATCAGCCAGTCATCGCCGACGCTCTGGAGGACGGCGAGGGCGTATCATTGGTATCAGAGCCTCAGGTTCCGGAGTTCCCTGAGGACCATGGAGACGACGGCGTCGACTTCACTCCAAAAGCTGAGCCACGAAGGTCAGTATCTTTTGATGCAGGTTGGGATTCCAAGAAGGATCCAGATCAAGGGAACACTCTTGGAGCAGGTCCGTCTTCTCAAAAAGAAGATCAGATCGACTTCCGATTCAGAGCTCTTGATGAAAGAACGGCGTTAAGAAATCGGATATTGGAGGAAAGGGTTGGTGATAATATGAGAGCTATTGATGATCGGTTCCGCTCTCTGGAAGGTAAGATCGATCGTGGTTATGAAGAACTAAGTGGTCTGATCTTAAGATTGTGCCAAGAACCACGGTTTTCAAACAGGGAAGCCGAGGAATTTGGAAGAGATGACACTCCTCTCATTGGAAGGCCCAATGGAAGCCCTAAAGGGGAGGTACACGCTACTCCTTCCAAAGTGAGGCAGTCAACCATGGAAGGAGGAAGATCGGAGCAATTCTTGAGAAGAAATCAGAGATCCTTCAACATACCTGGTAAGCTACCGATGCCAAAACACCCTAAGGTGGAAATTCCCATATTCAGGGGAGATGGAGACATCTTAAATTGGTTGTATCAGTTAGAACATGTATTTGCTATACATCATACTCCAGTAGAGGATCGGGTTGAGTTCTGTGTCTTTTTCCTTCAAGGGGAGGCTCTTTTGTGGTGGAGGTGGCTAGAAAAACAGAAGGGAGGATCAGTTACATGGCCAGAGTTTTATGATGAGATGATTTTGCAGTATGGTCCTGATGATCTGGATGATCCACTGGCTGCCTTGGCTAATTTGAAGCAGACTGGTACTGTACAGGAGTACCATAAATCTTTCATAAGGTTGGCTCACTTGATTGATGAATCTGAAAAAAATTTAATTAGTCTGTTCTTGTCGGTCTGAGGGAAGATCTAAGAGGGAAGGTCAAGTTGGCTAAGCCCTTAACTATGGTTTCAGCTTATAGAAGTGCAATAGCAAGAGAATCCATTACAGCATCAGAGAAGAAATTAAATAGATTGTCTACTTACAAGGGAACTGTCAGCATACCAGGGTTAAGTCCAAGGAGTTCTGTGGCCCCAGCTACTAGCAGAGAGGGGGGTCCTGCAACCATTGCTCCAGTCAGAAGGTTATCCCCATCTCAGGTAGAGGAGTATAGGAGGAAAGGTCTATGTTTTAAGTGTGATGAACCTTATACTCCTGGACATAAATGCAAGGGAAAGAGCTTGATGCTAATTGAATGTGAAGAGGTTGAGACTGAGCAGGAGGAGGAAATTCTCTTAAAAATTAAGGAAGGATTTGAGGAAAATTTACATGAACTTTCACTCAATGCTATGGAAGGGGGTATGTCTCCCAGAACCATTAGGCTCTTTGGACAGATAAATAAGAAACCTGTTATGGTGTTGTTAGATACTGGTTCCACCCATAATTTCATTGATCCCAAGGTAGTGCAAAGAACTGGGCTGGTGGTCACACCTGAGTTGGTTTTTAATGTCACTATAGCTGGGGATGATAAATTACAAAGTGAAGGGCTATGTAGGGCTGTTTGTTTCAGGTGCCAAGGGTTTGAAATTGTTACTGATTTCCATGTCCTGCCTATAGGAGGATGTCAAATGGTTTTGGGCATAGATTGGCTGCAAACCTTGGATGAGATGACTGTGAACTTTAAAGAAAGGAAGGTAAAGATTATTAAAGATAGCCACTCTTGGGAGTTACAGGGGGTATCCTCTAATGACATGGAGATAGTCTCAGCTAAAATTATGGAGAAGACACTATACCAGTCAGCCAAAGGATGGATTCTATACATTTGTCAACAAAAGAAGCTCAATCAGATGCAGAAACTAATCCCCAGTTGCAGTCCTTATGCAAGGAATATGAAAAAGTTTTTAGAGAAGTAATGGGTTTACCTCCCAAGAGAAGTCATGACCATCAAATATTATTAGTCCCTAGTACTGAGCCTATTAACTTGAGACCCTATAGGCACCCCTGGGAACAAAAGAATGTCATCGAAAAGATGGTGGATGAAATGTTGGAGACAGGAATTATCAGGAACAGTAGGAGTCCCTATGCTTCTCCAGTTGTGTTGGTTAAGAAAACTGATGGTACTTGGAGGTTGTGTGTGGATTACAGGGCTTTAAACCAGAAAACAGTCAAAGATAAATACCCCATACCCCTAATTGATGAACTGCTTGATGAATTACATGGGGCACAAATTTTTTCAAAGCTGGACCTGAGGAGTGGATACCATCAAATCAGGATGAGGGAAGAAGACATACCCAAAACAGCTTTCAGGACTCATACTGGGCATTATGAGTATTTGGTCATGCCCTTTGGGCTGACTAATGCTCCTGCTACCTTCCAGGCTTTGATGAATGAACTTTTTAAGCCATACTTGAGGAAGTTTGTGCTCATTTTCTTTGATGATATTCTTATCTATAGCAGGAACCTGCAGGATCACTTATACCATGTGAGGGTGGTGCTGAACATTTTAAAAGAGAATCAGCTTTTTGCTAAAGGAGCAAATGTCAATTTGGAGTAACTGAGGTAGCTTATTTGGGGCATGTGGTATCAGCCCAAGGAGTGGCTGTGGATCAAAGTAAGATACAAGCTGTGATGGACTGGCCAGTTCCCAGAACCTTGAAGGCTTTGAGAGGATTCCTGGGACTGACTGGATATTACAGGAAGTTTATTAAAGGCTATAGTACTCTTGCTGCACCTCTAACTGCTCTTACTAAGAAGCATGCATTCCATTGGGATGGAACAGCACAAAAGGCATTTGAGAATTTAAAAGGAGCTCTCACTAGTCCACCAGTTCTAGCACTTCCAAATTACACTTCACACCCTTTGTATTGAGTGTGATGCCTCTGCCAGCAGAATTGGTGCAGTCTTAATGCAGGAGAATCATCCATAGCATATATCAGTCAAGAACTGAAAGCTCCTAATAAGTGTGCTTCAGCCTATGAAAGGGAGATGCTGGGATTATTGTTGGCTACCAAAAAATGGAGACAGTATCTATTGGAAGGGAATTTATAGTGAAAACTGATCATAAACCATTGAAGTATCTCTTGGAACAGAGATTGTATACAGAAGCCCAGCATACCTGGTTACTGAAGTTATGCAATTTTAGATATAAAGTTGAGTACAAAAAGGAAGGGAAAATATAGCTGCTGACAGTCTTTCCAGAAGAGATGAAACTCCTGATATGCCTACCCTACTGGAAATATCAGTGGTGGAATCTGATTGGGTTGAGTTACTAAAAGAAATGGTCAGTACTGATGCCTTCTTCTCTGATTTGAATAGCAAATGGAATGAGGGTCTGTTGGATACTGTTAAGTATCAAAAAAGGGGAGATCTATTCTATTACAAGGGTAAAATTCTCATAAATCCTTCCTCTTCACTCACTCAGTTGTTACTATCTGAGCACCATGATACTCCTGTGGGAGGACACTCTGGATATGAAAAAACTTACCAAAGATTAAAAGAGTGGTATACTGGCAGGGTATGAAGAACAGTGTCAAAAAGTATATCAGGGAATGTGATGTCTGCCAGAGGTCTAAATATGAGAATACTAAACCTGCAGGGTTGTTGCAACCTTTGCCTGTTCCTCAGAATGTCTGGGAAGACATCTCCATGGATTTTATAGAGGGTTTGCCAAAGAGTGGGGGTAAATCTGTTATCTTTGTCATTGTTGACAGGTTAACAAAATTTGCACACTTTTTGTCTCTCTCTCACCCATATACTGCTAAGTCTGTGGCTGCTGTCTTCCTGGATAATATCTACAGTTTATATGGAATGCCCCAGAGTATAGTTTCTGACAGGGATGCTGTGTTTACCAGTGAGTTCTGGAAAGAATTGTGGTCTCTACAGGGAACTAAGCTGCTTTTCAGTACTTCCTTCCACCCCCAGACTGATGGGCAAACAGAAGTAGTAAATAGGTGTTTAGAAACTTATCTACGTTGCTTCTGTTCCCATAAACCTCAAGAGTGGAGCAAGTGGCTATCCTGGGCTCAGTACTGGTATAACACCAGTTGGCAGTCTTCTATCAAAATGTCTCCATATCAGGCTGTGTATGGGAAAGTACCTCCTACTATCTCCTCTTATATTCCAAAAACTGCCAGGTTACAGAGTGTTGAGGATGCACTGTTGGATAGAGATGCAACCCTTCAACTGTTGAAAGATAACTTGATCCTTGCACAGGACAGAATGAAAAAATGGGCAGACCTGCACAGGACTGAGAGGTCTTTTGAAGTAGGGGACTGGGTGTTTTTGAGATTGCAGCCATACAGGCAGGTCTCTGTAGGAGGAAGAAGGCCCCATAAACTTTCTCCCTTGTTCTATGGTCCATATCAGATCTTGCAAAGAGTGGGTCCAGTTGCTTATAAACTGGAACTGCCTGAGGAAGCTAAAATCCACCCAGTATTCCATATTTCACAATTGAAAAGAAAGTTGGGTCATAACATTCAGGTCCAAAATCAAGTGCCTTCTCACGTTGTGGAAGTGATCAAGGAACCTGACATTATACTGGATAGGAGAATGGTGAAGAGGTTTGGAAAAGCAACCACTGAAGTGCTTGTCAAATGGAAGCAATTGCCATTGGATGAAGCTACCTGGGAGAATTACTGGGAACTTATCAAAAAGTTCCCTGTCTTCGATCTTGAGACAAGATCGATTTCAAGGGGGGAGCATTGATACAGTTCTTATCTTTTTCTTATCTTTCAGGCCAGTTATCTCTGATATTTGGATTCAATTCTTACCTTTCCTTTTTTCCTTTGTTTGAATTGTAACGGCTATGATGGAAGAACTCTGAGCCGTCTTCCTCTTCTTTGCTTAAATTTGTTAACGGGCCGGGTCCGGTTTGGCTTTGAGACTTGGGGACGGGTCCGGCTGGGCCTGGGTACTCGACCCGTTAACAGACCATCCGGCCTAATTGTGAAACGCGGGAATAAATAGCTGGCCTCCGTCCTTTTGGGGATCTATGATGTATTTGCCCTAATTTGGGACAAGAGCTTAGCTTAGCTCTGTAACTGAGATCAATAAATCCCAATTCTTTTCTTCTTTCTCCAAAAATCTCCTCCGGTGCTGCCCGTTCTCCCTGTTCTTTTACTTCTGCAGGTCGAGATGCCGCCGAGGAACCGCCACCGCTATCAGCCAGTCATCGCCGACGCTCTGGAGGACGGCGAGGGCGTATCAGTTTTCTGCAAAGAAGCTCCAAATTTTGGCACACCTAGACGTTTTATGCACCTAGCTCTCGTACTTTTAGGGTTAAAGGGACCAAAGAGATAATAAGCAAGAAAGGGAAGGGGAAGTAAGTCATAATATGATATTAGAGAGGAAGTCTCCAATTAAATCTATTTTGGTTTGCATAGGACCTTTATTTAGTTTGGTAGTGTGAAATCATTGTCCTTTGGCTTGAAGGAAAGTGTGACTGTTATTTACTACGGAGGAACTTGAAGATGGTTAGAAGGCAATAAAGAAGATTAGCTTCTATGTTTCTTTCTATACCAGACATAGATTTTGTTCCACTTTATGTGGAGCATACTTTCTCTTTGACTTCCTAGTGGGACTGCATGCGACGACTCTCTCTCTCTGTTTTTTTTTTTATTTTTACAAAAGACCTTATTGACGGATGCTCTTTCGCAACGTGGGTTACTGAAGAGCTAGAGCTGTAAGGGGCACTAAGACTCCTTCGATCTCTCCTCTTCTCCACCCTCACACCTACCTGAGCGGCCTTACACGCGCGCTCCTGGAAAACAAAATGTTGGTGTACAACCTTCCTCACTGGTTGTAATCAGTTGGGAATGGAGCAGGCATTACAATCGTTGGAATTCATCCAACAACTCTTCAACCTCTGCGGAGCTAAGTCCGAGTCTCACTGAAGCCCTTCCGACAACGCGGCATAAAGGCCAAGGCCACTTATTTCGCATCAACAGAAAAAGGACTGGCATCTGTAAGAGCAAAGGCTTCCAATGAGAATTTTCGCATGGCTTCTTGCGGAAATTGTGGATTGCCCTACGTGTAAACTTGGGGTATCGAGCAAATATTGATTCACAAAACAAGCATGCATGGTAGACAATCAAATACGAGTAAAAATAAATTATATACAAGTGCAAGAATTACTTTGAAGCTGTAAAATCAAGGAACAACCACACAACTTGAACACAGTTGCACTTTCCTAGTTCTCAAACGCCTTTTGAGTACTAGCCTCACAATGGAGTCTTTTACAAGGATTGAGAAATACCTACATGAATCACAATGTGAAAACTCCTAAATCAAGATACGTTGGGTATGGAGGAAATGGGGGAGGAAGGCTGTATTTTCTTAGAGAAGAAAACTTTGCATCTCTTTTCTATTTTCTTTACAATATCTCTCACATTTTTTCCCTGCATCTCATGCAATCTCTCATGCTAGGAATGGGAGATTAAGTGTCCTGTTTGTAGGCCCTTAGAAAGGCACTAATCCTAATATTATTCCAACTTGGACATGCAGCAAGCATGGGCAAATACATGAAACCACCGCAACTTGATCCCTACTAAGGCACAGATTTGGTTTGTTTGATTCCAAGAAGCTGGGGATGGGCTCAATTTGCCGTTTAGGCATCCATGTCTGAAATTGGTCCTAGTTCGGATTTGGGTACTATTTGAATGGCTTCAAAGCCCAAAAATACTTGCTCAATGTTAAATAGATTCATTGTAAAGTAAATTTTCTCTCGTTTATTTTTCTTATTATGAGGGTGGTGAGGATATTATGTAACTTTGAGGCCATTGTCTTTATAAGGACGTGTGGGGACACGTCATGTCAATCCCTTGGACCTACACTTTTGCACACTTCTATGTTCTATCCATAATACTTGAATTCATTTGCTTAGTTATTTCACCTTATCTTGATTGTTTCTAATGCATTACTTACCTACCTTCCATTCTACCTTAACCAACAAAGATGTTTGACTCTGAATCCATCTTCAATAAAAATTTTCCCCCAGACCTGCATAATCTTAAATTTGTGCAATTCGAAAACTCCATTAATCTTGTATTTTTATTTTATCTATAGATAGCCCACCTCCTTTTTGTTGTTCTTCTACTTTTGGTTTGTGAATCTTGGGCTACTTGAACCTTTCTTCCACTATTCAAGAAGCAGGTTCTTTTGTGGTACTTCTCTTTGTCCATATGAAACCTGAGATGCAATTTTCGGTTTGTATTTAATCGTGATCAGTACTTAATCTTATCACGTGACTTGGAATAGAAACCAATGAAGGAGGGGCCAAGGATAAAATGCATCACACCCCTTAAATTGTTACTTTTTCTTAGTGTATAGTTTCTATGGAGGCCTTTTTTATAGATAGAAGAGGAAAAATTGTGTCCAACAATATTTTAAATGTATAACCCCCAAAATTTTCATATTTAGAAATTGAGTTAATTGCAGCCCCCTGATGTTGCAAGAAAAAGCTAGAATACCCTTTGAGGTTTCAAACTCAACACCCCCCCCCCCCCCCCCCCCCCCCCCTTTATTTATTTTGGACAAAAATTGCAAACCCCCTTGAGGTTTTAAAATATCTAAAGAATTTCTGTTTAACCATCTATTTTATTTCTCTCTCTTTTAACTCTATTTTCCCCCTTCACTCTTTCTTTGTTTTTCTAGTTCTTCTTTTTAACTCTTTAATTTTCTTCTTCTTTTTATGTATTTCTCTCACCTTCTTTTTAGGCCTTTTTTCTTTTAAATTCCTTCTTAACCCATACTTTCTTTTTATTTCTTTTAAAATTTTCATCTCTCTCCATGTCTCACTCACTTTTGTATTCTATTCTAAACCTCTCTCTATCTCAGGTAGCTTCATCCCCCCCCCCTCTTCTTTGTTCCTTTTCTAAGCTTATTTCTTCCAATTTCTCATTTTAACTCTCTTTCTCTCTAATTTTGATTTTCAAAATTTCTTCCCTCTAATTATATAGCTAACTCCCTCTACTTTACATTCACTCTAGTTTTCTTTTTTATATAAATATATCTGTATTTGTTTTTGTCGTGACTTTCTTTACTATCTCACTTGTTACTTTTTCCAAATTTTTCGCTCACCAAATCTTTGCCTTTTTAAATTATTCTTTATTTCTTTCCAAATATCTTTCTACCTGTGAATCTTATTCTTTATTGTTTTTTTCTTTGTAATTAGCCCAAGAGATTTAACAAGTGAAATATTGAATTAGAAAGTGAAAATAACAAGTGAAAAAGGTAGAGAGATAAAAGTTGGAAAGCAAATAGAGATAGAAAGATTTACGAAAAAAATTAATAATGAAAAGATTATAAAAAAGGTGAGGAAGAGAGAAAGAAAGGTATTGGAAAGAGAAATAGAGATTTAAAGAAAGAGAAAGTAAAATAAAGAAAAGAAAAAGAGAAATAAGAGTTAAAGTTAAAAAGATATTTTAGAAATGGAATCAAAAAGATGTTTAAAAGAGATACGTCTAGAGAGAAACCTTGAGAAGAAAGAAAATCAAAGAAAGTGAATCAACAATAACAATAAAGTGAGAAAGAAAACAAAGCGAGAGAAAGAGAGAAAGTTAAAGAGAGAAAGAAGAGAAGAGATTGTTGAATAAAGGAATTTAAGATATTTTAAAACCTCAAGTTTTTTTTGCAAGGGTATTTTAGTCTAGAATAAATAGAGGGGGGTGAAGTGCTGAGTTTGAAACCTCAGGGGATATTATTTCTTTTACTTGCAACCTTAGGGGGTTTCTACAATTAACCCTTTGAAATTTACCCCTCAAATCATGTGAATTGCTAACATACCCCCAAATCATGTCAAACCAGCTTTAAGTCCCCCTCTGTTAGCTGAAGGGAATCAAGAGAGGGATATTCTATTAAGTCCTATGAAAACTTTCAAAATTTCAACGTTATCCCTCTTTAGTTCTCTCTCTCTCTCTCATCTCTTTTCTTCTCTCCTTCTCTTTTGTGGTGTTACTTCTTCACTAAACCCATCAAATCCTCCCAACCCTGAGCCCTGCCCCTCCTACTACCTCAACCCAAAACTCAAACCCGATCTCGAACCCGAACCCATCTCTTTCTGACCAGCTCTGATCCCTCTCCCTCACCTACCTCAAGACCCGATGCTAGCTCCGACCTGGTTGGGTTCTCGGGGCTAGCTAAGAGAAGAAGAATAACAGAAAAGAGGAGAAGAAATGGAAGAAAATGAAGAAGAAGAGGAAGAACATAAAAGAGAGGAGAAAATAGAAGAGAAAAAGGAGCAGCAGAAAAATAGGAGCAGCAGCAACCAAGAGTATGTTGGTGATCTTCTCCTCTAAACATTCAAAATCTATTAGTAGGTAACAACAAGGGTAACTCGCTTGAGATGATTTGGGGGCATATCAGCAATATCAATGATTTGAGGGGTAAAATTTTAAATATAGAAGATATGAGGGGTACATATCTAGAAAATCTTATTTAATTTAGCTTTAGTATTTATTCTTTCATTGTCACGCCCACGTTGTTATCATGCTAGACGGTTTTGGTGAAGAGCAAGCTGCTCGTCTGATTCAAGTGCGAGCTTCTCTGTGGTATACTTGTTGGATGAAAGAGCATAAATAAGATCGGAAATTAGTGATGCTTGCTCCATCATGGTTCAAAGTCTCGGTCTCGGCCGCCGACTCGGCCGGCACCGAGACGGATCGGTCTCGGCGACTTGGATCAGACTCGGACGATACGCGCAAAACGCTACATAGAACGTCAAAAAAATTATGAAAAAATCATGACAAATCATAAAAAAAAAATGTAAACATCCAAATTCATGCATCACATATTCAAAACATATCACCTAACACTCAAAACATAACGTGAAAGCATAAATACAAGCGTCGTCGGTAGAAAAATATCAAAATACATGCATAATATAGTAAATTGCACAAAATAATTCATAAGTACCTGCTAATATAGTCATTTCCACGTTGAATTACGAGGAGGCTCCAAATCATCATTATCATCTGGCCCGCGATAAGTATAGAAACCAGGCATATAGTTTCCATAAGGATAATGATATGTTTATGGGTGAGATCCTGTAGGCTGAGATGATTGGCCAGAGGATCCACTATCAGAGTAATATGGCGGTAGGGGTTGTGCAATATCAACTCCATGGTGATAATACCCAAAACCTCGATATTCAATGCTGCTCGTAGAGTATTCACCAGTGCTAGAATAATCAGTGCCAGAATATTGGCCAGATGTCAAACCCAACCCCTGTAAATGACCTTCAAGACTATGATGACCATGTGAGTAGTTATCATGTCCACTCGAATAATCATCGCTAGAACTGAATTCGACCAACCGATCCAAATGCCTACGCTGCTGTGAAATCCCCGCCCGGCCTCCATGATCTGTATCTTGTGTGGCATAAAATTCTAAATCCCATGTTAAAGCATCATCCCGTTGGCTTCCACCAACACCATGAGTCTCTTCACCATCACCACCATCACCACAGCCATCACCCTCACCACCACACCCTCACCACCATCATCGCCACCACCGTCACCGCTGTCATCATCACCGCCATCACCATCATCACCGCCACTTTCGTCAGTATGACGAATACCTTCATCTAACCAACCTAAGTCATCTGGTGGTAACATCGGCTGTTCTCCCTCACGAATCCACTCATCCAAAATATCATCATCATTGAAAATATTGTTCAGATCAATTGGGTTGTAATAATCATCAGTGTCGCTTTGCATGTCAAGTTTCTTACTCGCAACCGCATATTGTAATGCACAAATACTAGTTTATGCAACTTTTTCATTGCCAACCGGTTGCGCAGTTTTGTATGAATTAGCGACCACGTGCTCCAATTTCTTTCACAACCTGATGAAGAACATGTTTGGCTTAAGACTTTGATGGCAATTTTCTGGAGATTGGGAGCTTCTTCGCCATAATTAATCCACCAATCAGCTGGAAGAGATTGTTGCACTGCTCTTCTAGTTAGTGAGCTTTCAAATTCTCCAACTCCATCCACAAATAATTTTATCTGTGAGAATACACATCACAAGTGTTAATATTTGCATAACATTATATCGATGAAATAAATAAATTATTATTACCTCATTAATAGCTCTTACTTGTTTATTCAAATCTGGCTCCAATCTTTTAATGACCTCCTTTAATCCATATCTCACTTCTGGATGTGTAGAAAAGTTTTTTGAATATTGGAGTGCTGGATTTAAAAAATATATTGCAATAATGTAAGCAAACGATTGTTATGATATTACAGTTTCAATTTCTAGTCAACAAATATGATTTCTAGGCAAATGAATTACCAGCAGCATGCAAGTGTCTATGCAATTGTCCCTCCCATCTTCTATCAATGATGTCCCAGTACTTCTTCCAGTTCTTATTTGAGGCCTTTATAGCCAATTTTGCTCTATCCATAGCTTCATATATAATAGATAGTGTAGGTTTCTTGTCCTGGTCCACTATCTTCAAGACTCTAACAAGAGGATCCATAATGTTTTGGACCTCTCTTGCCTTCTTCCAAAACCGGTCAGTCAGAATGAGATTAGAAACCTTATCCCGCACACTTCTATTCCTTTCCTTGTTGAATTCACACCATTCGGTAGTCGTGCACATTCTTTTCAAATCTTGCTCATAGCGAATAAGGCTTTCAATAGAAATAAACTCGGTGGCAAATCGTGTTATACCTGGTCTCAACAAATCTCTATCTTTGGTATATAGCTTCATTAAATTCACCACTTTAAGGCTATTGTAAATGAATGATGTGATCATCTTAACATCATCCAATGTCTCCTTGACTGATTTCAAAGAGCCAATATCTTCATGCATCAAATCAATGCAATGTGCTGCACAGGGAGACCAAAACAAATGTTTTCTCTTCTCCATCAACATGTGACCAGCTGCTTTAAAACTTGCCTCATTATCTGTTACAACCTGCACGATATTTTCTTCGCCAACTTCATCAACAACTTTATCCATTAGCGAGAATATATACTCACCAGTCTTCGAGATATTAGTGGAATCAACAGAAGTATGGTAGATCATGCTTCTATCACAATAAATCATGAAATTAACAATAGTTTTTCTATTATGAGAACTTCATCCATCACACATGATCGTGCAACCATACTGCGGCCATTTTGTTTTTATTGAAGCAATATATACTCCAATTTCTTTCACTTCCTCCTCTAAATATAGATTGCCAATCTGGTACCCTGTAGGGCCTTTTACACCTGGGCCTGCCTCCGCAATAGTATTAATCATGGCTTGGTAGTAAGGACCACTATCAGCTGCATTGAATGGTATTCCATTGTAGTGAAAGAACTTCGCCACGGATTTCCCAACCTTTTTCATATTCTCAGTTGAGAACATGCTTTTGATTGATTTCTGTTTTGTTGGGAACATGTAAGGATCAATACCACGAGCTGGAATTTCAGCTTCTCTCATAGTCATACTCCGACGCAATCCACGGTTACTCCCTGATCCTGAAGGCTGTGAACTACTGCCACCAATATCAACTCTTTCTGCCGATCTCCAAGCCATTTCACGACTTTCTTTCATGGCTTGTTTTAGTTGTCTTCTTTCAACTCCTTCTAAACCACCAACTTCTTCAATTTCATTATCAGAATCTTCTTCGGTCACATCATAGAAATCTTCCTCACTTAAAGATCTCATAAGTCGCTCTTTTTTAGATTTTATAGCCGCTCTTTCTTTGCTACCTTCAGAAAGATGTCGTCTCATTATTTGAGATATCTCTTTTGATACTCGCAAGCATCATTCCACCTGACCGGGTACATGTGCTATATGCTGCTTCAATCTAGTGATACCACCATGGACTTGTTTCCCACAATAATTACACTTCACAAGTTTTCTACTTCCACCAACAGGGTACCATGTTCCCATCTAATATCGCGTTGCTTTGGAGCCATACTGAAATTTAAAAAAATTATCTGTTAAATTAAATTAAAACTAAAATTAACTAAATTAAAAAACATTAAATTAAACTCAATTAAATGAAACTACATTAAATTAAACTAAACTAGTTTATACTAGATTAAGCAACACTAACTTAATTACCTAACTTCAATAAAATTATTAAATTACCTAACTTAATTACAAAACTTTATTAAATTAAATTAACCTAAATTAAGTTAACTAAACTAATTTAAATTAAATTAAATTCAATTAAATTAAATTACATTAAATTAAACTAAACTAGTTTATACTAGATTAACTCACAATAACTTAATTACCTAACTTCAATAAAATTATTACATTACCTAACTTAATTACAAAATTTTATTAGATTAAATTAACCTAAATTAAGTTAAATTAACTTTACCTAAACTAAACTAAATTAAATGACATTAAATGCAAATTAATTAGAGAGAGGAACAGAGAGAGGGAGAGAGACGGAGACAGAGGAGAGAGAGGGGAACACAGTGGAGGAGAGAGAGACGGAGACAGAGGAGAGGGGGGAACACAGTGGAGGAGAGAGAGAGAGAGGGACAGAGAGAGACAGAGAGAGACTGAGAGGGAGAGGGAGAGGGAGAGACAGAGAGGGGGAGAGAGACTGAGAGGGAGAGGGAGAAAGACAGAGAGACAGAGAGAGATACAGAGGGAGGGAGAGAGAGAGTCCGACAGAGAGAGAGAGATACAGAGTGAGAGAGAGAGAGTCCAACAGAGAGAGATATAGAGTGAGAGAGATACAGAGGGGAGAGAGAGTCCGACAGAGAGAGAGACAGAGAGTCGCTGCGGAGAGAGAGTCGCTACAGAGAGTCGCTGCGGAGAGAGAGAGAGAGTCGCTACGGAGAGAGAGACAAAGAGAGAGCCGGGAGAGAGTCGCTGCGGAGAGAGAGAAAGGCAGAGAGAGAGAGTGCGCCGCTGCGGGGGAGAGACAGAGAAAGAGAGGGAGAGAGAGGCACAGAGGAGGGAGAGAGGGAGAGAGAGACTGAGAGGGAGAGAGGGGAGAGGGAGAATTTACCTGCAGACGGAAGGCGACGGTGACGCGGGGGGACAGCGAGGGCGTCGCGGGGGGGACGGCGAGCGCGAGAGAGAGAGAGAGAGATCAGATCTGATCTCTCTCTCCCTCAGCGCGTTTTAAGAGAGGGGTTACGGGCGCCGAGTCGGACCCGATCCGGGTCGACTCGGCGATCTTCTGTTGACTCGGGCCTCCGAGTCGTACCGGAGGGGGCCGAGTCGGATACGACTCGGCCGAGTCATATCCGACTCGGCCGAGTTTTCGAACTCTGTGCTCCATGGTATACATTGTAGTTTCTGAATGACGGTAATGACTTACATCTGCGTTATTTGTTTGTAATTGTTTTCTTGCATTAATGTTTTGAAATTGTTTCTTTATAGTTATTGCTAATTCACACTGGAATTATGAAGATTTGGCTAACAATATCTGCCATTGTCATCTTCTCAATTATCTCTGCCAGTGCTTTTATTTGCAGGATCAGTCATTTGCCGTTTCATTACAATCCAGATGAGGGGCGCCACGAAATTACCTGTAAAGAATGTTATCAAACAACTCTATCCTATGCAAATTACAGAGAGTAATGTCAAACTACTCTCATCCCCAGCTTTTTTTTAAAAAAACAAATTTGACATTGTTTAATAATGCTTCTGTGAAACAGGAGCCATGATGATCTCTACTCCAAGCAAGCGGGAGAAGAACAGTGAAAATGGAGCAGCCCTCGTACCAATGAATAACATGGGTTCTGTTGCTGCCTTTGACAAGCCGCGACTACCACCTGTTCTAGGCCCCTTGGTTCTTCTGTCACTGCTGGAGATGGCGTCGAGCGGCGATAGTCATGACAACTGACTGGTATATAATCAACCTTCTAGCTGATGTATGTGGTGCCATAAATGATGGTTTGTTGTGTGTTAGTATAAGGGTCTCCTTTTGCGTATCACATTAAGATCTTCAACCAGGTTTGCAATATGTTGAGCAAATTGCTTTGTAAACAAGCTCCATAAGTGCACAGATGCGTGTGTGGGGTACACTAGAAGTGGAAGAATGAAGGGCTCAACGAGTATTTTGTATGCATCAGAAACTGTATCATTGCATGAGGTTTCTCTAAGAACCTTGCAATCCAAACGATGTCAGTCAGTAAGCAGTATATAATAAAAACCAGACTGGTCTTCTGATGCACACTCTTAACCTGCTTTGGAAACATGTGGGAAGTTGAGCTGATCCTGAAATTTTTTGACAACAAATTGTCATGTGGTTGGTTAGTTTACATATAATGTTTCTTTTATTGTCTAGTTGTTACTTGATTGGGTTGCATACCAACGCAATCTCCCCAGGTTTCAATGGTGTTTCAACATAAATGGTAGCTTTCCTGCAATTTCATTTGAACATGTTAAGCTTTTGTTTCAGAGACATCAACTGAAATGTGTACTGGAGCATGGAAGCTAGAGGGAGGCTATTGCATGAGTAGGTGATCTCAACCTGATGTGTAGGCTTTCTCCATTGGGGGAGCAAGCGTAGAAGCTGCATCCAATGACGAGGGGGATGTGCCGTTTCTTCCACTCTGCGACACATGGTTTACAGCACAGTTGGCTAAATGCAGGTACAGCAATTATGCGTAGCCAAAATGGAGGATTCTGATGATTACCCAGGTGCCAAATTACTGCGATGCTCGAGTCTCCTTCATACACTCTTATCAATGATGAACTTCACATCCTTGCCCATTGCTTCTGTCAGATCCTTCAAGAAATGATGCACTTTCTGCCGACACAGGAATGACAACCATGCGGAGGTATAGACTTGTGTGCTTTTAAAAGAAATTTGAGAAAGAGATAGCAGTATCACCTTAGCAAATCTATGAAGACGCTGTCATCTGCCATGAGTACGTGCAATCTGTGGTGGTTCTTCTCATTGAGGGATGAGTAGAAATCATCAGCTAACTGTCGCTTGACGGGCTTCAGAGCGAAGAATGGATTGTGAAGATTGGCAGGTAGAGGAGGAGATCTGGCTCCAGATCTTCTTTAAGGGAATCGAAGGCTCGTCGATGAAGGCAGAAGAGCAGCCATCAGAGTTGGACACGGCCATGAAAATTTGGTTAGTTATGTTTGTGCTTCTTTTAAGTTGGTGGGGGAAAAG
This sequence comes from Agave tequilana, assembly GCA_038442645.1. Taxonomy (NCBI): domain Eukaryota; kingdom Viridiplantae; phylum Streptophyta; class Magnoliopsida; order Asparagales; family Asparagaceae; genus Agave; species Agave tequilana. The sequence goes on along the minus strand of JAVJIF010001304.1, from coordinate 335,667 downwards.
ATATATATATATATATATATATATATATATATATATATATATAGGGAGGAGCTGATCCTCTAAGGACGGTTCTCACGAATTTCTGTGAGAATTTTCACGAGGGTCGTCGGATCTGATAGATCAAATCAAATAAAACTAGATCTCTATCAGATCCGACGGCCCATGTGAACAGAAATTCGTGAGAACCGTTCTTAGGGGATCAACTCATATATATATATATATATATATATATATATATATATATATATATATATATATATATATATATATATATATATATATATTCTCACGGATTCCTGTGAGAACTTTCACGTGGGTCGTCGGATCTGATAGATCAAATCAAATAAAATCAGATCTCTATCAGATCCGACGACTCACGTGAAAGTTCTCACAGGAATCCGTGAGAACCGTTCTTAGGGGATCAACTCGCTATATATATATATATATATATATATATATATATATATATATATATATATATATATATATATATATATATATATATATATATATATATATATATATATATATATATGGGGTTAATGTACCTCAGCCTGCGGGCTGAGAGAGTTTTCTCAGCCTGCGGGCGTGGCAACATCACCGCCCCACATCTGTTAAAAAATTTGGCGGACAAAATCCTGTAAAATCCCGCCCAATTTAATGCCAGTCACCTCAACATTGTATTTTCCGAAAATACCCTCCATCACAACCTTTTACCTTATTGTAAAAAAAATAGTCTTCCCAAAAAATTTACAGCTCTAAAACTTCAACCGGCGGTTCTGATCCAATTAGTTCTTTTCCTTCAAAAATTTCATCCGTTTTTAAAAAAATTATTTGCAACTGATGGCGCCTAAGAAATCATCCGTCGAAAAAGGTACCACAAAATTGATATTTTCAAAAGTTTTTAGGGTTTTGTGTATTTTCATAGTTTTAAATTTTTTCAAGATTTATTTCTGAAGTCGCATTTTTTTTAAAATTTTTTTTAAATATTGGAAACATGGTCGCAATTACGAAAAGAGATTTTCAAACTTTAGACGATAAAGGTCCTATTTTTTTGAAAAGTTTTTATTATTTACTTCTATTTTTACTGTGTCGCATTTCAGATCTGTGCGACTTTGGAAATTTTTTTTTTTTAACCTTTCCTTGTAGACGAATGCGACGTTGGTCGCAGTATATGAAATTTACTTTTTTTTCTCACATACTGACGACATGGGGGTCGCAGTTGTTTAAATCAGAGTTGTAGTCTCAAGTCTTCACCAAGGTCGCAGTTTATTTTAAATAATATGTTTTTATCAAACTTGTGTCGCAGTTGTTTCTGTTTGAACTGTAGTCTTATGCGACGTTGATCGCACTGTTGACTATGGTCGCAGTTGTTCTGATTGCACTGTAGTCTTATGCGACCTTGATCGTAGTGCGACCCTGGTCGCAATGCGACCTTGGTCGCAGTACGTTCTAGGGTCGCAGTTGTTATTGATTGCACCGTAGTATTTTCTGACTTTGATCGCCGTGTCGACCCAGGTCACAGTTATTTCTGAATGCACTGTAGTCTTATGCGACCTTGGTCGCAATGTAGTCCTGGGTCTAATAATTTTTTAATTTTTAAGCATGACTGCGACCGAGGTCGCAGTTTATTAAAAAAACAAATCTGCTTTTTATTCCCTTATGATTTTTCAATAATCATTGGTCTAAAGTGTTTAATTTTTCTTCCTACGTAGGTAAACAACAGATACAGGTTCGTCCTCTGAGATCAAGCATAAAACCAATGTGCCAGTTAATGAAGAAATTTAAGAAGTACATACCGGCAAATTTCGTAGAGGCGATGAAGAATACCCCATTTGGCCCAATCTTCATGGCGTTTTACAATGAAGAATTTGCGGCTGAAAAGGCTCTTAAATCAAACTTGGCCGTACTGCGTATTTTAGACCAGTATGACAGTAATACAAGGATCTTTACAATTGGGGGCAAAGAGATTGAGTTAACAGTGGAGGATGTTGCCCTTACTTTTGGTCTACCTGTCAATGGGGTAGATTTTGTGATGAATAAGACATGTACGCTGAAGGATAGAGGGGTTATAAAACATTTTTTCCCCAATATAAAGAAGATCACAAAAGTATCTATTGAAAATGCTTTGGATGATCTTCTTGTCAAGAGGAGGAGGAGGGATATATTAGATGTGACACAGGATGAACAATTTGAGCAGCAAATGTCTATGAAGAAAATTATAAGAGACATAAATAGACTTGCAGCTCAAGACTTTACCACATTAGTCATCCTATACATGTCGGCCACTCTTTTCTTCTCTGGCAGTAAATGCACGGTGCCGTGGTATATTGTGGAACAGATTGCCAATATGCAACTGATGAGGACAATATGCTGGGCAAAAGCTGTTTGGCAATTCCTGATTGAGTCAATGAACATCTTCAGGCAAGCCACGTACGAGCTGCAAGGATGCTCCGTGCAAATTATTGTAAGTAGAAATCTCAAATTTGGCCAACATTGTATGAAATTTACCCATAAATTGAGAAAATTTGTGGAAACTAATTTATTTTTTAATTTTTGGCAGTATTGGCTGTGTGAGAGGGCACCTATTTTTGAGCAGAGATCTGGTTTGGAGGAAAAAACCCCACGCGCAGTAAGATGGGACCTCCAAAATATTGGCAGATCTCTACTTGAAGTTGATCTAAAAAAGATTGACAGCAATATTGTAAGTTAAACTTCTTTTTATGTGTAGTACAAATAAAATGCGACCATAGTCGCAGTATTGAGTACCAAGGTCGCAGTTCGTTTTCTGCCTGACAAATAATGTGCGACCATGGTCGCATTCTCTTGAAAATACCCTTTTCAACAGAAATGCGACCATGGTCGCAGTGTTGAGCTGCATGTCTTAGCAGATAAATTTATGCACGACAAACATACTGCGACCATGGTCGCAGTGTTGAGCTGCATGTCTTGGCAGATAAATTTATGCACGACAAACATACTGCGACCATGGTCGCAATCTTATCTAAAATATTTCATAAATAAACTGCGACCATGGTCGCAGTATCATTATTTCATTGTTTTATTTTTAGCTTACCTTTTTCTGTTTTTTTTCAGATTTTGAGTCGAATGGCCAACATCTCTAATGATGAAAAAATTATGGTTGGCCTTCCAGTTGAAGGGGAAGAGGATGAGGAAGAAGAAGCAGCAGAAGATGAAGATGAAGATGAAGGTGAAGAAAAAGAAGAAGAAGAAGGTGAAAGTGAAGGAGAAGAAGGAGGCCATACATTGAATGAGGCTGACATCCCGGCGGAAAAGGAGCCAGATCAAGCTGAAACGAGTGAGCAAGAACCAATTTTTGAAGGTTATTTGCCACCTACACCGGATGATCAAGCAGCAGAAATAAAACGATTGAGGTCTGCAAATCAGCTCTTGAGAGATTATGTTTCTCAGCTTGAAAAAAAGATTGAAAATATGGAGACAGAGAAAAAAATCGAGGCTGAATTAAAATTAAAAAAAAGAAGAGAAAAAAAAGAGAAGAAAACCAAAGAAGGCAACAGGAGAATAAAAGAAGGGAAGAGGAGGAGAATGAAAGGAGGAAGAGGGAAGAGGAAGAGAAGAGAGAAGGAGAAGAAGAGGGAAGAAGAGAAGGAAAAGGAGAACAGGAGGAGAGAAGTGGAGGAGAAGGAGAAGGAGAATAGAAGAAGGGAAGAGGAGGAGAATGAAAGGAGAATGAGGGAAGAAGAGGAGAAGAAGAAGAGGAGGGAAAAGGAGGAGCAGGAGAAGGAGAAGAGGAGGAGGGAAGAGGAGGGGCAGGAGAGGAGGAGGAGGGAGGAGGAAGAGAATGAGAAGAAGAGGAGGAAGGCGCAGATGGAGAACAAAAGAATGAAGGAGCAGATGGAGAAGCAGGCTGAAGAGGAGAAGAAGAAAAAACTGAAAGAGGATAAAATCATGGGTTCTGAGTCTGTTTTAATTATTGCTGGGGAAGATATTCCAAGTTTTTCTCTGGATCTAAGTCAAATGACTCAAGAAATCCAAAGAGATAGAGCTTCTGAAGAAGAAATTCAAGAACATACTCCGCCTCAGAAGCAACCCTCAAAAGAAGCTGTTTTGGAAACCTCTAAAGGAACAATAGAAAGGGAGTCAAAGAACGAAAGCGCGCTGAAAGAGATCGTGATGACTCCGACTTTGTTTATCCAAAACAGAAGAAGAAAAAAAATGAAAATCCTCTTCCACAGCCTGCGGCTGCGAGTTCTACCGCTGGTTTCGGCGACAAAGAGATTTCCTCCACATCGAGAGAATTGACCGAAACCACATCATACAGAATTCTGCAGCCCCATCAACAAGATCTTATAAAAAAATTCTTCGACAAGTCCTACTCTGAGTAAGTTAATTCATATCCAAAAAATTTCTGTTATACCTTTATATAAGAACAATTAAATTACTAACTTTGTTTTAAATATCTTGCAGTTTTACTGCGTATCAGGATACCAATAATTCAATCATCATTTCAAGGAATGACATTGAGGACCTGATGTTCAGTAAAGACTTAGATTCAAATGTAATTCATTTCTACATGCAGCATCTTGAGAAAAGAGAAGGATTAAAAAGCATATTCTTCCGAAGCGAAGCTTGGGTAAAAATCTACTTTCTCCTTTACGGTTTAATGTAATATCAACTCTGGAACAGATTACTAATATTCTCTATGTAGGCATAAATCATGTACTGCGACTAAGGTCGCAGTGAATAATTAAAATGTACTGCTACTAACACATGTACTGCGACCAAGGTCGCAGTTTATAATTAAAATGTATTGCTACTAACTCAGGTACTGCGACAAAATGTAACAGCTGCGACCTGCGACCAAGGTCGGATCTGCGACCAAGGTCGCAGTTTATAATTAAAATGTATTGCTACTAACTCAGGTACTGCGACAAAAAGTAACAGATACGACCTGCGACCAAGGTCGGAGCTGCGACCAAGGTCGGAGATGCGACCAAGGTCGCAGTTTATAATTAAAATGTACTGCTACTAACTCATATACTGCGACTAAATAATATAGTGCGACTAAGGTCGCAGTTTAGAAATTTTTATTATATTTTAAATTCATTTTGTATTCGATTTAAATTTTTTTCTTCTTGTCCGCAGCACGGTGTTGTAAATAAAATTGAAGATCTGGAAGGTCATTTCATCAAGCAGAAGCTGTTGAAAAACTGGACAGCTGACATGCAGTACATGTTCTTCCCGATCAATCACAAACATAGTGCCGACGAGCAGGGATTTCACTGGACCTTGCTGGTATTCGATTGCAGCACAGAAGAGTGGATTTTTTACAACTCTTTGGTCCCAGCTGACAAAAAAAGTAGTATAACAAACCTTTACAAAAATGATGCAAGAATAATGGTGAGTTGAAATTTAATATTTTGATTACTGGAAACTTGCAATTAATTTGATTAATACTAATTTTTGTTCCTATTGACATTGCAGAAAGAAAGATTAATAGAGATTTTTCAGATTCATTTTAAAAAAAAAATGAGAAAAAATAAAATAAAATACGCAAAATGCCCCCAACAAGCAAACAGGTATATAAATTTTTGACATCTAATTTCATTACATATTTTCTACTTTTTTTTTGGTACAAAATCTAATTTCATTTAATGATTGCTCTATGGAAATTTCAGTGTTGATTGCGCTATATATGTATGCAAGTACATGGAAAGCATAGCGTCTGGGTATCATCTATCAGCTGTTGATGCTGTTACGGTTGCTGGTGTACAGAAACTAAGAAGTGAGCTTGCATACATGATGCTTGCAGATGTAGAGAAGAGTTGGGATGAAGAAACAGACATTGTACGACATATGACATTTGAAGACTGATAGTTGACAAATTATTGATATACCACAATTTTTTTATAAATGTAAAAAATATTTCAAGTGCAATTCATTGCATAATTTTTTTGTTGTATTGATTTAATTTATACACATTTCTATACATTTATTTATTATAAGTTCCATTGATTATTTACAGTCTTCATTTGTTACAACTTGGTTTTTACTATTGCGTACTGATATTAGAAACAAACATGCCTTCAGTAATTGTGTTAATCAACAACAACACTGCGACATTGGTCGCTATGCGTGTTAATATAAAGGAAAAAAACTACCTAACGTACTGCGACTTTGGTCGCAGTTGATAGCCGCAGCCTTAGTAAAATACAATGCGACTTTGGTCGCAGTTGATGGCGGCAATGTTTTAATCAACAACAACACTGCGAAATTGGTCGCTATGCGTGTTAATATAAAGGAAAAAAACTACCTAACGTACTGCGACTTTGGTCGCAGTTGATAGCCGCAGCCTTAGTAAAATACAATGCGACTTTGGTCGCAGTTGATGGCGGCAATGTTTTAATCAACAACAACACTGCGACATTGGTCGCTATGAGTGTTAATATAAAGGAAAAACCTACCTAACGTACTGCGACTTTGGTCGCAGTACATGTAATGCGACCCTAGATTGAAGTTGCTGGCCATCTTTATCAATAACAACACTGCGACCTTGGTTGCAATTAACCATGTACAACGAGACAAAGTCTCTGACTACATTATAAACAAAAAAAATTAAACTATAAAGTAGCATTAAAACTTTAAAGTACAACTACAAACAAAAATAATACAGTAGAAATCAAAGCATGATAATAAATCTGATTATAATTACATGCCAGTGTCAGAAATCAACTTAATCTCTCTACACTGTGCGACCCTGGTCGCACTTCATAAAAAAAATTGAAGTCTTTGTTCCTTCGAGATGGAAGCAACCCAAAGCTACTTCTTCTGCCAAAAAAAATTAAATAGTAAGAATTTTTAAGATTAATCGTTAGAAAAAAAAATTATTAACAGGTTTAATGTAATACCAATAACGGACAACCAGTCCTGTAATGGCCCAGCTCTTGGCAGTTACCACATCTTCGATGCTTAACTTCCTTCTGAGAAATAGAATCTTCAAAACCAGACTTAAGCCTGGATGCAGCTCTAGGCCTCCCCTTGGTTGGTACAGGACCAATTGGATCACGTATATTCAATTCTTCACCATCTCGCAATACGACAACGGATCCACTGGAACCAACCGCAGTTTTAGGCTGTGATGAACGATCATTTCCTGACATTGCTCTGTATTCTCTAGTTGTATCTTGGGCAAAACTTTCCAAAACTGCCTCCAACTTTGAAATATTTTCATCAGAATCAGCGACCATGTTCACAATTGCATTAAATTTTGAATGAACTGTCAACAATCTAGCCGTCCGTGGAGTGCCTTGACTGGGAAAAAGCCTCATGCCATTTTCAATTGCAATGTTTTTGTAACGAGCATCCAACCTCCATCTCTGAAGTATATATGATTCCGGTATATGTGTAACGTGATTGCGCCACAAAATACACAGAATATGTCCACATAGGATACCCTCTGTTTCAAATAACGAGCAACTGCAAGAAACATGAAGTTCCTCTCGTTTATCATAACTGACCTTTTCCCAGCTGTCTTTTGGTTCTGAAAAATTACGAACCAAATATATTGATCCAGGTTTGTCATGTTCCACCTCTTCTGAAAACAGTGTCATTACAACTGCCCATTCATTTTGGAACAACTGAAAAATCTTCGGTGTATACAACTTCGAAACCTGTATCTCATATGGATTGGATGTACAATTGGGCACAGAATTCAAACCCCTAAAATCTTGAAGAGATTCAGATGCACGACGGGAAGCAACGGCTTTATCATATTGGTGAACAAATTTCACTAGTTTAGTGTTTGAGTTAACAAAACCATCAAAAAAGGAATTAATACTCTCGGACCTCTGACTGGTTGTCATTCCAGCACAGAAAACATCCTTGAGATATGCATTAACCCAGTGTCCACGAAGCCTGTACATCTTCATCAACCAACTGTCATCTTCTTCTTCTAACTGATATTTTTCACTCATCAGACGCCATCTTTCCTCACAAGTCCTTATATCGCGGGAGGTGTACCAAGCATGAAAATCGGAGACCATATCTTCTCCATACTTGTTTGCCATTGGGATTTGTTGCTCGGCAATATGTTTCCGCACATGCCAGAAACAGTAACGATGCCGAGAAGTTGGGAAAACAATCTTGATGGCGTCACCAATCTGCGCATCCTGATCAGTAATAATCAGCTTGGGTTCAACTCCATGCATGCACTTGAGCCATTTTTGGAATAACCAAACAAAAGTATCCCTCTGCTCATCAGCAAGCAAAGCACAGCCGAACAAAATTGACTGCCGGTGATGATTTACTCCAGTGAATGGAGCAAATGGCAAGCTCAAGTGATTAGTTCTGTATGTGGTGTCAAAAACGATCACATCACAGAAGTTAAGATACGAGGAAATAGCTCTTCCATCAGCCCAAAAAATGCTTCTCAGTGTGCCCGCGTTATCGACTTCACTTGAAAAGAAGAATTCTGGATCGGTCTCGGCTTTCTCTTGAAAATATTTGATAATAGCAATAAACTCATCACCGCAGTTATTTCTACATTGACGAGTGAAATCAATAACTTGTTGAGGGCGCACTTCTTCAAAGCCTTCTCCCTGGCTCATTGCATTCACAACGCGGGAAATATTTGAAGGCCGCATTCCAACATCAACCAGATTGCTCATAATGCTTCTGCTAATTGTTGAACGATGAGACTGGTGAGAGTAATGGTGATGTACCTTATCAGGGCTAGACAATTCATGTGAATGAGTATCAACAAATTTTGTGATAACCCAATATCGACTTGAGTCCGAAAATAAACGAAGACGGATGTGCATCTCAGCAGGACAACCTACTCTAGTGTTAACTCGACGATGCACTGTAAGCCCATCTTGTCTTTTGTCACATAATTTCTTCAGACCTTCCTTGTTGCAGCAAAATTTTCTGCAAATAATCTCATGTGGAGGCTTCCGTGACTTATCTGTACCTTTTCTTCTCACGCTAAAACCTCTATTCCTTGCAAAAGAATTGTAGAAATTGTATGCTTCCATATGCGACAAGAACTGTTTCCCTAAAAACTTATCTGAGCTTCCAGACATTTCTCCATGTGCATTCATATCCTACCCAAAAAAAAATTACACCAATTAAATAAATAAAATATAAGTTATATAAATGCGACCAAGGTTGCATAACAGATGAAAAATAATTTACTTCTTATCAATTACTGCGACCAAGGTCGCAGTTAATCGTATGAGAAGAAATCTATATTACTTCTTATTCAAGACTGCCACCAAAGTCGCAGTTATGAAATCTATAATACTCCTTATTAAAGACTGCGACCTAAGTCGCAGTTATCAGTATGTGAATAAATCTATATTATTCCTTATTAAAGACTGCGATCTAAGTCGCAGTTATCCGCATGTGAAGAAATCTATATTACTCCTTACTAAAGACTATGACCTAAGTCGCAGTTATCCGTATGTGAAGAAATCTATATTACTCCTTATTAAAGACTGCGACCTAAAACGCATACCCTAGAAAAAAAGAATTCACAGCCGGAGATTATTTTCAAATAAGATTGCGACCGAATATTAAAACGGTCGCAGTACCTCATAGTCTAAAGAGAAAAAAAATCAATATTTCAAAAATTGTTTTTAAAATATATATAAACAATAAAAACCTGTTGATCGGCATGCAGAGATGTCAACCCTTCAAGATTTTCAATATTCTGAGAGAAAGTAGATCCAGATGTAATATCTTCCAAATTAAGATCGTCGGTATACTGCTCAGACGTCGACATTAAAGCTTTTCGAAAAAAAATTGATCTAAAAAGATTTTATATTTTCAGAAAAAAAGTTTATCGCAGACTGAAAAGATGAAACTAGATCTTTCAAAAAGAGGTCAGGAAAATAGGGTGAAAAGTAATTTATATAGAATACCCTATAAAGAGCGGCAAAAAAAAGGGGGGAAAAATAATAATAAACAATAATCAAGGGAACGCTCTAAGAGTTGCTTTTCATAAGGGGTATTTGGTAATTTAACAGTCGCCTAAAAGCGTGCCGCAACTCAGTGACGTGACAATTTGAGCCACGTCAGCGCAGGCTGAGAGAGTTCTCTCAGCCTGCCGGCTGATATCCATTTTTCTCTCTCTCTCTCTATATATATATATATATATATATATATATATATATATATAGAGAGAGAGAGAGAGAGAGAGAGAGAGAGAGAGAGAGAGGAATGATTGCAGTGCATTTCTTTGCAGGAGGTTTCGGAATGTTGTTAGCTTGTTTTCATGGTTTTCCTCGAGATTGCCCTACAAGCAAGAATAGTTGCAGTATTGGCCTCCAAAATAAATAAGACCCAGCTCCATGCCGTTTCTCTAATTATCTCAGTTATTGAGTACAAGAATATTTTTGACTGTTAGGTCTTATCACTGGGAATCGGAGAAGATCATTATAAATTTGGGTACTTTGCTCTGTTGGTCAATACATGAATAATTCTTGTGTTATACGTGTACTGTATGAATTTAGCGAATTCGGTATGCGTGTACACGTTTTCTTTCCATGATTCATTATAACGCTCGTACTATGCTCATTGTCATTTATGCACTCGAACAACGCTCACACAAAAATATTACTTTACCGTATAATAATACTTATAGTAAGAAGAAATAGAGGATTAAATTCTCTTGCAACTTGATCATGATTTATTTTCAACTAAGCTCTGAGTTGTTTTTCGTTACGATGAAATTCAAAATGCACTTTTTTCGTTATTGACTTCTGTTTCAAGTGATTCTTGGCTTTTATTTGGTTATATTATCTAAAATTTTTGTATAATTTTATTGAATCTTAATTTTTTTTTGATATATCTACTGATTTTTAAGTTCCGTACGTTCAATTGATTTACAAATAATACTCAAATGTATACGTATTCAACTTTTTAATATTCATGTTTTTGTTGCTGATTATTAATTCATTTTATAAAATATTTGAATTGTATTATATATGTACATATCTCGTACTGTATTTTTGTCATATGCCAAATGACTGACACAGGCATTTTGTAGGCTTAACTTTGTGTAGAATTAATCTAATTATTGTATTTATATGAAAAAACTATAAATAAATATTACAACCAACATAGGATGATGGTCATCACGTTAGTCAAGGATCAAATGGGGCGCGCGTGCTCAATTTGTAAGGAAAACGTGTAACAAATCCAAGGGAAAGAAAAGTAAAAATCAAGAAGACATTAGCGAGCTAAAGGTTAACATTGACTAGAATTCTACTAAGCCCTACTTAAGCAAATTCAAATAGACCAGAATTTTAGAATTATAGAGGCGAACTATAGAATTCACATTGACTAGAATTCTGGGATACTCATGGCATCGACCAAACTTATACTCTGCTCCAACTAAGCGAATTCAAATCAATCAGAACTCTGAGATATGCATGCTTATTTTTAAAGGGAAATAAAAAAACCTAAGGGTCAAAGAGAAAAAAAGAATTTTTGTGAGAATAACTGTCTAAATGCAACAAAATGTCGAACTAGATTTAGATTCAGATTCGATGATCACAAATTGCAATCCCCTTGTTGGGTTCTGGGTCGTATTCAGAGTTTAGATCGATCCTAAATGGACTCACTTAGAGTTCTACTGGAAGGGGCTGTTTGGATGCCTGAAAGTGGGTGGAAGTGAGAAAGTAAGAAGTAAGATTCTTTTTCTTTTGAAAAATGAGAATTTGTGTTTTTTTTCCGGTGTTTGGATGATAGTTGAAAAAATGTAATTTTTTTTTTCGGTGTTTGGTTAGTAATGTGGAAGTGGAAGTGAAAAAGTTTACAACAAAGTTGACCATAAAATAATATTAAAATAAAAATTAGTTATGAAAAATAATTTTGAACTATAATTTGAATGCAAGTAAGATTTACATGACCACAAAATTAACTATTTTTGAGTTACAATTTATTACCATTGAGATTTACGTGACCACAAAATTAAATGTAGCAACTTAAAAGTGAGAAAATGATTACGTAAAAAAGAAAAGAAAAAGAAAATAATTATTTCATTTTTTCTTTTCTGATGTTTGTATGGACAGTAGAAGTAAAGAAATAACACTTCATCACTTCCGCTCCTTCCTGGAATTCAAACAGCCCGAAAGTAAGCAAAGAAAAAGAAAAAGGTTTAAGCACGACAAACCCTAATTATTAGGGACAGTTTTGAGCGTTATCAAAGCGAGAGATCCCTCAAGATCCAGCTGTGACTTTTCCGTTCTTTTTTCCTAAATCCAGCGAAACTCCTGCTTTTGTCTCCCTAAAAACTACGCAAATCCGTAATCTTGCCGTCAAAATTTCTCTTCTTAGTATTAGTTCACGCCGCTTCCCACTCATTTTCGCCCTCGGTCAGCGTTTACAGAGTTTAATTTATATGCGCAGAGAGCAATAAACAAAACAAAAGAAAGACAGAGTAGAATTTTTTGCAGGGTATTCTTTTAAATAATCCCCCACAATGCGAAATTCTAATCTTTGTTCCGCTTCTGTTTCTCTGGGATCCAAGTTCAGAGGAAAGAGAGGGAGAAAGGGTGAAGGAGATGAAGCAGGAGGTGATGCTGCACGTCTACGACGTGACCAACAGCGAATCGGAGAAGACGAACAACACCATCCTTCGGATCAACAGGATCTTCAAGGACCGCATCGGGCTCGGCGGCATCTTTCACAGCGCTGTTCAGGTGAAATTATTTTTCTTTCTCTGCAAATCCCTTTAACTCGATTTTTTCATTAGGGTTTTGGTTCTATGGTTTTTGATTTTCAATTTGAGAATGTGGTGGTGTTATTTATGGGACAAAGACGACTCCTTGTTTGTGAGAAAACACTTTCATTTGACACCAATTTTATCTTCATTAATTTAATTTATGCCGAGATTAACATAATGCTAGCGTGCTGAGCCTGGTTGTTACTGTTGTCAATTAACTTCCATTGGTGTTTTTGTTTTGAAACTGTTACAAATTAGTAAACTAGGTTTTTGTGTTGGGATGGGAGGCCGAGGAACTGGAGGAGGGTTGGTGAGGCATTTGACTTGTGACAAGAGGTCACAAGTTAAAAGACATGGTACAACCAGTATACAGTAAGTCGAACATTTTTCCTTCCAAGGCCTGTTTGGTTTGATGGAATTGGAGGAAAAATTGTAAGTGGAAATGAGGATGAGAAATGTGAAAGTGTAGTAGAAATTGGGATTTTTGCAATTTTTAATTTTAGTATTTGGTTGTAATGTGGAAGTGCAAGTGAAAAAGTATATTATGTTTTCTGATGTTTAGTTAGTAATGTGAAAGTGGAAGTGAAAAAGTTGATCACAAAATTTACCATAAAATAATATTAAATTAAAAAATTAATTTTGAAGTGATGTTTTAAGACTGTAATTGGACTGCGCGTGAGATTTACATGACATCAAAATTAACTGTTTTGAGCTATAACTTATTACAAGTGAAATTTACATGATCACAAAATTTTTACTATAGCTTCCTGAAAGTGGGAAAATGATAGTGTAAAAGGGAGATGTAAAAGGAAAAATAGAAAAGGAAAAGGGATTTTTCTATTTCTCATTTCCGATTCAAAACAAACAAGGAAAGTTGGAAATGAGTTTTCCCACTTTCTCACTTCCCTATAATCAAATGTGCCCATGGAACAAGGTGGGAGGGGCCACCTATGTTCGGAAAAGTTTTTTGAGTTGGGAGAAATCAATTGCTACCTTGTTTCTTGGTTGAAGAGCTGTGAGCAACGATGATGAAGTGTTGGCTATGAAGTAAAAGCTATCATGCAAGCATCGATTTGACTGTATTAGGCCATGGTATAGTAAGTTTGCTAGCCTGCCCTGCAAATTTAAGGAAGTTACGGAGGCATGCTATTGCCTTGAAGGCGCCCTGGGAAATTTCAATCTTTCTCCAAGGAAGCCTAAGAAACAAGAGAAATTTGATGGGCAGTAAATTAAGCGGAAGCTCAAGCAGTCTTGGGGTGGATACACTCTCAGTGTGGAAGAGTTGGTCATGTTGCTGTTATGTGATTTGTCCTATTAAATGTGTAGAACACTATTGGTTATGATTAAACACGGGGGAACAACGTGAAGATCATGAGGTTCAATATCTAAACTTGAGCGTTATAGTGCTGATGCATCTGACACCTGCAAAGCCTGCAATGGCAACATCCTCATCCACCGAGATCTTTTAATGGACATATTCATGCTGTATCATGCTGTTATTTTTTCAACACTGGCATATCATAATGCCTGCAGCATATTGTAAGATGTAGCTGTATCCATTTCCATGCTCCTATCTCAGTCTTTTAAACTTTGTAAAGCATAATCTTGCTTTTCAATGAATTTTTAGATTTTAGTTTATGATATATGTTTACTATTTCTAGAATTTAGTTTATTTTATATGTTCTTTTATCATTTTTGTTTATTTTCACATCTTTGGTAAAAGTAAATGTAATCTAATGTTTGTGGAGGAAATTCTCGGGGAATTTCTTCACACTACGAATTGAAAACGAGTAGACAGTTTAAAGTAGTCGCAAACAACAAGTACTTTATGTGAAAAACTCAAAAGGAAAAAAAATCACGGAAGAGAGAGAATTCACTATAATATCAGAAGGTTACAATGAATTTTGCAGAGTGATGTTACGATTACCATCTCTAGAGTTCGATGTAGTAATCAGAAGCCTACCCCTTTCTTGATGGAGATGGAGGTGTATTTATACCTACCTGAGCTATCATTGTGGGTGCGGATATTTTTAATCTATATAACTGCATGATTTGCACGTTATGATTTTCTTGTAACTGCCTATATTGCGCCGCTTAATTGTTGAGCTCGCCATGCAGAGATATTCGCCACTATCTATAACAATCCGCATTGATATATGAGCATTATAACGTTTAAAACGTGGGATGATCTGATGGCATAGCTGGATCCGCGAATCGCGAGGATCGTGCTGTCCAGCTGTAAGCAGTGCAAGAGTAGCAGGCTTCAGAGGGTCTTCGTGTCGGAGCCTTGGGTAGCTCCGGGAAGAATCTTTGCATTGATTATTAGTGTCCTGGAGAGTCACACAGTTTCGATCGACTAGTGGGATCCGGGTGAGTGGGGTCTGATCAGATGTGGGCTCGGGACGAGACCTGAGGTTTTCTTCTTGGGCCATGTTAGGCTTGTATGTGAGCTGGGCCCGCCAGCAGAGAAGCGAAGCCTCCAGGTGTTCTGACACACGTCGAGATCTTGATGAGGGTGAAAATTTGATCATTATAGATTTTTATATATTAAATATATATTTATTCACAATCTTATATACTGACCATATCCTAGTTTTCCTAATTGCCATATATGCTGCGACATTATTGTGCCATCTCGCGGTAGTTTGTATCTACACAACTTAGTTTTCAGTTGATTACGTGACACACATGTTGATAGTTACACTAAAATTTTTGTTGCAGGGTATTGTAATATCCCCATTTAATAATACATAAACTAATATTAAATAATAATATCTCAATAATTGTTATTAAATAATTAATAACAATTAATTAATACTTGTCAAATATAAATTATATAGCAATAATTATAATAATTTATAAAATCAAATAAATAAATAATAATGAAAAAACAAACAAACAAAATAAAGTGAAGCCCAACCCAAGGCTTAAGATTTAAAAATAAATAAAATAAAATAAAAATAGGAAAGCTCAGCCCATTCCTAGACTTGTCCCTCCATATAATCTCTCTCACCAACCTGTAACCCGAGCCTTAACCCATACCTGCAGCCTTGCCGACCTCCTCTCATCCTCGCCTTACCTCTACCCTCATCAACAACCATCTCACACCCACACTCGAGAGCCTCGACATCACCGACAGCCCTTGCCTCACTCCTCGCGCAGCCGCTTCCACAACGCTGCTATTTGACTGCCGCTACTTCCCGCTCCACCTTCTCCCATCGCTAGTAGACTCGCCGACCTCCTCACCTGCGACGTCGTCAGCCTTCACTCTCTCCGCTGCTGCGCTCTCCTCCAACAGCCACCGCTGTTATGATTGGAGAACCCAAGTCGGGTTCACTACAAACCCGACTTATTACAGCCTGACCTGATTCCATAACTCAAGTCCGAATCCGCTATCACTTCAGACTTGACCCGCCAGACCCGAACCAGATCTGACCCGACTTCTGCAGTTTAGACTTGCTAGGCAGAAAACATACCCGATAAACATTGGGTTTCGCTTTCAGACCGTTTCTCAGTTCGCCCGGAGCCCGATTCGAGAATTTTTCGAGGCGTTGGAATCGCAAAAGATTGAGCTACGCATCCAGCAAACGTCACATGGACAGTAAGTTCAATCCTGATGCCCAAATTTTGAAATAATACACTAATCTTAATAGTTATCTAAATTTAGTAAATTGAATGTAGATTCTCGAATTTATCCACAAATTTGATTTTCGAATCAGTGGCAAGAGTGTTTTTAACTCACTTTAAATAAATTATATTTTATTGTGGTAAATTAATTTGTTTTATATTTTATTTATTTAATGTTTAGTTATTTAAATTGATTATTTAATATTCTAGCCTCTAAGAGTATATAGAATATTACAAATTTTCATGATTTTATTTCTTGTACGAATGATTAAATATTTTGCCTTGAATTGTTCATCTTGCGACGCATAATTTTTTTATTAGTATTTCTTAGTAACTAATTATTAATTCCTAGAGATTATATTGTTTGAATGATTATTATTTGATCTTTAGAAAATACTTAAAAATAACCATAACTAGTGAAAATTCCAGACAAAAATCAAATTATTAATCTTGAACATTATTTTGATTTTACTTGGAAAATTTGACAAATTATGCACACGATTACATGACAACTACACAGTTCATGTTACAGTACTGGAAAAAATCCTGTAACCTTGTACAAATGTTATAAATATTGTTATTGATCAGACCCAGTAATCTAAGTGATAATGATATTAAACAATTTACAACAGGGGTAGAGAAATTGATAGATGAGACTGCGTCTATATTTTGGGTGACTTGGAAACAAGTTGTGCAACCGAAAGAGGGTTTCACCCCGGGGTTCTTGGGGATGACTGACATTCCATACTGTTTATATATTGAGTACTTAGCAATAAATCTTGGTTCAACTTTAGGAACTTGGGCCATGGTTGCGGGTATGTACAAAACCTGCTTAAAACACAATGTTTCAAACTGTTAATTTCAAATAACAACACATTAATAACATTTTACCTCTTCACCAATTAATTTCAAATAATGACACTTTAGTGAAAGATAAACATTGATAAACTTGTCATATGAAATCCTGTCATATCGAGTTCGTTATAACCCAATTTTATATTGATGGTTAATTTACTTGTGATATAATTATGATATATTGTATCATTATTATACTTGTACTATACTACTACTGCTTTATTTTATCACTCACTAGGTCGCTTTCTGATATTCCTAAGTTTGCGGTCTCAGAGCAGATTCAGAGACTCTGCAGGATCAGGAATACTTTGAACGTGTTGTAGAGCTCCAGTAGTGGACTCACCTTCATTTCTAGCTCGTGATGACTTTTTATTTTCTTATTTTGTTTTTTTATTATAATAAATCATGATTTTTGTGATACTTAATACTTGTGTAATAAAGCTGAAAACTTTTATGAATATTTGTTTTAACTTTTATGAATGAAGCTGAAAGCAGCGTTGCAAGGAAGTGGAGGTGGCGGCAACTGAGGGAGGAGGTTGGCGAGGGAGGCCGAGGCGAAGAAGCAATAGAGAACAAGAAGAGGGAGGGGGAGGAAGAAGCCGGGTTTGGCTGTCGGTGGCACGTGGGGAAGATGAAAAAAGAGAAAAGGATTAGGGTTTTTTTTCTCAATAAAGGGATAACTAGGACTTCCTAAAAGTTTTTAGAGAAAATTAATCACTCAATATCTTTTTAATCAAAATTATGCATTAATTTTATTCATAGCAGAGGGGCCTTTAAATAGGCTTTTCAATGTTCAATTTTCAGATTACAACCGATGTAGTATTAAACTTCAAAACAAAAGAAAAATAACTACAAAAGAAAATCAAAATTAAAATTAAGCTACAAATAACGACTCAGACTACTCAACCCATAGTGATGTGACGCTTCTTTGTCTTCTTTAGAGCATGCGTAAGGGTTGGATGATGCAGACAAGGAAGCGAACAACGCCGGTTAGATTTCGTTTTAGCGTCAACAAACACTGAAAGATAATTTCAGGTAGAAAAATAGTCGAATCCACGAGTAAAGGATAAATAATTCGAATCCACAAGCAAAGGATAAACAACTCGAATCTATGAGCAAGTGAAAGAGAAAAAGTTCAAATTTTATTGATTATCAAAAGTTCGATACTAAAACAAAGATAAAATGGCCTTATATAGGCAAATAAAAAAGAATACTAATCGAATTCGGAAATCTAATTAAATAAAAGAAAAATAAAACAAATCAAAATTCAAATTAGACTTGAAAACTAAATCCTACACAGACTTGGATATGATGACTCGCAGCAGGCCTGTCGACAGTATGATGGCCCCCGTCAACAGACTGTATAACTTCAACTCTCGAGAAACGTTTCTAAACTTAGTCTGTCGACAACTGATTTTGGCTGTCGACAGCGGAGACTTAAAATTGGCTTGCTGTCTTGGTTTTCTTCCTACATCACTGGATGTCTGCATCATTCTCCCCAGGTGGTAGAGAACTCGACGCATCTATTTAGATGTAGAAGCGCTCTCGTACTGCTCCAACGCATCAGGATCAATCCGCTGCAAGTTACCTCAGCCTAGCCATGTATCCTCAGTCGTGCCTTTCTTTTTCAGCGGATCAAGTACCTGCGAGTTCCACCAGATTTGGTGGCTATAATCGCATACTCTAGAATTTTATCAACTCTCTTTGCTGTATTAGGATGAGTATCTTGGAGTGGAGGTAGTGAGGAGCTCTAAAACAAAGCGCTCAGGGGAAGGCTTATCAATTAGTGGGTTGTTAGGGTTAAAATCAAGACCCTTGTAATTCACTAAGTCCTCAACGTTAAAAGTATAACTGATGTCAAGCCTTAGGAAGATCTATAACATAAGTATTGTCATTTAATTTATTCAAGATATTGAAATGTCCAGCAGTACGAACATGCAACTTTTTAATAGTTCCCGAGAAAAATCGTTTCGGACGAATCTGAACCATCACATAATCACTGGTCAGCTCCCAATTTATAGTTAACGTTGCTCTTTTCAATTCCATCGCTGATCTCTGTGTAGTTTGTGCACGTGTGATGCAAATACAAATGCAGACTCGGATAGAACTTGGTACTTGGTACTCTTACTTTTTGTTATTTGTTTTTTATGGTATAACTTGGTACTCTTACTTTTTAATTCAATTATTGTATAATATTTTATTAATTAATTATATGACACCTTTTCTTATTCTCTTATATTCTTGTATAGCTTTGATTAGTTTTTTTTAATGTTTTGTAATTCAAATTCCATAATGTATCATAAAAAATTTTAATTAAATCTATTTTCTAAATTAGTTGGCTTATGTTTCATACTATGTTGCTCCATACGGTTTTGTGGTTTAAACTTTTAATTTTTGTTATTCAACTTATTAATTTGTAACATTTTCATTTGTTGTGGATTTGTTAACTCTGCGTGTGTGTTAAATTTTTTTTTGCTATACGTATTTTTATGATATTGGTATGATTTAATCTGTTTTGTTAATTATGATATTATTTCTAATTTACTTTATTAAATAATTACTATGATGGAATTATTATTATGTTCCGATATTTCTATTTTTATTCTAATTTTTAAATTTTATTGCCTGATACCATTGCATTATTGGCCAGTATTGGTCTATTGCCGCCGGTTAGTATTAACGGCATCGGGCTGATAGTGGCTGATGTGGGCTAAGTATTGGTCTAGACCAACCTTTTTGGGGTAATTTTCAGATTGGCATGCTCAAATCTGTCTGATAGACTGACGCTGTCGACATATATCAGTGCTGTTCGATTTGTGAAACTTTTTCAGTTTTTCTTAGAACCTTGCCCTCTACTACTCTTTGCTGTACACCTGTGCCATGTTGAGAACATCTCGAGCTGTTATATCTCATCTTGGACACAAACATCTCAAGTTGTTATATCTCATCTCGGACACAAACATCTCAAGTGTTATTTCGCATCTTGGAACCCCTCACCACCACCAAACCCACGCCCGCCCCCCCCCCCCCCCCCCAAACCCCCCAAACAAACCCCCCCCCCTAAAAAAAAAAAAAATTGGGGAGTAGCCTATAAATAATGGCTGGTCTTATAGACTTCTTCTGAAAATTATGATTTCAACTTCACGAGCATTATGTGGTCACATAATGCCTTGAAATAACCTCTTCACTTCTTTGTCCTGCTTACTCTGGAGTCCCCAAAAGAAAACAATTAAAAGTCTGCCAATTGGAACATATAAGTAAAGAAAGCAAACAATTGTTTAGGAATGATGGTGATGGGGACATCAATGCCATTTGAGAATTTGATTCGAGTTTGTATTTTTATTTTTAGTCTAGTATGTCTTTTCCTTTTATTTTATTTAGCTTTATAGTCTTTTTAGTCCCACATCGGATATGTGGAGAGAAGTTAAGAGTCTTGTAAGGTTATTTAAATGCTCTATTGTTTTCAATAAAGAGAGACTAGAATTTTGAGAAAAATTATTTGGGTTGTTTTCCCTTGAGGGGTGTGCCGCCCATGGCATGAAGCGGCGTGAGGTCAAGGTCGATGAATGTGCGGCGTGAAGCGGCATGAGATCTGAGAAGATGGAAGGCCTTTTTCATTTCTCATAGGTAACCCATTGTTTTCTTTCATCTCTCAATTTTTTTTCCAAAATCCTTAGTCTCCCCTCTTTCGTTTCACATCAGATGGTCCCATGAGATAGAATAGTTAAATTCTAGAAGGAAACAATGAATAAAGTGGAGAGCCTCTTGCAGCACAATTGTATGTACAATTACTATATGCTATCATATAAGTTGTTTCATCTCTATTAGTAGGAAGGTATTAAATATAATTATGCTGCTAGCTATATCTTGTTATATTGAATGAGAAAAGAGTTTATTGACAGTGATAATCGTGATCATCACATTTTAAATTTCGGTGTTCAGTTCAGAAGCCCCATTATAAGCTCGAAGGAGGTATTTGGTTTAGATGTTGAACAACCAGGAACTTTAAGGTGGAGGTGGTGGTTGTTGGTGTGGGGGGGTGGGGGGGTGGGGGGGGGGGGCACTTTCATTCACCAATCCAAATTTGGTTTAGATGTTGAACAACCAGGAACTTTAAGGTGGAGGTGGTGGTTTTTTTTTTTTGGTTTTTTTGGGGGGGGGGGGGGGGGGGCGCACTTCCATTCACCAATCCAAATGCTCCACCTACAACTCTTAAGAAAACAATTAGAGACAATGTGGATGCACAATCCTTTTTTAGCTTGGGGCACACTTCCGTTCACCAATCCAAATTCTCCGCCGATGGCTCTTAAGAAAACAACTAGAGACAGTGTGCATGCACTATCTTGTTTATGTTTGGGCGTAATAAAGTAGCAATATACTTTTACCATATAAAATGTAGTCCGAAAAATGTGGAATATTTGAAATCTAAATTGAAAGCTTTAAAATATGATTTCTCAAATGTATGTGGACATTGAATTGATAAATATGTTATTATTAAATTTATTAAAATCTGATTAGAAAAAAGGCTAGTTATAACGTTGGTATCTTTAAATTAAAATACCCTAGACCAAAATTAATAATGTGTTAGAACTTTTAAATTATTGAATATATGATAAATGCCTTTAGGATTTATCTCCATTATATTTTAAGTAGAGTATAATTTACGTGTCTACTATTATGATCCTTAAATTATTCTAAATATATAATCCACATTTATTGTTAAATACTTGATTTCTAAATAGTATTTCTTTTCTAATTATTTTTTCTTTTCTTTTCTTTCCATTTTTCTTCTATTTTTCTTTATTTTATTATCTGTCTTGTGTTTGGGGCTCAGGGGGAGGAAGGGAGCATAAACACTAGCATATTCTTTTAGATTAATAAAAAGTTTTGTTGGAGAAACAGGAAAAAAAACGTAACGAAAAAATAAGAAAAAAAATAAACATATTCTGTTGGATTAATAAAATGTTTGTTTGAAAAATAGGGGAAAAAAGTACAGAAAAAAATAGAAAGAAAATAAACATATTCTTTTGTATTAATAAGAACTTATGTTGGAAAAGTAGGGAAAAAGGTAAGAAAAAAATAGGGAAAAAAAAAATTAAATTCACACAAACTAGAACAATGGGACTTTGAACCAGAGAATCTTGAGAAGGGAAGAGGATCAAATACCAACTATGCTAAAACAACTTTGTGTGCAAAGTGAATTACAATATGCAATTTATTGATGTAACAAATTAGTAGGGTTATGAATTTTCTTGGAGGGCCGGGGTTGCAAGTGCCACCCTTTGCCCCCCTGCGCCTCTGCCTCGGTGAACAACCATCACGGTTGTATGGGCTTTGGGCTAGATGATTTCTTCAGAGTGTATTGAGACTTTCCTTCCTGAAAGTAGTTTCTGCTTTCTTAATTGTAAACTATATAACACGATTCATCGCTTTTAGTGTGTGTGTGTGTGTGTGTGTGTGTGTGTGTGTGGATTTATACATTCTTCCTTTTATACTATACTATATTATCTATTTGCAATAAAGGAGTTAATCCGTATAAAGTTAGAAATAGCTTCAATCGAACATAAAATTGGGACAGAATTGGTTTAGATAGTCTAGACTTGTGCAATGTAAACTGATGACATGTTCCAGTAGGAGTGATGAGAGCATAGTTGGAGCGCCAGGACTATAGTGAGACTAAATGAAGATGGGTTGAGGGAGAAAAAAGGATATGGTGATTCTTTAATTAATAGAGGAGATGCCCTGAATGAATAAAATGGCTTGTGGACTGATGCCAAAGATTTGGAATAGAGGCCTTGTTGGCATTCTATATAAGGCCTTGTTGGCATTCTGGAGTCTGTTGTCACGTGCTGTTTCAAAATACGTAGACTTCTCTGTGGCTGTAGCAGAGAACATTATTATTTTTGTTTTATCATTTGAAGTTATTAGATCTGATCAACAGTATCAGCATTAGTATCTTTTTTATTTAGTTCCGAGAGATTATCTTAGGATTTTGTGTTGCGTTGGTCCTGGCAATGACAGTAATTCCAACAGCTCCAGACTATCTGCTTATTTTAATCCCAGGAGGCTATTTTGATATTTGGAGTAGAGTGTCTTGGCAGCTATATCATCTTTGAACATAAATGGTAATTATTTACATTTTGGAGTAGAACTGGCATGTGTTGCTTTTGCATAAGGGTGTTAGAGAACAGAATAATGTTTATTTAATTGTTGCCTTCTATGTGAGAATCTTCATGTTAGCATCATTAAATGCTAATAATTTGGCCAAAAGAATTGTTAGTAATCTGGACTCTGGAGTTAAGGTATAACATCTAATAAAACTGGAATGGAATGGAAAACCAACTCTTCTTCAGAAAGTTGACTGGCTTACATTTCACTGTTATTCGTGTCAGCTCCCTAACATTGTGTTTTCATACCCCTTTACACTTTCTTCAGGTTTATTTGATCATTTCTGGATATTTTCTGCCTATTAGTGTTTTTTATCTGTACCACAATTATCCGAACACCATATTAGGAACCTTAATAGTCTAACTCTAACATTTCCTTTTGAATGTTGCTTTTATTTGCTTCTATCTGTTCTCACCTCTGACAAACTCTCATGCTCCATGATGGTACAACATAGTTGGTTTGCAACTCTTACATTCCTTCGAGTCTTGATACTATGAATCAAGGTTTGAAATCTTGGTACTGGTATCGGCCGGCCACAGATTTTTGGTATTAGAATTGGCAATGTTGGAAATATTGGCTGTTTAGTCTTTGTCTCAGCAATATTAGTGTCTTCTCGGTTGCGTCGGGCAAGATGTCAAACCTTAATATAACCTAATCACATGCTTGTTCTCATCTTTCCCTATCCATTCAAATTATCTGAAAGAGTTGATTAGATTTCTTTAGATTAAGATTAGCTTTTAAATTTTAAGAATTAGTTTTCTTCTTTAACAAGTCTTTATTGTTATAAAAAGCTTTAAGCCTTTCTTAATGTAATTGTGATTTTTCTAAAAAGAAAATTAGATTTTTCTGAAATTATTCCTCTGTGATGGAGATTGTGATATCTCTTCCAGTGGTGTGAGGCCATCCTGATCATGGTGTGACGCTACCTACGTGAGACTACTTCTTTTATTTTTTTTAATCCTCTTTTTCTTCTATAATATTGTGCTTCTGCTTCCCTGTCAAGAAGTCTTTTCCCTTATGTTTTTTTTAAAGGATATTTTGCTAATAGTTGTGATATTGTGGCTTTGCTCATTACTGCTAATTATTTTCCGTCCAGTTTCATTTCTGTTGTCTTGCAAACTGATAGTTTGAACTTTGATCTTATCCTCTCAAATATAGTTACATGGAGTATAACAAATCCTCTCAAACATAGTTACTTACTAGGAGTATAACTAATCCTCACTAGTAAAGTATGTTTTAAATAGTTTTCTCATAATTTGCGATGTATGCAGCATGGGTCAATTGATTTGCAAATGTTGGAGATACTGCCGTGGTTGTTGCATGAAATACGGCATCACGGGTGAGAGAGTCTTGCATAATGTTCTTTTATTGTTTTACTCCCCTTCGATTTTGTTTTCAGTTATTGTTATCAATAGAACATATTCTGATTGGATGCCTTTAGACCTTCATACTTTTCTGATATCTAGACTACATGATCTCTTTGTTTTGTATTAGTTGATTTGAAAATTTGCAAGTAAACTGTTGCTGGAAACCTTCTCCACTTTATAATCATTGTCATAAATATGGTTACTTTCCTGCTTGCTCTCATGTCATGGAGTCCTGACAATTTTTGACTTGGTCATGGTAGAACATAATGGGAAAATGTAACTAGTTTGTGGAGGATATTTAAAAAGATTTAAAAGTTAAATGACATGAACAAGAAATGCAGAGAAAACTCCTCCGTGTTTAGCATTCTCTATAAAACAAGACTATTAAAAAGGATAACATAGCTAATGAGGAAGCCGTTTAAGATGAGATTTGATGGAGGTAATCAGGAGAATAAAATTCATTCAGGAAATTGTGGAAAGGCTGCTACAAAATATAATAGTCTACTTTGCTCCTCAATGCATAAGCATGCTGTTTTGAAGTTTATATGCTTACAATTCTAACAGCATATGGTGGTTCAGTTACTTGAGTTAAGCCTGTCTTGAGGAAATGGCAAACGCTAGGTTTATTGGTGGAGAGTATTCTGAGTTAAGCCTGACATGAGTCTTTCACCGGGGCATGTTGATTGACAAAACTGTTCTAACAATATATATAGCTAGGACAACCCTGAAGAACAGAAATGAGATACATGAATGCACTCAATCCCTTGTAGGGGTTTTTGTCCTCAGATGATGCCATCATGTGACCTATTTGAATGGAAGAAATTCTTTCAACTCTTCTTGACCAGAAGTTGGAAATTTTCTTTCAAATTCTTTTGTTTTTAATTCCTGGAAGTCCATTGGTGGCTTGTGTAATTGCTCTGACTATGTTGTACCTCTCTTATGTTTTACACAGTTCCAGTTCCTCATACATTTTGTTGATCCCATTCTGAGCCAAAAAACCTAAATAAAGATGCATTCACCAGAAGAGTCTTACTAAAGATAGGAGGACTATGTTGTCAGCTGATAAACAGAATTTACATGCCAAGGTTTAGGTGGGGTATCTTAAAGCAAGTAATGATACATGCTATATGATTTCTACAAGTTAAAAAATAATTTGTGACTTCATCATTCTTCTAACAAATCTAGCCTGTCACGCCTGTAGAATTATTTGAGGAATGACATGTAGTTTAATTTTTTTTCCTCTTGTTTTCTTTTTTTGATTTGGTTCAGATGCTTGTCCTTTGATTTGGGTGACTTGAATTATAGGTGGTAGGATCAAGTTCCTTTCATACTTTCTCATCTGTACATATATGTAAACACCCACTCACACAGGAGGAGTTAACATATAGTTTCCGTACCATTCCCCACTCATTTCTTGACACTATTCACTTTTACTATCTTCTAGTTTCTGTTTATTCCATGGTGTTTGTTCCTAATTTCTTTACAAATTTCAGCTTAGGCAAGCAAGGACAGAAATTGTAACTGCCAGCAAGGTGGCCTACAGATCATGGCAGGTCTCGGCTCAAACTCCTCAACGACACCAGAGTCTTCGAGCAATTCAAGCAGAGACAGTCCCCGGGCCCGGGGTGGATAGTTGAAAAGCCCCGCCTCAGTTGGTGCCAAGCCTCCAAGTAATGACTGAGTTTTCACATGAAAATGATGAATCTCCACTGAGGCAGAGTTTGATCCAGGTGTATCATATAAATTGTTTGATTCATGTACCAGTGGGTAAATTTTTTTCGCTAGTGATAATCATGTAGTCATTTGGGCTTGAAACTGTGGGGGGAAAAAAAAAAAATCCTTTTCTAATTCTGTGCAAAAAAATGTTGGTGTTGAACTCAAATCGTACAAAAAGTTCTATTATATTGAATGGATTGTACATATCTGGTTCATTCTTACATGATTCTTTGAGTCGTTGCTACACCGATGCTTTTGGGCTTCTATGCAAAAAATGAGCAATCAGGCTGTGAGCACTGACTCTCCTGAGTGTGGCTGCGACTGAATGCACTGCGAAGGGCTGACTCTCCTGAGTGTGGCTGCGACTGAATGCACTGCGAAGGCTGCAATCGTAGCGGGGGGGCGGCGGGCGGCGGGCGGCGGGCATCGGTATAGGCCTCCTGTCACTGAATCCTCACTCCTTGCAGGCAGCTGCGAGATTGGCAGGGACCTTGTCGTTCATGGCTGCAGTTGAAGAAGGAAAGCAAGCAATCTTGTTTTGTTTTCGTGTGTGGATGATTGATCTGTTAATTTGTATTCTGTATTTATAGAGGGGGCTAATGTTGTAGTGCTGGGATTAGTGGCTAAATCTGAGGGAGGTGGGGTTTGCTGGTAGGAGACAATATGACGGCCCAACTGTCCTTGGAGCACACGGTGAGGTTTGATTCGGTCTGTCAGCAACATTTGCAGATATTTTGACTTTGACACATGATTCCAGAACGTCTATATGATAATAGCCAGAGAAATTGATTCAAAGTGAAGCAGTGGATAAACTTGCTGCTGTGCATTTTTGAATAGAAAGGAAAGCTCATAGATTCATATGTTTGTTTTGTATTGTACTTCGATTGTGGACTATGATAATGTAATCTATGGGAAAAAGGACCCAACCAAACTCATTACTTACGCATTTTTCTGATGGTTATGTAAAATGATGGTTATTTTATGTCCTTCGAGTTGGTTGGTTGTTGCCCACCGTATGAGACTGGGGGCTGTTTCCATGCAGCTGCAGGTTTTGATCGATGGCAAAATACTACGTATTTTTCTACATTCTGGAAAGAAGATGGAAGCATAGAAAAGAAAACAATACTGACAGATATCCAATGAGCAGAAACGACTGGAAACATGATGATGGCATATGTTTGGTCTGGTAGAATCGTTTGCAAGAATTCATCTTTTAGCTTCTGCTGTTTGAAGCCAGTGCTGCAATTGTCACTGGCAACATGAGCCTCAACCATCGGCTAGACTGCCGGTGACGTGTTTGCAGGGCATTTTAGTGCCTGTGACGCCAGGCGTTTGCAGAACTGTATCGATATCAATGACAGACTTACTGCCATCCCTGATGTGAACTAGACTGCAAACTGGTTTGCCCAACCCTAGAATTTATAGTGGCTATCAGAGTAATCATTCTCATTGCTGTAGGATCCATCTCCATTCTACTTTCTGGCATGAAGTCTCCAAACCACACAGATCGCAAGTAAGAGACATGATGAGAATAGAGACGAGAAGATCAGTAGAGTTACGTGATTTGCTCTTTTGGGTGCGGGTGAAGAGAAAACAGAGATTCTGTATTTTTAAGGGTGAAGAGAGAGCAGAGATTCACTTACCTAAATTGCAAAGAGTAAAAGTCCTGGAATTTCTCTCAAATATTTATCCTAATTACACATTAGTATCACACCAAAAGTGGTTTTCTTCTCGCACACAAAACAGAAAAATTTCCCATTTAGAAAAGGAAACATTCGTGCACTGACGGCCGTGAGTATAAATAGGCATTTGAGATTCAATTGCTAATTAAAGGGCTACTGACCGACTTGTTTCATTGAAGAGAAAATACCAAACTGTACTAAATATCTAAAATGAACAATATACATGCAAAATATGCAAACTCAACTTCTTTACACCAAATTACAAATTGTTTTCTATGCCTTTATCTACATTCAACAATTATCGCCATATACAGTTGCTCCTCTCATTCAACTGAGAGTTGGCCTAAGCATTTGGCTTCCCGATCAAATTGCGAGCGCTGGCTCTACCAAGCGCAGTGGCGATGGCGTGCGCAGAAAAGGCAACCATTCGAGACTTAATCAGTCCCCTCTTCGGAATCGGTCTCTTCCTACAGAACCCCATGTCTCTCAAGGCACTCGCGAGCATATCACGAACTTTGTTGTAGCTCATTATACTGTTAAGCTGAAGATATAAATGTGATCTTTGTTATGTACTGGTCTTCGGAGTTCTGCCTATTTATAGGACTCTTGGAGTACAGAATCAAACAGTTAGGATTGGAGGTCGAAGAGAAGGTGAGGATGCTGTTCTTCTTTGAATTTGAGCAATGAGGACACTGGTATTAAGATCATATGACAACTAATTGGATTTGGCTTACGTGTTACGTCTCTTGAAAGTGACCCCAAAATAATTGCACACGTTATGATCCCATTTCTTGACTGATGTGAGGCGTTTTCTGTGCGTAGAGTTGGAACCTGAGGCAGGTTGCTTCAAAGCAAAGAACACAATTTTGATTTGATCTGATTTTAATAATTGATGGAGGTTGTTATGTCTGTTGTTATATGCTGCCTGCTGATATGCATATAATGTTGATATTATTCCAAGTTTTGGTGGTTTCTGCCACAATGGTATCCTCGAAAACATTTTGAACATTAGTCATGTAAAAGATTTGTTTGCTTATCATAAGTCGTAAGTCGCAAACTCTTAAGTAAGTTACATACAAGTAATTTTTACGGTATTTGATTGATGTATAAAATTGTAAGTGAGAAAGTGTATTGTGTTTTACGGTTTTTTATTGTCGTAATTTGTAAATCGTAAGTAAAAAAGTTGACCACGGAATTAAATGTATGATGATTTAAAAAAAATTTAAATAATTAAAAAAAATTTAACAGTAATAATTGAAAAAATTAAAATAAGAATTATAAATATAAGTAAAAATAATAAATAATAAAAAAAAAAAAATAAAAAAAATAAGATATAAAAAACTAAAAATAATTTAAAAATAAATATTAAATATTAAATAATTAAAAAAATATATCAAATTTATTAAATAATTAAAAAAATTAAATATTAAATAATTATAATAAATTTAAATTATTAAAATATTTATAATAAATTTAAATTTATTAAAATATTTATAATAAATTTAAATTTATTAAATATAATATATTAAATAATTAATAATTAAAATAATAAATATTAAAAATTAAATATATTAAATATAAAAAATTAAAATTTATCTAATAATCAAAACTTATTAAATTTATATTAAATATTACTAATCTATAAATAAAGTAAGAATTAAAATTAAGTGGAATACATTATATCAATTTAGTAATAAAAAAGATTAATCTAGTAATAAAAAATATTATAATATTAAAAATTATTGAATAATTAATAAAAATTTTAATTTAATAATTAAAAAAGAATTTCTCATAATCTAAAAAGATTAATCTAATAATAAAAATATTAATCTAATTATAATTAACTGTTAACAATACAAATTTGCATGACTATAAAATTAACTGTTGTGCTTCAAGTGAGATGTATGTGCGATTTACATGATCACAAAACTAACTGTTTATGTTACAAGTGGATCGTAATTGAGATGCAATGCAAGTGCATTTTATGACTCGGTCCAAACAAACATCGTAAAGACGTAAGCTTTAAGTGGCACTTGCGGCTTATGGCTGATTATGGTGAAACAAACACACCGTTAATTTGGATGAACAATGTGTATCATCTTCATCTTATCTTTTTCCTTGAAGGAGAGAAAAATCCTCTATAAAAATCTTAGATAACTACTACTACTCCATACTCTATTGTTTCTCATGTTTCGACACACTCATGCCTAGGGTTTACTCAGCCACGACGGGTAGGATTTAGCTGTCAACACATTTTAGACATATATAAAACCAACAACGAGGATCTTAGTCATCAAACTCTTTAAAGCCTATTTTAGATGATAAAGGATTAAACATGAATTATAGAAAGTTGTAAATTCTTTTTTTTTTTTATATACTATTAGAAATCAAATTCCTGGTGTTGACAATAAACCTTAATCAACTATTTAATAGTATGCTATACATATAATAATTAATCTCATGCGCATACAAAACATGAAGTTAGATATAAACCTCCAGCCACCTTCAATTTATCCCTTAACACTTGAAGTTACATGAGAAGAATACCCAAACACTTTTATCCTTTGATGATTTCTTGCCTACTCCATATCCTTCACCTTTTCTTGATGGAAGAAAACAAAATGACAAGTATCATATGTATAGACAAGGACTTTTTATAACCCCTTCCATAAATGTGGTTATAATCAACAAATGAAAAACTACCTTTTAACCAATCTATATGGTTACTAATTATGTCATATATTATATGTACCTTTGTATCAAATAAAATGGATGAGTCATATAAGAAAATATCTTATATTCTCCCACTTGACTCGATCATTTTATTATAACCTTGTGACACTATATAATCATAACTTTTCTTTATAGTCAATATATAAGTTGCACCAAAAGAATGAAATTAAGTTTCAAAAAATGAAGCTTCACATAAAACACAACTTTTTAAGTCCAATCTTAATTTTTACATGCATACTTGATTGTCATGTCGTTATGCTATCAATAGCTATACTCATAACTAGACATATATAATGAGTGACATAATAGTGACACAAAGCATTTAATCTTTAACGAGCTTTATATACTTTACCTGACCCTTAAATGTGGCATCTGGAAGAGCTCTAGTCAAAGAGTAAGTTATCATGGACTCAGTCCTTATTTGCTTAAAAGTCACAAGCTGATCACCATCTCCATCCTTAACTCTAAGAAATTTGATGTCATTGTGCCTTGATCGACTTTCACTGCTGTCGTTTATAGCAAATGCCACCGCAGTATTGTCACAATAGATCAACAACAATGGTCTTAACACAAGGTCAATAACTTTAAGTCCCGTGACAAAATTCCTCAACCATGATGCCTCAAGGCAACGTATATATCTGATCCCATTGTCGAGGATGCTACAATACTTTGCTTCATACACCTCCACGATACAACACCTCGAGCTAGGAGAGGATGTTTACAGAAGTAAATTTCTTGAATCCTCACACCGGCCAAATCCGAATCAGTATATTCGATCAATTAAACAATCAGAATGACTATAAGTGAGCCAGAAATATTTACTTACCTTGTAATTATCTAATAACCCTCTTGGAAAATTTTCAATGTGCCACACCAGGATTATTTTGATATCTACCTAACATTCCCACAAAAAAGGCAATATCCAGTCTTATACAGGCAACTGCATATATAAGATTGCCAACTGTAGAAGCATACAAAACAATTTCCATTTCTTTTAGCTCGCATCACTTTTTTAACTAGTTCAAATTGAACTTAACACCTTTAACAATAGGTGAGTCCTTAGGAGTGCAATCCGACAATCTAAGTCTATTCAAAACCTTTTCAATGTAAGCCTTCTGAGATAGCCAAAGAGTCCTGTGGGATCTATCTCTATGAACCTTTATGCCAATGACATAAGAGGCTTCATTCATATCTCTTCATTTCAAACTTTTGAGATACAAATTTTTTTATCTCATGTAATAACTAAAGATTATTACTTGCAAGCAATATCTTGCAAGCAATATGTCATCGACATATAGAAGTAAAATAATGAAATTACACCCTTTCACTTTAACATATATGCACTTATCCACAACATTCTTAACAAAATCGTATGAGATAATAAAATTATGAAACTTCATATGCCACTGACGGGATGCTTGTTTTAGCCCATATATTGACTTCTTAAGCTTGCAAAATAATTGACCTTCTTACCTAATAGAAAATCCTTTGGTTGTTTTATGTATACTTCCTCCTCAAGATCCCCATTTAAAAATGTTATTTTCACATTCATTTGATGTAGCTTAAGATCCATATAAGATGTCAATGCCTTAATAATTCTGAATAAATCTTTTTTTTGAAACCAAAGAAATAGTCTCATGGAAATCAATGCCTTCCGTAAAACCCTTAGTAACAAGTTTAGTCTTATATCGTTCGATGTTACCGGATGTGTCTCGTTTGCTTTGTATACCCATTTACAACAATAACCGAAGCTCCTTTGGGTAATTCAACAAGTTCTCAAACTTGATTCTTTGTCATGGACTTCATTTCTTCTTTTATGGCATCATACCATAAACCAAACTTCTCCCCTCGCATGGCTTATGAAAATGTCTTTGGATCATCCTTAGGTCCAAGATCAAATTCAGATTGTTGGAAGTGAACACCATAATCATTAGAAATAATTGACTTCTTCTTCTTGAAGATCTCTTTGGTCTAGGAGCTTCATCTAATTTTTTTAGATTTTGGATGATAGCTTCTTCATGGAGTGGTTCAAACCTTGCATGCATAGGATCATCATGTAGTGGTTCATCTTGAATTTGGTGAACTAGTGGTTCTTCAACTTGATCCGGTATTCCTAGTGGTATATAAATCTGGTTAGGCATAACCGGTGGCGGATTATCCTAACTCATTTACCTTAGAAGATGAATTAGAATCACACATTTCCTCAAATCTAATTTTATGAGGATGTACGCTCCTGTTGGACTATGAAATCTTAAGAAATTTAGCATTCCCAACTTCTACAATTCTCGAAGTGTGCGATGGAAATAAAACATGTATTCCTTGAAATTTATTGCACACCCAATAAAGAAGCCACTTTAGATTCTTGGATCAATTTTCTTTATATGAGGATTATAAATCCTCACCTCAGCCCGGCAATCCCATACATGCATATGATTTAAATTTAGCTTCCATTCTTTTCAAATCTCAAAAGGAGTCTTTGGGATAGTCTTAGAAGAAACCTGCTTAGTATATACACAGTCGTTTTATGTGCTTCACTCCAAAAGGATAATGACAAATTAACATTGTTAATCATACTCCTCACCATGGCCATTAAAGTCTTTTTTTCCTTTTGGCCACAGTATTTTGCTAAGGTGTGCTCGATATTGTGTACTGGGGCCACAATACCTTCTTCTTTGAAGAACTTAGCAAGTGGATCAGACATATATCCTTTTACCATATGTATTTTCTTATATTTCTGTTTCTCTACCTTAGTCTTATATAATTTGAAAGCATACATTGCTTCAACTTTATCATTTTAGAGAGAGAGATGCATGTATTTTGAATGGTCATCAATAAAAGAGATGTAATATCTCTGACCATTCGGACAAGGGGTAGTAGCGAGTCCCCAGATAATAGTGTGTATGAATTCAAGACATTCAAAACTCCTTTTAAAACCTTTACTAGTACTGTTTATTTGCTTTCCCTTTATATAATCCACACAAGTACTAAGATCGGTAAAGTCTAGATTACGAAGAAAGAACCCTTGATTTACCAATCTCTTATTCTTTCAACAGATATATTACCCAAACTTTCAACAGATAAATGACTCCGCAGGAACAGGACGAGTATCCCCACGGAGTACCAAATCTATATCCATACTATCCGTTATTTGGTCGGTCGACCGGGCGGTCGATCGTTAACAATTCTGTAGCTCTCTGTATTTGCCAGTCGACCAGGCGGTCGACCGTAGTCAAAACTTGATTTTCTGTCGGTCGACCGAGAACTTTGTCTGGTCTGTTGTTGAACCTTGATCTCCTACTGTTGCTATCTTGGCTTCCTACCTCAAGTACAAAGAAATGGCATCAATTTGGCCAGCAATTCCAGGTTAATCTGGTCCTGACTTGGTCGAAACGGATATCAAGTTTGATTTCAAGCCATCACATGATGTTCCACATTTGGTGGCCAAAACCTGCATCTCACACATGTTTAGGATTGCACTGGAATGTAACCAAAGATCTTTGTCCATTCAAATCAACAAAAAAGGATGAGTCTTGTAGTCTATCTGAATCCTTGCCCGCCCGGTGCACAAGGTCATTGCCCAATTAATGGAAAATTTACGGCAGCCAGCGAAAGCTTGCAGCAAAAGGCAGTGCGAGTCTAATTTGGATATATTCCTGCTCAAATTTTTGTATTATGAGTGGTTTTTTCCTTCATCTGAAGTCTGAACTACTAAATTGTGCTCAAATTTAGAGGAGATGGTATCCAGTTTGCGGTCAATTAACTAACTGGACATGACAGATACAAGGCCTGTAACATTATACAATCTAATACACGGGCATTCATGTATCGAGAAAGAAGTCTCTATGATTCGGCATATTCTAAAGTGCAATCTACTTTCCTGGCAAGTATCCTTAAATCACCAACTAGTTCCTCTTTTCCGAAATCTGTTTAGGCATCACTTCCCAATAATTATTGAGATAATAATAAATTTGCAAAGATGTTCTCCCATCCCATAGTATCCTACATTCCAAATTTCACAATATATGGAAATCTGTCATGCTCAATCCTTATGAAGCAGAGACTTCAGAGCCTCAAAATCTGGCATCACACCGAGATAATACAAATGGTAATAATGATTCCAGACCAGTTTGTGATATTTGCACTGAAAATAAAATCTTTCATAAATGTACTACAATAATATCCAGGTAGCAGGTTTAGGAACAGTGAATATGTTAATGGGAGTAATTGAAACAAATAACATTTCAGGATTAAGGGAGTTGGCATGACTTTCTTTTCTTCCATCTTAAAACTCAGTTCCCTTCTCGATTTATTAGTTTTGAATCTTTTGATAGACTAAACTTCCGTAACTTCCCTTGAGTTGTCCATAGTAGCATAAGATGATCTTGCAATTTAGGGTTTCAAAATGAGGAGGAACTGCTAACTGTGAATGTTTTCAGATGCAAGATTTTGAGGGCTAAATTCCTTGGCACAAACTAACAAAGAGGAATACACAAGAAGATGAAACTTGGACCTTTGGTACAATTTGCACATATGATGGTAGGGGTCACAGGTTCAAAGCAAAGTGCTCACATATTGACAAGAACATTTTTCGAAAGAGTGCAAGTTATTTCACTCTGTTCAGAAACAAAGATTTAAAAACAATTTGAGAAATGTACACAACCTTACCGACTACACAAAACAAATAGAATTGATGTTGTGTAATTTCTAATGCTAACAGCAGCATAATCCTAAGATGATAGCTGCACATAGAGCATCATATCCATAATATTCCAACAATACACAAGATATCAAAGCAAGAACGATTGAGAAACTTCGCAATAGATTGATATGCAGTCAAACACTACAAAATTAATCTGCATAAGTGATTGAAAGCTTTAAGAACAGATGCATGTCTTTTATACAAGCCATTTAGTTGAAGCAGAGTCATTCGTTACCAACAGTCTACTACTACCCAAGTTGATCATTCAAGATCCTTCACTAATCCTTCAAAAGTAGATGAACTTACCCGGTACCAAAGTATTTTCTTTCATCAATTCACCATCCGAAACATCTACAGGCAAACGTGTCCACGCCACAAGGTCCCTCCTCTCAGCCCTCCACCTCAATGCCAACATGAATGCGACCACTGATAAGCTCACGAAAGCAAACCCACAAACCAATGTCCGAACAACGGCTCCAAAACTTCCTACTCTCGGATTCTCAAGAACGAAAACAACCAAAGATTCTCCATCAAGACTGCCAACCGTGTTATTCATCTTCATAATCTCCAATCCATTCAACAGCGCGCCGACCTTCGAAGGGTCACTGAACTTGGAAGGGCCAACCCGACACTCAAAAGCCCCGAATCATCCGCACTGGAAACAAAGTCCAAGTAGTAAGGAGATGCCAGAACCTGGTCCGTGGCATCTGAGATATCGAAATCTCGGTACCCAGAGTACCCATTAACATACACATCAAGATAGAGCTCATTCAGAGCTAAACTAGCAATATCACAGAAATGCAGCCGGATCAAGTACTTGTAACCAGGATCCACAGCAAAAGCCCATGTCATGTTCGAACTGCTCGTCCTCGCACTGTTGTAAACATTATCTGGTGCCACTTCGCGAGATGCCCAACCCTTGGCCTTTTTGTACTTGATCCTCCCACTAAAATTCACAACTTTGGAAGGAGAATTCGACATCAAGAACACAGAATCAGGGATCCAATCCCTCCAAAATGTATCATTGAACGGGGTAACTCTAGGGCCCCCAACATTAATCCGATACAAACTCTGCAGCGCCTGCTTCGAAATGCCATCAAAGTTCTCAACTTTATCGAAATTCACTAACCTTGCCGTATCCCCAATGAGGTCTTCGGGCGCCGAGACGACCTCAATCGCGTTGATGAAGGCGAAAGAGGACGAGCCAGCGGGGACGAACGCGAGGACGAGCTTATCCGAGTCCAAATTGACGAAGTACTCCTTAAATTGGGGGGAAACAGCGGCGGACTCGAAGGCGAAATCGTTCAAGAGGACGAACCCGGCGGCGGAGACGTGGAACTGGGCGGAGGAGAGGTTGTAGCTCTCGGTGGAGAAGGGGTAGAAATGGAGTCGGATCAAGTGGGTCCCTCTGGATTGGATCCGGAGCTCGTAGGCCGAGGGTTTGGTGAAGATCCTGGCTGTGTGATAGAGAGGGGAGAGGTTAGGGTTCGGGCTCGGGTTAGAGACGGCGATCTTGGGACCCGGAGAGAGGAGGCGGGCTGAGAGGGTGGGCTTCGCGTCGGAGGCGAAGACGCGGCGGTCGTCGAGGGTCGCCGGCGCGGACCCGGACCCGCAGTCGATGAGGTGGTTGTCGATTGGGGAGAAGAGGGCTGAGGCCAGGGAAAGGAAGAGCGAGAATTGGGTGATCGAAAGGAAGAGGAGAGCGTTAGGGATTCGTGAAATCGCCATGAGATTGAGATTGGAGTTTTCGGGGAGCAGTACGAGCTGTTGGAGATTTTTGATGGTGGGGGATGCAACGCGGACCGAAGAAAGAAAGCGTCAACGCGTTGTGAGCTGGAGGCGTGAGCACCTGCTGTTGTCGTCTGAGTCCCTTTTTTTCGTGGCGCGTTCAAGGAGTGGAGCCAACGGAGAGGTTGGCACGCATTTTTGCCTGGAAGATGCGGGATTAGAGCCACTCAGCGCTTGCTCTCATGTGATAATAAGGGCTGAGACTACTCGGGAAGCTGGCAATGAAACTTCGACACGAATTGAATAAGTTCTACAGAGGCGCGCACGTGAAGTGACAGCAACACAAACGATCTGGAGAAGATTTAATAAAAACATGCAGCCCTTGTTTTAATAAGAGTTGGCAAGAATTAAATTTTCAATTTTTATTAACTCTTTCAAAGCTCTTCTATGAAGGAAAAAAAAACTCTTTCAAACACAT
The DNA here is from genome assembly GCA_038442645.1 of Agave tequilana. Lineage (NCBI taxonomy): Eukaryota > Viridiplantae > Streptophyta > Magnoliopsida > Asparagales > Asparagaceae > Agave > Agave tequilana. The sequence goes on along the minus strand of JAVJIF010001304.1, from coordinate 297,905 downwards.
AATTTGTGATCAGGGAGTCACAATTTCAAAATATATCACCAATATATTTGAGAACCTATCTATTTATATTGATAGAGGGTGAGAAAGACCCACCCAATTTAATTCTTTCAAAAAAAAAAAAAGCTCTTTCAAACACTCAAATTTTCAAGGGTCAGGCCTTGTATGGTTGCAAGAGTTGAGAGAGCAAAGTTAAGGATTTTTAGAGAGAAGAGTTGGGAAGAATTGGAGGTGGGAGTTATTAACTCTTACACTAATTTGAAATTAGGGTAAGAGTTGAGCACTTGTCCCCCAAAAATAAAGGGTTCAATAAATTTTTTTTTCAAAAATCCTAAGTTTGCTCTTGACAATATCCACTATAATTACACTCTAACTCCTACAAAATTTTAGTATTTGAAAGAGTTAGTAAGAGTTAGAATCTTAATTCTTGCTCACTCTTGTTATCAAGTAAAGCCTTAGAGTGTAATGATGGAATGACTTATCAAGAGAAAAGTTAGGAATTTGAAAAAAAAAATACACTGTGCCCCTACTTTTTTTTGGGGGGAGTGTTCAACTCCTATCCTAATTTTGCACTGGTGTAGGAGTAAACTCATTAACCCTCTAACTCTCTTTTTACTCTTCTCTCTTAACATTTTTACCTCTTAATCTTCAATTTCACTTACCAAACAATCTTGTAATTTTTAATAATATGATCAAATTTTCAGAACTGTACAAAGAATAGAGTGAACTCACCTTATTATACACTTTTTAATAAAAAAATAAAATAAAATAAAAGTTGTTATACAGTTGTTAGAATAATTCAGTTGAATGTATATTATTACTCGTTTACAAGCGAAGGGAGTTGCATGTGTCAAGTCATATGTTAAGAGATTACTGGTCTTGCAAGCATATGCACAAGTACTACTATCGCCTATGGCAGAACAAACTCGGTGGCCATTTATTTTTTTATAAACTCTTTAGAAGATCGGCTTGGGCCTCTCGGCCTTTCAATACAACAGAAAAAAATAAGGGGAGGTTTTTTACGGGCCTGAACCTGGGTTTGGGCTAAAAGAAAGAAATAAAAAACGAGAAGAAAATTGAGAATATGGGCTTGCCTTATATATATGTAAATGTTTAAATTTTTTCTTTTATTTGCATAAATATATATTTAAATTCCTTTTTTAATTCTGCATAAATATATTTACTCCTTAAATTTTATTTATGAATATTATTTATAAAAAAATCTCATATATTTATACATAAGCACATATAAATTAATATGTATTTATTGTTTTAAAAATAATATTTTCTTAACACAATAAATTTGTAAATGTTTATAAATCAAACAATTAAAAATATCGATATTAATTATATTAATAAAGTATTAGTGAATTGGGATATTACATCTAAATATCTAATAAAAGAAAAAATACATACATATAGGTATTTTAACATATATTGTATAAATATATAATATTATTATTAATATACAATAATATAAATAAATGTGTACTAATTATATGATATTATACTACATAATAATAATTACTATAATCATATAATATAGTATAAATAATAATATACTTATATATATTATATATAATTGATATATTAATTATTATATTTTATAATATGTACTATTTAGTATCATATTTTAAAATATAATATATACATTAATTAATATATTAAACATAATATTAGTAAAATATACTAATTGATTAATATAAGTTATATATTATGTATGTATTGTATATGTTATAATTATTACATATTTTTTTTTATAATTATTGTAATATTAAATAATTTGAGCGTAAGTAATATATTGAGAATAATATTATTATAATATACAAATATATTATTATTAATATATATTACATGTTATTGTATTTAAAATTATTATAACATTAAATAGTTTGAGGAAACATATTTATTCATTTTTAATGTATAATAGTATAATATTACATATATTTTTTATATATTTTAGATACGTATTATATATATTGATAATGATAATTAACTATATTAATAAATAATATATAAGTGATATTAGGAGATCATCAATAATATATTATATTGTATATAATTATATTAATGTTAGGATTATAATATTATTATATATCAATTAAAGTTATATTAAGCAGCATTATGTTATACTAAATATACTATTAAGAATATTAATTAATATTATGATTAAATATTATGTTAGATATTATTATTATACTATGTAGTTACAAATTAATATTATAATTATAATATTTAATGTTTGCCCTTACGAAGTTTAAAACAGAGTTGAGTTTGATTCTTCAACTTATAAAGCCTTAAATATAAAAACATGGCTCATTAATTATAGGCCAAAGCAGTACAATGGTTAGTATGCTTAATTCAGTCACTGGGAACCAGAATTTGATCCCCAGTTTCAAGCGTATATCCATTTTTTTAATTTTTTAGGCTTAAATATAAATAAATGGCTTTATTAGACGCAGGCCAATGCGGCATTATGGTTAGCGCACTAATTCACTAACCCAGGTTTGATCCACAACATTGTGTGTTTATCCATATTTTTATTTTAATTAATTTAAAGATTAAATGATGTGAGCTTTGGGTTTTTCGGCCTTTCGGCTCAGAAGTTAAATAAATGGAGATGAATAGAGAAAAGGGGAATGATGCAGGCCTGATTTTGAGCTTGGTCAAGACTGAAAGAAAAAGAAGAGAAAATAGAACTAAGCTGGACTTACGCTTGGCATATTCTTTTACTTAATGCATGATAGTAATACATTTTTTTAATTATAAGTGATTAGAGTATTTATTACAAATACAAAATTATAAGTAATTATAATTTGTATTATAATTATTAAATTATAATATTAATAACGATGAGTATCAAATATTAATTAAAATTATAATTATAATTATAATTACAATTATTACAAGATGATAAGTAGTTATTTCAACTTTTCATTAATTAAGTAATTGTTAAGTTGATAATTGTTAATGACTATATTATAAATTGTGATAGCAATAATTAATATATTATATTATTTTTTAAGGGGCTATAAATTATATTATACAATAATAGTTTTCATGAGAAAAATATATGTATGTATGTATGTATATATATGTATGTATGTATGTGTGTGTGTATATGTATGTATGTATATATATAGATATGTATGTATACACACACATATGTATATAGTGTGTGTGTATATAACACATACATACATACATATATGTATGTATGTATGTATGTATGTATGTGTATGCATGCATACACACACATACACATACATATATATACACATATATACATATATTAGAAATATGTATATCAGCTGACGGCTGGGAGACCCTCTCAGCCTGCGGTGACGTGATACATTATTAGCCACACTAGGAAGGACGCTCCGCCTATTGAAACAATTGAAATTACTAAATACTCCTGTGGTAAAAGATAGTGGATCTGTATAATTTATTATTTTTTATATTTCGACATTAGTCAATATTGTCAAAATTATCTTTTATAACTACGACCAAACTGCGACCAACTTCATCAAATCACAAAACTAATTTGAATGCTTCTTTATTAATTTTTTTTACAAATTTGAATGTTTCTTTGTTAAATTTTTTTACGCAGATATCATATATTTTAGAAATGCGCCTAAGCTCGTAGTTGTCAATAAAATAATTTCTCAATAGTTTTAAATTTTTTTACGCAGATATTATATATTTTAGGAATGCGCCTAAGGTCGTAGTGGTCAATAAATAATTTCTCAATAGTTTTAAAAGCACTCTTTATCACACTATATAATTATTTAATTTATAGATTTTTATGATATGATCTGTAAGAATTTTACTGATTTCGAATATAGTCGCAGTTTACTTTTTTCGCATGTAATGTATAAATTATTATTTTTTTACATATTGAATGCGAATAAGTACTGCGACTATGATCGCAGTGCTTAACGAGAGCATGTCGTGGATGTTTTTTTTCTAGGTTAAATGTAATAACGGTGACTAAGAACTGATATTATAATCGCAGTTTACGTATTATTTTATATATTTGTTCTTCACTGTGACTGTTGTCTCAGCCGCCTATAAACTATAAATTATATTTTACATATTGCATGCGATCAAGAACTGCGACTATGATCGCAGTACTTACGATAGCATTTTGTGGATAAAATTTTTGCTAGGTTAAATGTAATAACGGTGACTAAGGACTAATACTATAGTCGCAATTTATGTATGATTTTATATATTTACTCTTCACTGTAACTGTTGTCTCAGCCGCCTAAAAACTACGAATTTTTACTTATTGCATACGAACTAGGACTGCGACTATGGTCGCAGTGTTTAAGGATAGCAGTCGCAGTTTTCTAATTTGTGATATACAATGAAATATACTGATTTGAGAGGATTGCGATCATGTTCGCAGTATTATCTTATATAGTTTAATTTTGGACTGTGACCATAGTACCTGTTTTTAATTTTACTGAATGTAAAACGATCAAACTGTTTATTACTGGACAGCAGTCGCAGTTTTCTAATTTGTGATATACAATGAAAATATATGATTTAAGAGGATTACGATCATGTTCGCAGTATTATCTGTTATATAGTTTAATTTTGGACTGCGACCATGGTAACTGTTTTTAACTTTATTGAATGCAAAACGATTAAACTGTTTATGACTGGACAGCGACCGTGGTCCCAGTTTTATATGTATTATTATATGAGTACTGCGACCATTATCGCTGATAAGATACAGAAATAATAATTATACGGTATACTTAATATGTATTTTAAAATATGAAAGATTATTTTACAGATAGAAGTAAATTTTATTTATAACATAATATGGTCAGAAAGAGACCTTCAAAAAAAGAGCATTAAAAGCTCTTAGAAGAAGACAAAATAATGTTGAATATCAGAAGATCAGAAAATCCTAATCCTTGTCGTCATCACCATCATAAGCAGATTCATCGTCTTCATTCCCCTCGTCTTCCTGTTCATCACTTATTTCCTCATCATCTTCCTCTTTTTGAGGGTGTTTTGGTTCATCGATAAACTCTCAGAATGGATCGTCTCTATCAAGCTGTTCATCCGATCGTGTCGAGAAGAACCTGTTAAAGATATGCTCAAAGAAAGCGAGCCTCCAGCATCAGAGGATGTGCTTTCATCAAGCATGTCTCTGTAAAGTGGCAGAGGAATAAGTTCCTCCTCACAAGCCCCATGAAAACTTCATCATTCTCATGAAAACTTCATCATGAAGAGGAGGATCAGATAAAATATTATTTGATGTAGTGAGATAGTCAAAAGGAGTGAGTCCAGACTGGCATCAGATTCACTAGAATACCTTGAAGAAAGAGGACCGGTGGGTGAATGATTGAAGTTGAAATCTGAGTGTTCAGAGGAAGAAGATGGGTAAGACATGATTCAAGAATGAATTGTTTTCTGGAAGTTTTGAAATCAAATTGAAAAGGAAGAGCAAAATATCGTTTTTAGATATGAGATAATATATTAGTTACAAGCACTACAAAAGGTCAATAATGTGAAAGAACATGAATAGTAATAATAATTATTATAGGTGACGGTTGAGTATTCGAAGAAGTGGTAAAAAATTAAATATTTAATTGAAGAGTTATGGCGGGAGAATCCGAAGAGTTCCTTTTTTCTAGAGGTTTATTACGTGAACTACAAATTAACTTTTATAGAATATTTTTCCTATATCTTTAGATTGCGTATGGTGCATATCTTTCCTTTATCGATACTAATATTAGTGCATCTCTTTTTTCGAGACTGTTGTTGTATCACGGTAGATAGAATATTAATTACTTCATTTAATCAGAGTAATTAATATAGTATTTTATAAGATGTGATATACGCGGACTGATCTCAGGGTTGCAGGGCTAATCTACCTTGTAAAATTATCAAAAATCTGTTACATAAGGCATGCGGAAAAAGACACCAATTGTGGTCGCAGTGCTGAACGATAGCATATTTCGTCTGTTATTTTTATGCGAATAAGAAATGCGACTAGGGTCGCAGACGTGATATAAATTGAAAGTTATATTATATTAAGTCTGCGACCATAGTCGCAATGATCGAAAGTTTTGTTATACTATGACTGCGACTAGTGTCGCAGTCGTCATATAAAATTGAAAGTTATATTATATTAAGTCTGTGATCATGGTCGCAGTGTTCGAAAATTCTGTTATACTATGACTGCGACTATGATCGTAGACTTTGTAAAACGATTAGAATTCTGTTACATAAGGCATGTGAAAAAAGACAGCGTCTGTCATCGGAGTGCTGAACGATATCATGTTTCGTCTGTTATTTCTATGCGAATAAGGAATGCGAAATAATTAACCATTGTATTTCATTATTTTTTTACACTGTATATTTGTAATAGAAAAATCAATTTACGATTGCCCCACATTAAATTTCATTTTTCTATTCATTTCAGTTCTTTTATTAAACCTATATGAATTGAAAATTACACGAAATAAAATAATAAAAAAATTATATAAAAAATAACAGTTTTTATGTTTCAAGCATGTTTTTTACTTTTCACTGCTGCTGTTTATTTCACATTATCTTGATCAAAATTTTTTTCGTATATTTTCGATGTAGTAAAATTAGGAATTTTATAACTGTAGTATATTCAACTGAAAATTCTATATAAATTACAAAATTTTTAGGTAAAATTTTGTTGTGGATGAGTTTTTTCTAGTTTAGAAGTAAAAAAGGGGTAAAATTTTATTGTGGATGAATTTTTGCTAGTTTAGAAGTAAAAAGGGGTATTTTCGTCAATTTGATTCACGATTCTTTAGGCGGGATTTTTTTGATTTTTTTGGCGCCTACACTCTGCGACCGATATGTGGCATATATTCGGCCACGTCACCGCCGGCTGAGAAACTCTCTCAGCCGTCAGCTGAGGTACAGTAACCCCTATGTAGAGAGGAAGAAACTGAGGAGTTTATCGATCCATTCTGGGAGTTTATCGATGAACCAAAGCACCCTCAAAAAGAGGAAGAAACTGAAGAGTACTGCGAGCCGGACGATGAGGGAGAAGATGAGGAAATAAGTGATGAACAGGAAGACGAGGAGAATGAAGACGACGAATCTGCTTATGATGGTGACGACGACGAGGATTAGGATTTCCTGATCTTCTGATATTCAACGTTATTTTGTCTTCTTTTAAGAGCTTTTAATGCACTTTTTTTGTATGGTCTCTTTCTGACCATATTATGTTATAAATAAAATTTACTTCTATCTGTAAAATAATCTTTCATCTTTTTAAAACACATATAAAGTATGCCGTATAGTTATTATTTCTGCATCTTATCTGCGATAATGGTCGTAGTACTCAGATAATAATTATATATGAAACTGCGACTACGGTCGCTGTCCAGTCATAAATAATTTAATCGCTTTGCATTCAATGTAATGCACTTTTTGTAAGGTTTTTTTCTGACCATATTATGTTATAAGTAAAATTTACTTCTATCTGTAAAATAATCTTTCACCTTTTAAAAAATATATAAAGTATGCTGTATAGTTATTATTTCTGCATCTTGTTTGCGATAATGATCGCAGTACTCAGATAATAATTACATATGAAACTGCGACCACGGTCGCTGTCCAGTCATAAATAGTTTAATCGCTTTGCATTCAAATAAGTTATAACAGCGACCATGGTTGCAGTCCAAAATTAAACTATATAACAAATGATACTGCGAACATAATCGTAATCCTCTCAAATCAGTATATTTCACTATATATCACAAATTATAAAACTGCGACTGCTATCCTTCAACACTGCGACCATAGTCGCAGTCCTTAATCACATGCAATATGTAAAAAAAATAATAGTTTATAGGCGGCTAAGACAACAGTCACAGTGAAGAACAAATATATAAAATAATATGTAAACTGCGACTATAGTATCAGTTCTTAGTCACCGTTATTACATTTAACCTAGCAAAATAATCATTCACGACATGTTGTCGTTAAGCACTGCGATCATAGTCGCAGTACTTGTTCGCATGCAATATGTAAAAAAGAAAATAATAATTTATAATTGTAGACTGCGACAAAGAGTGCTTTTAAAACTACTGAGAAATTTTTATTGACCACTACAAGCTTAGGCGCATTCCTAAAATATATTATATCTGCGTAAATTTTTTTTAAAACTATTGAGAAATTATTTTATTGACCGCTACGAGCTTAGGCGTATTCCTAAAATATATAAAACTAGCAAAAAAAAAGATTTAATAAAGAAGCATTCAAATTTGTTTCGTGATTTGATGAAGTTGCACTTGAAGAGACACGATTCATATTCAGTTGGTCGTAGTTTGGTCGCAGTTATAAAAGATAATTGTGACAATATTGACTAACGTCGAAATATAAAAAAATAATAAACTATACAGATCCACTATCTTTTACCGCATGGGCATTTAGTAATTTTAACTGTCTTAATAGGCGGGCCGTCTTTCCTAGTGTGGCTAATAATGTGTCACGTCACTGCAGGCTGAGAGGGACTCTCAGCCGTCGGCTGATATACATATTTCTGATATATATATAAGGATATGTACCTCAGCCGCCAGCTGAGAAAGAGCCTCTTAGCTGGCGCGACGTGCCTAAATTTCAACCACCATTTATGGCCCCGCTATCATGGTCGTAGTTTTTATGAGGACTGTGATCAAGTCACAGTATGTTTCTGATGATTGCTACCATGGTAGCAGTCTTTTCTAAGGACTGCGACCATGGTCATAGTCTTTTTCTGAGGACTGCTACCATGGTTGCGTCCTAATTACACTGAAAATATATGATATTTTAGGACGGCGATCATGTCTCAGTGGACTGTGACCATATCGCAGTCAGCTGCGATCATATTGAAGCGCCAGCTGAGAGAGTCTCTCTCAGCTACCGACTGAGGTATGTTTCTCTCTCACTCACTCTCTCTCTCTCTCACTCTCTCTCTCTCTTTCCATATATATGTATGTATGTATGTGTGTATATATATATGTATGTATATATGTATGTACACACACATATGTGTGTGTCTATATATATATTATGTATGTATGTATGTATGTATGTATGTATGTATGTGTGTGTGTGTGTACGTATAGTAGCAATCCTTCGAGAAAGCTAACTTAGATGAGAAGATGAGAAAGATCACATTAGCTGCTAGATTATATTTTAGCTGAGATTAGGTTTTTGGTTGGTTAAGTTAGTTTTGGGTTGAATAATTTTATTTTGAGTTTTAGTTTTATTTTCTCCAATCTAATCTCAACCAACCAGTAACTAATCCGACAATTTCTATACTCCTTTCTCATCATCTCACGTAAGCTAGCTTTCTCACCGGATCACTACTCTCTCTCTCTCTATGTGTGTGTACATACACACATATGTATATATATATACATATATATGTATATGTATATGTATATATACATATATGTATATGTATGTATGTATGTATTTATGTGTGTGTGCGTAAAGAGGAGAGGATGGCAGTGGAGTGAAGGGCACGTGCAAAAGTTAGGTTGGCAGCAAGAGAAAAGCCTACGAAGAGAGAGAAATGAGGGAAACAAACAGAGAAAAAGAAAAAAAATAAAGGAATTGGGTTGGGCCTCTCGGGCTTGGTTCAAAGAAAATGAGAGAAAAGAGAGGGAAAAGAGAGTGGAACGGGTTCATATGTATGGGCTAAGAATATTAAGAATAATTATAACTTATTATTATTATTATTGATATTATTATTATTAATTAGTATTATAGAATAAGAGTATTACATATTCACATATATCATAATTATTTTAGAGCAGTATTTCTGACCTGAAATATTTTTCAAAAAAAATTGTATAGAAATAGGCTAGATTTGCGCTTAGCTACTTTTTTGCTTAATCATGATAGTTATTGCATTTTTTAATTATAAGTGATCAGAGTTTTTGTTTCAAATACAAATTATATATAATTCATATTATAATTATTAAATCATAATATTAATAATGATGAGTATCATATATGAATTATACAAGATGATAAGTAGTTCTTTTAACTTTTCATTAATTAAGTAATTTTCAAGTTGATAATTGTTAATGACTATATTATAAATTTGATAGTAATAATTAATATAATTATTTTATTTTTAAAAGAATTTAATAATGAGATGTCATAAATATACTATACAATAATAGTTTTCATGAGAGAAAGATATATATATATATATATATAATATATATATATATATATATATATATATATATATATAATATATATATATATATATATATATATATATATATATATATATATATTATATATATATATATATTATATATATGAGAAAAATGTATATCAGCCTGCGGGCTGAGAGTACTCTCTCAGCCTGTGGTGAGTGGCTCAATTTGTTACCTCACTGACTTGCGGCCCGCTTTTAGGAAGAAGTTAAATTACCAAATACCCCTTTCGATAACTTTCCTTATTGTTTATTATTATTTTTCTCCCTTTTTTTGCCGCTCTTTATAGGATTTAGGTTATTTTATATAAATTACTTTTCGCCCTATTTCTTTACCTCTTTTTTGAAAGATATAGTTTATCCTTTTCAGCCTGCGATAAAAATTTTTCTGAAAATATAAAATCTTTTCAGATCAATTTTTTCAGCCTGCGATCAAATTCTACTTATAGTTTAATTTTTTTGTATATAATGTAGTCAGAGTCTTTGGTCGCAGTGTACATTTAAACTGCGACCTTAGTCAGAGACTTTGGTCGCAGTGTACATGGTTATTGCGACCAAGGTCGCAGTGTGTTATTGATAAAGATGGTCAGCAACTGCAATCTAGGATTGCATTACATGGACTGTGACTTAGGTCGCAGTACGTTAAGTAAGTGTTTCCTTTATATTAACATGCATAGCGACCAAGGTCGTAGTGTTATTTTGGATTAAGACTGCCGCCAGCAACTGCGACCAAGGTCGCCGTGTTGTTATTTTGGATTAAGTCCTTTTTTGAATCTAAATGAAAAATGAAAAGTTTTGCTGAGCGGACGCGACTTGGAGTCACTCCGAGAGACGCGGCCTGTCATAAAGATTTTATGAGATTTAAACGTCAAGTCTACGTTGACGAACCCGCACCATTCGTTGTTTCCCGAAGCGGTTGTCCACGCGTCGGCTCTTCATTGGGTTTAGGCGTTAATGTCTTTTAATGCCAAATCGGCGCTGGTGGTTGTAGACCAGCGTCTTCGACGCTTCTTGAAACGATACTCCACGCGTCAGCCTTCCATTGGACTTCGATAGTCGTGCGATCATTAAGGCTGATGGTTCTGATTAATGAACCATTAATTATGGTTATTATGGGCTGCCTATAAATAGGGCTCACCCTCTCCTATAATTGACTGTTTTCTTTTCGAGAGCAATTGCTCTGAGAATTTCCGCCTTCTTCAGAGTCTCTAACAGGGGCCTGCCTCCATGGATGAAGATGACCCTATGGACGAACTTGATCGATGTTCATCCACAATGGAAGAAGTCATAGACCTCATCGTCCACAAGGGAAGAAGTCATGGTCCTCGTCGTTCACAAGGGAAGAAGTCATGATCCCTGACGAGGACTTAACCCTCACCAAGATCTCCTCGGACTTGATGCACTAGTCAAGCTTGCTGGCACGGGATGGTCAGAGTGGGTATGGCGGCGGGGGATGTGGTGGATATAGTGGTGGGTAGCACTGGATAACCTTCTGGTGGAAGAGATGTTCATGAACGAAGGATCGTATCCCGCCACTTTGGAGGGTCAGGTGGAATCGGAGGATTCTGCTGCCACCAGACCTCAATAACACCACTGCTCTTAGTCAACAAGGGCTCTTTTGATGTTAGTCTTCTTTGTACTGCTGTATTGTAACACTCAAATTTATTGTATAAGAGAGCGTTTTGTATCATTTTCACATGCCTGGAGATAAATGCCTGGACATAAATCAAAATCATATTTGTTTTTTAATAAACTACGACGTTGGTCGCAGTAATGCATTGCAAACAAAACAACTTGGACCAGAGACGACACTGCGACCAAGGTTGCATAAGACTACATTGCAAACAGAAACAACTACGACCGCGTAGTGTGTTGTTGTTGATTAAGACTAAAGACCAGCAGCTGCGACCAAGGTCGCAGATTATTTTTTAAGGTCGCAGTGCTGTTGTTGATTAAAAATAAAGACCAGCGAATGCGACCAAGGTCGCAGTGTATTTTATTAAGTCCAAAAACCAGCAACTGCGACCAAGGTCGCATTGTATTTTATTAAGACTACGTTTAGCAACTGCGACCAAGGTAGCAGTGTTGTTGTTGATTAAGACTATAGACCAGCAACTGCGACCAAGGTCGCAGTGTATTTATTAAGTCTGCGTCCAGCAACTGCGACCAAGGTCGCAACCTTTCATTTTAAAAATTTATACGGGTGAAGTAATATAATTATTAATTGTGTCCATGGTCGCAGTATATTCGTTTAGCGTAAAATATTTAAAATGAAGGTTTGTAACAATTGTACAACATTTCAACCAAGACATAGTAGTAAAAAATGTAATTCACACAATTAACCTTAGAAAACAGATTATATATATTTAAAAAAAAAACAAAATACAATTTTTTAAACTTCTAATCCTCGTCATCACCATCGTAATCAGATTCGTCGTCAAGAGTCATGCTTTCGTCTTCTGTATCGCTTTCCGTCTCTTCCTTCTCTTCAGCGACAGTCTCCTCTTCGCTTTCTTCCTCTTCATGTTTGTGTTTTGGTTCACCAATGAAGTCCCAGAACGGGTCGTCTGATCAAGCTCAGATTCTGACCGTAGCGAGGCATCGGTTCAGAACTATACATCCAATCATCATTAGATGATTGGTCTTTCCGGTGAAGACGGTGGTGAAGACATTTTTTTGAATCTATTTTCCGAACAGTGAGAGTAACGAGTTTGAGCAAAAATAACTTAGTATGTTTTTAATCCTTTGCTCATGACCCTTTATATATTTTTAATCCCAGAATTCCAAAAGGTTTAAGATCTCGGACCACGTGAATATCTCTCAAATATATTTTCTACCTTTTCCAAAAATTGTATACTTCCTAGGTGACTGTTCAGTTATCCAAAACAGTTTAAAAGTTAATACACTATAATTTTAAATACTTTGAACTCCAAAACAGTACATTATTGCGACCATAGTCGCATTGGGAACTGATAAATGATTAAGTAACTGCGACCATAAATTGTCAACCGTTAGTCATCAAATACTGTCCTTCGTATAATTTCTGAATGTTTGTCCGATCCTCCTATTAACAATTAAATTGGTTTTTACATATATTATGCGACCATGGACTGCGACTATGGTCGCAGTATTTAACGAGAGCGATAGTATAATCACAGTTTACGTATTATTTATATCTTTTTTGTTCTTATTTTTGACTGTTGTCTGAATAAAGACTGATTCTATAGTCGCAGTTCACCGTATCTTTTGTCTCAGCCGCCTATAACGTATGAATTTTTTTTAATTATTGCATCAGTAGTAGGACTGCGACTATGGTCGCAGTGTTTAAGAGCAGCAGTCGCAGTTTGGATATGTAATTAAAAGAGCTTATAAGTTAATATAGTGAGAAAGAAACCTTACAAAAAAATAGAATTAAAAGCTTTTAAAAGAAGACAAAATATAATTGAATATCAGAAGATCAGGAAATCCTAATCCTCGTCATTATCACCATCATAAGCAGATTCATCGTCTTCATTCTTCTGCTCTTCCTCTTCATCACTTATTTCCTCATCATCTTCCTGTTTTTGAGGTTTTTTGTTTCACCGATGAACTCCCAGAATGGATCGTCTCTATCAAGCTCTTCGTCTGACCCGTTGCTAGGAAGCGAGCCTACAGCATCAGAGGACATGCTTTCATCAAGCATGTCTCCGTCAAGTGGCAGAGGAATAATGTCTTCTTTACTAACCCACATTAAAGCTTCATATCATCATGAATAGGAGGATCAGTTAATACATTATTTGATGTAGTGAGATAGTCAAAAGGAGTGAAGTCCAGACTGGTATCAGATTCACTAGAATATCCTGAAGACAAAGGACCGGTGGGGGAACGATTGAAGTTGAAATCTAAGTGTTCAGAGGAAGAAGATGGGGAAGACATGATTCAATAATGAATTGTTTTTTTGGAAGTTTTTTGAAATCAAATTGAAAAGGAAGAACAAAAATATAGTTTTTAGGTATGAGATAATATATTAGTTACAAGCATTATATAAAAGTCATTATTGTGGAAGAACATGAATAGTAATAATAATTGTTACAGGTGAGGGTTGAGTATGGTAGGAAGTGGTAAAAAAAATTAAATATTTAATTGAAGATTTATTGCGGGAGAATCCGAAGTACAAATTTACTTTTTATAGAATTGCTTGCCTATACCTTTAGATTACGTATGGTGCACATCTTTCCTTTCTTGAGATTAACATTAGTGCATCTCTTTTTTCTAGACTGTTGTTGTATCACGGTAGAAAGAATATTAATTACTTCATTTAATTCAGTGTAATTAGTATAATAATTTTTATAAGATTTGATATACGCGAATTGATCTCAGGGTCGCATGGCTAATCCACCTTAGTCGCATATTAAAAATCTTTTACAAGGCATGGGAAAGAAGATTGCGACTTTGGTCGTAGTACTGAAGGAGGTCACATTGCTGTACGATAGAATGCGACTAGGGTCACAGACGTTATATAAAGAAGTTTTGTTATACAATGACTTCGACTAGTGAGTGCGACTGTGTCGCAGTTGTCATATAAAATTGAAATTATATTTTATTAGGTCGCATAAAACGTTTTGTATACTATGAGTGCGACTAGTGACTGCGACTGTGTCGCAGTTGTTATATTGTATTAAGTCTGCGACCATGGCATGTTTTTTAAATTTTCAATGCTTCTGCTTATTTTACATTATATTGATCCAATTTTTTTTAATTATATTTTTCGATGTATTCAAATTACGAATTTTATAACTGTAGATATATTTAACTGAAATTTTGTTTGTTCATGACTTTATTCCACTTTAGAATTAATAAAGGGGTATTTTTGTCAATTTGTTTCACGATTGTTTTAGGCGGGATTTTTTTAATTTTTTTGGCGCCAACACACTGCGGGCGATGTGTGGCATATATTCAGCCACGTCCCGCTGGCTGAGAAACTCTCTCAGCCTGCAGGCTGAGGTACAGTAACCCCTATGTATATATATATATATATATATATATATATATATATATATATATATATATATATATATATAATATATTATATATATATATAAAGAGGAGAGGACGATAGTGGAGTGAAGGCGGTGTAGTAAATGACACGTGCAAAAGTTATGCTAGCAGCAAGGGGAAAAGCCTAGGAAGGGAGAGAAATGAGGGAAAAGAAAAAAAAAGAAAAAAAATAAAGAATAAGGTTGGGCCTCTCGAGCTTGGTTCAAAGAAAATGAGAGGAAAAGAGAGGGAAAAAGAGAGGAAAACGAGCTCATATGTATGGACTAAGAATATTAAGAATAATTTTAACTTATTATTGTTACTGATATTATTAATATTAATTAGTATTATAGAATAGGAGTATTACATATTCGCACACATCACAAATATTTTAGAGCAGTATTTCTGACCTGAAATATTTTTCAAAAAAATTTTGTATAGAAATTGGCTAGACTTGTGCATGACTTATTCTTTTGCTTAATCCATGATGGTAATTATATTTTTTTTAATTATAAGTGATTAGAGTTTTTGTTACAAATACAAAATTATAAGTAATTATAATTTATATTATAATTATTAAATCATAATATTAATAATGATGAGTATCAATATTAAATAAAACTAAAATTAAAATTATAATTGTTACAAGATGATTGAAAATATACCTAGAGGGGGGTGAATAGGTGTACTGGCTAATCTAATGATAAATGATGCAGAATTAAAAACTATTTATGCAAACTAAAGCTATTAAACCAACACACAAAGTATAACATAAGAGTGTAGCCGAATTCTCGGTGAAGGGTTCTGAACTATCTCCTCTGAATTCCTCTAGATTAAGAGTTATGGTGCCACTATGGCTCTCTTGGTTGAATACAAGTTTGAGCAAATAATCTGAAGCATATATCAATTGAGCACAAGTATTATCAAGCATATAAAGAGATAAACAAGATCAGCATGCAAGATATATAAACACAAGTGACAAAGAGAGCAATCGCAAATACGGGAGAATTATTTCGAGGTTCGAGCACCCTTGCTCTACGTCCCTACCTTCAGCACTATGAAGGATTTCCACTAGAATCGATCCCGCAAGATCAATCGGTGCTGCAACACCTACAATAAGTTCACACTAGAATTCTTAGACCCGCAAGTCCCTCACTTGTTCCCGTAAGAAAAACACATGCAAGCACACTAGCTTGCCGAGGCCGCACCTCTACACCAAGCTCCTACAAGAATTCGTCACAACACGAACCCGTAAGTTCGCCGCCTCAAATACAAAGATGAACACTTGGTGATCTCTACACTTTGATCACCTAAAAATACTCTCACAACAAAGATCTTCGGAGGATTGATATAACAATGGAAAGCTCAAGTTTGTGTGAGAAAAATAAGATAGAGTAGTGGAAAAAAACTCAAGAAATCTCTTTTGAAAAACACTCTTGAAAACTCTTCTTTTGATATCGAAGTATTAGCCCTAAATAAGTGGATAAAATCTCTAAGAGAGATGGAAAAAATTGGCTTTGAAACCCTCTTAAAGTCTTGTATAAAATAGGCCAAGGGAACCCCATTTTATAGGGGATCAAAAACGAGCCGTTGGGAGCCAACTCAGCAGGCCAACGGTCAAAAATATGACAGTTAGGGTTGCCGGTCGACCGCACCCAACACTTGACCTGTCGGTCGACCGCAAGGTCGACCGGGGCCAGATCCAGAGAGTAAAGCTCTCTGGATCGGTCGACTGATTCTTAAGCCAAAAGCTATGCATGTTTCTGTGCACATCGGTCGACCGCCTGGTCGACCGACTTTTGTCTCGGTCGACCGGCAGAAGGCCAGGTCAGGAAATTTTGGGATAAAAACTTGGTTTTATAAACTCCCATAAAATCACATAAAATCTACAAAAATAAGTTCTTTAAAATACTTTGAAGTACAAATATGTGTGAAATCAACACATATTACAAACTTTTGAAACAATTTTTGTAATATAGAAATTTTGCCTTAAACAAAAATCCGTATTTTTAGAATCAATCTTCAATTTGAAAAACGATTTTTTCAAGACTTCTTCAAATACAAAAATAAGATATTTTAAACACTTTTGAAGCTTAGTGTGTATGGATATGATCCAATACACATATGAGATGAAATATCTATGTTTTTGACAATAAACTCTAAAATAAGTTTTGTTATATACAAAACTTAAACATTTGATATAGAATCACCAAATAAGTTTTTCTAAACATTTGAATCAAAAATGTGCATGGATGAAATCTAAAACACATATAAACTATATAAACTTGTTTTGATGAAATCTAATCATGAAACATTAGAATGTATTCTTTTAAGCTCAAAAATCAAAACAGTATTTTCTAAAACTAAAACTATTTTATTAAAACACTACATAAATTTTTTTTTTTGTGTGTGTATGAGCTTGAGCAATTTAGAACTAATCTATCCTTTACATTTTATCTAAAAATAAAATCTTAACACTTACAAACATGACACATGTCTTCACAAAAATCTTCTTTTGAAAATCTTCTTCTCCTTCTTGACTTGGTTCAAACTTGATCCAATGAGCTAAACTCCTTTTTGAGTACATGATACGATCTTGATGTGCGAGCTCTTGAATCAATACATGCTAGCTTTAAAACTTGACTTCGAATCTTTTGTTGAAGCTAAACACGGACTAAGATCTTGATCAAATATCTGAAACTATATAAACACAAGATCATTGTACTATAACTACATGAGTTAATCATCATCAAAACTAGAGTGATGGGCCTTTGGGCAACAATCTCCCTCTTTTTGATGATGACAAAACTCATGGAGTTATATATGCATGAATTAAAGATAAGCTTCATAGAAGCTCCTCTTAACTCATGCATAACAAATAAACATAAAGATATTCAATGAAAGCACATAAATTAAACAAAACATATATGCATAAATAAAGATATAAACATGCATATATAAACTCTCTAAATTCTTCTCCCCTTTTTGTCAATTCATCAACAAAGGGGTGAGGACAATCAAACAATAAAGATGTATATGTAATATACATTCATGAAGAGGAGAGACATAAAGTTAGCTCCCTTGCATTCATGCATTACATGGAGAAGGGATGACTAGACTCTAACCCACATAAAGCATAATACACAATGTATAAGCGGAGATGTTAAGCTCCCCCTACACACGTGTACCATATAAAGAAGAGACATCAAGCTCCTCAATGTGAGATACACTCAACATGAAACTGTATATAGAGGAGATATTAAGCTCTCCTTACATATAGGCAATACATATCAACAAATTTTAAAAACCACATTTAAAACAAAATTTTTGAAATTTCTTGATGTCAACAAAATGAATTATGATACCAATGAAATCAAATTGTAGTTGACAAAATGAAAGTTGGTACCACATGTAAAATTTTTTTTAAGATACCAATAGTAAATTTTGACACAAATTGAAGGTGAAACATGAAGTACATTTTGATACAAAATAAATACCAATTGAAATTAATGTTTAAGTTTGTAAATATACCAATTAAAATTTGGAATAAAATCATGGTTAACATAAACATAACTTGTGCTTTAAGAATGTAAAGATATTGTAAAATAAGCACAATCAAATCAATCAAATCAATCAAATCATACATATAACGTATGAAAATGGTAATACTAATTGAAATTGATACTAATTGAAATTTGAAGCATGTATATATAAGAAATCAAATATGAGTATACAAAATGAAATAGCATGAAGATCATGTGTATAACTCATACCTACCACCCTATTCATGCACAAGTTTAAAAGATATTCAATAAGGTATACACGACATGGTCACTCATCCAACCGCCCTTAAAGGTTAAAAGTTTTTAAAAATAAGATTTGAAAATAGTTGTAAATTGAAAACACTACCAAGTGAAGAATAAATAATTAGTTTAAAGTAATTTTGAAAAACTAATTAAAGATCTTTCAAACATGAAAACAAATCATATATTTAATGAGGCATACTAAATACACAAGTGTTGACACTCAAAATCTATAAAACTCATAAATGCTCATGAAAATAAAATCATGAGTAAACAAAAGAATATGAGTGCACAAGAATCATGCGAATAGTATATTCATGAAAATAGGGTTCAAAATAAAAATGAAATTCTTTTATTAAAAACATGAAAATCATCAAAACTAAAATTTTATCAGAATTAAATAAACTTCAAGGTATATGTATGTTCTATCAAAACTAAAAATATACATATATATCCCAAACAGAAATGAGTCCATAATAAAATTTTGCATGAAGGCAAGTGATCAAGGGTATACATATATATATTATTAGTTTTAAACAAAAATAACATATACATGAAGCAAAACATGAACAAAAATAGGAAAACAAGTATAAATGAAAAAATCATTAAAACTAGGTTATACATGTACATATAATGAGTACAAATGAGAAATGAGGCACAAACATATAATAATCAAGTGTAGCTCACTATTTGTACAAGTATAAAAATAAGTTTTAACGAAAACTACATCTAAATAAATAATCACCATAAGAAGTACAAAACATGATCACTTAACATAATGAGCATTGAAAGCAAAATATACTAAAAATATTTATATGAAAGCATGTAAATAAAAATAGGAGTTAGAAATAATTACCAAAATTAATGAATCAATCTCTAGGTCTCCAAACCATGGTGGTCCTCTCACCAATCATCCTTGATAGTGATGCATCAATTTGGTATATCCATCTAACTCATGCATCCACCACCAAGGCACCATACCTCTCACGTCATGTGAGAGCCCACACCTACATCAAACATAAGAGGTGAGAATTTGGTACCCATTTCTTTTTGGGTCCATGGGGGTTAGCATCATAAGGATCCCAAACATTTTGTTTGTAAAATTTATATGATTTATCTTATCAAAATAAAACTTTGCTAATGGCCTTTGCGGCCACAATGCGTATATTTGTACACTCCAGCATGCATATGAGTGGTGTGAGAGTGAGCATGGAGTGCATATGTATGCCATGGGGTTTGTGCATGAACATGTGAAATTTATTTTTTACGAAACATAGATTCTAATTTATTATGGTTAAATGTACAACTGCTAAAATTTGAGCTCAAACAATCAATTCTCTTTTTCAAAACATGAATCTCATTTTATCAAAAGAGAATGCAAAATTATTAGCATGAGAGACATGACAAGAAAAGTTATTATTTTTTTTAGAAATGTTTTTCTTTTCTTTTAAAATAAATTTTCTTTTCAAAGAGTTATTTTCATTTAAAATAATTTTCTTTTCTTTTTCCATTAAAATAATTTTTTTTAAAAGATTTATTTTCTTTTGAAACACATTTAAATTTATTTTTAAAAGAATCCTTTTCTTTTACCAAAGAAGTTTTTTTCCTTTTTCAACTTATCATTTTCAATTTTTAATAAATCATTTTTTTAAAGAAGTTTTTGACAATGCAAGCTCATCATAAGGCATGTCAATATCTTCTTCTACCTCGGATTCAGAATTTACCTCAAGGGGGTCATCCCCTTGGACCATGTAGCATATGTTGAAAGCATCACTTCCATCATCCGAGTCACTCCCTATATAGTATTGCTTTTGTTCACCAAAGGAGACAAGTGTGTTCCATACTACAAAAGCCGAATCAAAATTAAAAACCCTACATAAGTAATTATCATTTAGGGTACTCTTTAAAGCATGTATGATTTTTGCATTAGCCTCCAGATGTTTTCCATTTAAACAATATAAATCTTTAATAGTGGCAAGATAAACATGAATTCTAGGGCTTTGAGGTATATGGACGTCTTAACTTTCTAAGTTTGGATGTTAAGAATGTCAAACATAGGAGGTGGTATGAAATTCATGTATGTATACAAATATTGTGATTAGCTAAAATGAGGATCTTTAACTCAAGGTTGTTAGACCCAAATCAAAAGCACCAAGCTCTGATACCAATGAAAAATAACATAGAGGGGGGTGAATAGGTGCACTGGCTAATTTAATGATGAATGATGCGGAATTAAAAACTATTTATGCAAACTAAAGCTATTAAGCCAACAGACAAAGTATAATACAAGAGTGTAAGTGAATTCCTAGTGAAGGGCTCTGGACTATCTCCTCAGGATTCCTCTAGATTAAGAGTTGAAGTACCACTATAACTCTCTTGATTAAATACAAGTGTGAGCAAACAATCCCAAGTATATATCAATTGAGCACTAGTATATCAACATATAAAGAGATAAACAAGATAACCATGTAAGATATATAAACACAAGTGACAGAGAGAGAGCAAACGCAAACGCAAGTGATCTCTACACTTTGATCACCCAAAAACACTCTCACAACAAAGATCCTAGGAGGATTGATATAGCAATGGAAGCTCAAGTTTATTTGAGAAAAACAATATAGAGTAGTGGAGGAAAACTCAAGAAATCTCTTTTGAAAAGCACTCTTGAAAACTCTCCTTTTGATATGGAAGTATTAGCTCTAAAATAAGTAGAGAAAACCTCTAAGAGAGATGGAAAAAATTGGCTTTGAAACCCTCTTAAAATCTTGTATAAAACAGGCCAAGTGAACCCCATTTTATAGGGGATAAAAAATTAGCTGTTGGGAGCCAACTCAGCAGAAAATCTGCTATCGGTCGACCGACCAACGGTCAAAAATATGACCATTGCGGCTGCCGGTCGACCTCCCGGTCGCTTGACCTGTCGGTCGACCGCCCAGTCGAACGAGGCCAGATCTAAAGAGCAAAGCTCTCTGGCCGGTCGACCGTCCGGTCGACCGGGGCCCGATCCAGAGAGTTAACTCTCTAGATCGGTCGACCGCTCGGTCGACCGGCCCTCAAGCCAAAAGTTGTGCACATTTCTGTGCATATCGGTCGACCGCTCGGTCGACCGACTTCTGTCTCGGTCGACCGGCAGAAGCCAGGTCAAGAAATTTTGGGATAAAAACTTGGTTTTATAAACTCTTATAAAATCTCATAAAATCACATAAAATCTACAAAAGTAAGTTCTTTGAAATAGTTTGAAGTACAATTATGTGTGATAAAAAATCAACACATATTATAAACTTTTTGAACCATTTTTGTAATATAGAAATTTTGCCTTAAACAAAAATCCGTATTTTTCAAAATCAATCTTCAATTTGAAAAATGATTTTTTCAAAATTTCTTCAAATACAAAAATAAGATATTTTAAACACTTTTGAAGCTTAGTGTATATGGATATGATCTAATACACATATGAGATGAAACATCTATATTTTGACAATAAGCTCTAAAATAAGTTTTGATAAATATAAAACTTAAACATTTGATATAGGATCACCAAATAAGTTTTTCTAAACATTTGAACCAACAATGTGCATGGATGAAATCTAAAAAACATATAAACCATATAAACTTGTTTTGATGAAATCTAATCATGAAACATAGGAATGTATACTTTGAAGCTCAAAAATCAAAACGGTATTTTCTAAAACTAAAACTATTTTATTAAAACACTACATAAATTTTTTTTGTGTGTGTATGAGCTTGAGAAATTCAGAACTAATCTATCATTTATATTTTATCTAAAAATAAAATCTTAACACTTACAAACATGACACAAGTCTTCACAAAAATCTTCTTTTGAAAATCTTCTTCTCCTTCTTGACTTGGTCCAAACCTAGATCCAATGAGCTAGACTCCTCTTTGAGTACATGATGCGGTCTTGATGTGCGAGCTCTTGAATCAACATATGCTAACTTGAAAACTTGACTTCGAATCTTTTATTGAAGCTAAACACGGACTAAGATCTTGATCAAATATCTGAAACTATATAAACACAAGATCATTAATACTATAACTACATGAGTTAATCATCAAAACTAGAGTGATGAGCTTTTGGGCTAACAATGATAAGCAATTCTTTCAACTTTTCATTAATTAAGTAATTTCTAAGTTGATAATTGTTAATCACTATATTATAAATTGTGACAGTAATAATTAATATAATTATTTTATTTTTTAAAGAAATTTAATAATGAGATGGCATAAACTATATTATACAATAATAGTTTTCATAAGAGAAATATATATATATATATATATATATATATATATATATATATATATATATATATATATATATATATATATATATATATATATATATATATATATAAATGAGATATCTATACTTCAGCCGCCAGCTGAGAGAACTCTCTCAGCTGGCGCTTCAACATGGTCGTACTGGACCGCGACATGGTTGCAATCCACTGCGACATGGTCGCAGTCCTAAAAATTTCATATGTTCTCAGAGTAGTTAGAACTGTGACCATGGTAGCGTGGTAGTATTCCTTACAAAAACGCTGCGTCCATGTCACAATTCTCATAAAAAACTGCGACCATGGTAGCACTGTACTAAAATTTGTGACTGAGATTCAGCCACGTCGCACCAGCTGAGAGAGTCTCTCTCAGCTGGTGGCTAAGATACATCTCTCTCTCTATTTCTCTCTCTCTCTCTCTCTCTCTCTCTATATATATATATATATATATATATATATATATATATATATATATATATATATATATATATATATATATAAAGAGGAGAGGATGGCAGTGGAGTGAAGGGCACGTGCAGAAGTTAGGTTGCAGCAAGGAGAAAAGCCTAGAAAGGGAGAGAAATGAGGGAATAGAAAAAGGAAAAAAAAAAGCAAATTGGGTTGGGTCTCTTGGGTTTGGTTCAAAGAAAATGAGAGGAAAAGAGAGGGTAAAAGAGAGTGGATCGACCTTATATGTATGGGTTAAAAATACTAAGAATAATTATAACTTATTATTGTTATTGATATTATTATTAATTAGTATTATAGAATAGGAGTATTACATATGAAATCACCTAGAGGGGGGGTGAATAGGTGATAATGCTAATCTAGAAATTAAATGCGGAAGCTAAAACAAATTTTGTAACACACTTAATACAACCAACAAGTGTAGCCGAATTCCCCGTGAAGGGCTCTGTACTAACTCCTCTTGATTCCCCTAGATAAGGGTTGAGGTGCTATATGAACCTCTTGTGGTTAAGTACAAGTGAGGCACACACACAAGCAAGCTAAGCATATAAGGATGATAAGCAATATGAAATAATGCAAGGCACAAATGCAAGCAAGTATGAAGATATGGCAATATGAATAATGCTATGCACAACACAAATAAAGAGAGAGGGTTAAAGAGTCAATAGATCAAACGCAAACACAATGATATGTTTCGAGGTTCGAGCCCCTAGCTCTACGTCCCCACCTTCACCGAGAAGGATTTCTAATCCACTATCTTGTCCACCGAGGACTCCCACCGAGGGAACCTCCACCGAGGAGGATTTTTACAACAAGGGAGTACCGAACTCCTCTCTCAAACACCGCCTCACAACCAAGGGTAGGCCCGTAGCCAAACAACCACAAACACCTCTACCAAAGAGGGTTACAAACCAAACTCCACCTCTCACTAGAGGGAGCAAACACAAGCCTCAACCTCTACCAAAGAGGGAGCAAACCAATCACCCGATCAACCTCTACCAAAAAGGGATACAACAAAGCAAGGGTGTTTACAACTTGGAGGTTTCCACAACCTCAAACAATCTCTCTTTTCCACAAAACAAGATCCTAATAGAGTAGGATAGAAGATATAGCTCAAGTGGATATCAAGGTGTTTTTGGAAAGCAAATAACAAAGAAAAACTACTTGGGAAATCTCTTGTAGATGATAGAAATGAAAATCCAAAACAATATCCCAAAAACCTAGTTTTCTTTGATTTTCCAAAACCCTTGAAAAACAATAAAGATGAAATCATTAAGCTCTAAAACACTTTTTAAAACTTGTAAAAATACTTCAGAAAAGTAGGAATTTTTGCTCTTGAAAATCTTATCTAAAATCCCAAAGAAATGGGGTATTTATATCCCAAACAGAAAACTAGCTGTTAGGCTGATCTGTCAGCCTGACAGGCTCGCGGTCGACCGGCCGGTCGACCGCCAACGGTCTGAAATATGACCGTTGGGCAATCCCGGTCGACCGCCCAGATACAGAGAGCAAAGCTCTCTGGTCCGGTCGACCGGTCGGTTGACCGGCCCACTGTGCTGCCAGACGTGCACAACTCTGTGCACGTTGGTCGACCGGCCCTTGGTGCGGTCGACCGGCCCTTGGTGCGGTCGACCGCCCTTGGTGCGGTCGACCGAGCGGTCGACCGACCTGGCCTGTCAGCCAGTTCTGGGTCAGAAACTGGGGTTAAAATATTTCTAAAAATCTTATAAAAACTTCTAAAAATCCCCAAAAATAGTTTTAACATTTTGCATTGATATATAAACATGTGATAAAAATTTCAACTCAAATATCAAGTAATTTGAACTATTTTTGTGTCTTATCATGTTTATCAAAAACCAAAACTTGTATTTTATCAAACTTGAATTTTTCAACAGGAAATCTGATTTTTCCTAAAACTCATGAATATGCATATCAAAATAAGTTTGTTTAAGATATGAAGCATGTATGTATATTGAACACATCTAATATACATAAAAACAAAGTAAACTTATTTTGATCAATCTATTCATGAAAACCAAATCCAAACATAAAACTTGTGTGTGTTGTGCACTTGAGCATATCAACTATTCTTATCTTTACAAATGGATCTAAACACACTAAACTATGGATACCTAAGTCTTCTTGACGATCTTCATCTTCAAGTCGACCCGATCCAAAACGCCGTGATCCAACGAGCAAGGCTATGTATGATCTTGATGCTCGGGCCCTGAAATCACCAAGTGAAAGCTTCCAAACTCCTCTTTTTGAAGCAATCACCAACTAATATCTTGTTACATGATCTGAAAGTAAAATCACAAGATTATTAGTAAACATAACTATATGAGTTAACCATCATCAAAACTAGAGAGGAAGGCCTCCGGGCCAACAACATATTCACACACATCACAAATATTTTAGAGCGGTATTTCTGACCTGAAATATTTTTCAAAAAAGAAATTTCTGTATAAAATTTATTTATCAATATTGTTTATACATACATATTTAAGAAAAATATATAAATACACACACATGTATGTATTTTTAAAATATATAATTTATTTATTTGAAATACAAATTTAACTTAACAAAATATTTATTTAACATGAAGAATAATATAACTTATTTATTAACACAATTTATTACAATATAAATAATTTGATTAATTATATTATTATTAATGTTATTAGATAAATACAAATATTTATATAATTATTTTAAATCTTTCAAATATTGTATTAAACTGATGAGTTAAACCACTCGCTTCATCCCCCGCTAATAACCGGGAGGGGGGTGCTTGCTGGTATATATGGGTGTCTAGGAGTTTTCACTAATTGTAGGGTGGTTAGATTATAATTTTGTCTTTAACATGAGATGGTGGCACACTCCTAGTGTCGATCTCTCTGCGAGTAGGACCTTCTCCATGTAGGGGTGCCATCGGATGCAGATTATTCACAGATATTCGCATTCGAATCCACCTCCAATCTAGATACATATATCATTTTTTCACATCCGTCAATATCCGTATCTGTAAACGTATCTGAAGGTTAGTGCGGATATAGATATAATTAAAGTAATATCCGATCCATATCCGATCCGATATCCGAAGGTT
The DNA here is from genome assembly GCA_038442645.1 of Agave tequilana. Classification (NCBI taxonomy): domain Eukaryota; kingdom Viridiplantae; phylum Streptophyta; class Magnoliopsida; order Asparagales; family Asparagaceae; genus Agave; species Agave tequilana. The sequence goes on along the minus strand of JAVJIF010001304.1, from coordinate 270,989 downwards.
GGGTGCTTGATAATGATATATGTATGGAAGAAACTATTCTTCAATGGAATGGAGTAATAGATTTTGATATTTTGAGTTGTGAAAAAGTAATATTGGAAAGTATCTGATTTTTGCAAGAGTAGCACGAGATATTTTAGGTATTTTGACATCAACTGTATCGGAGGTCGTGTAATCCATTGCTACAGAAGACGAATGATAATAGATATGGTGGAGCATTGATATGTACACAACAAAATCACAATATGTATCACATTTTATATTGTTGTACATGAGATAAAAAGTAAAATAAACATATCCGTTTACTTTATACGTAACCGTATCCATTTTTGCATATCCGATTAGTATCCGCATCCGATCCACTAATATTCAATCTGTATCCGATATTCGATTTTGGCATATGTGTATATTATTTTTTCACATCCTCTAATATCTATATCTGTATCCATAATTGAAATTGAGTGTGAATACAGATATAATAAACATAATATTTGATTCGTATACAATCGGACGTCACCCCTACCTCCAGGTCCCCCCTATACTAGGTAGAGGCTGAGTGGGTGATAAGGGCCCAAGGTACAGCACTGACTTCGTTGGGCCTCTTAGTGCGATTCACCTTACAGTCGAGTAGTTGAGCCACATGCTTGTGCCCTCCTTCATGGGATCCTCGAAGGGCCGGGCTTAATGGTGCTCAAATAGGATCTAACATACTCGCATTTCCTCCAAAGTAGCGAGAGTTGATGAGTTTGGCCCATTCAAGGCTCGTCAGCCACACCTCGAGGGAAGTCAGAAGTGGAGAGGTATCAGGCATGGGCACTTTCTATGTGAGAGAGAGAGACACAATAGCCATCTTTGATTGGAAAGTTAAAATAGCGCAAGGGAGACCGAAAAAAATATGGATGGAGACAGGATATAGAGGCTAAAGGTCTTAGTGAAGGCATATAGCTCAATAGGAATGAGTGGAGAAAGCTGATTCATGTGCCCGATCCGGCGTAATTCTCTTTTGGTTCATGTAGCCTATCCCAAATACTTAGGACAAATGGCTTAGTTGTTGTTGTTTGCTTGTTACTTCCTATCTTATTTTCAGCTTTGTTTATTATAGTGGTAAAAAATTGATCCTGAAACATAATGTTGACACATATCCAAAAAATCAAGTTTTTTTTTGAAATTTTACAACAATCAACTGTCTCCATCACATCAGACCCTCCCGACAGCATTCACAGTTCCCAAAATCACTTCAACTCGAGCTCAAGTCATCCTCCAAAGCTCCGCCACCCAGAGTCATTCAGGAAAAAATCCCGTCTCGAAGTCATCACCCTATGAAGTCACTTACAGTTCAACAACTCCGATTTCACCCGAAAGTTTCAGTAACAGCCGTCGAGATCTCCGATTGCAATCACGTCGCCTCTCTTTTCTCACGTGGAAAACGTGTTACGCCAATGCATTCAAGGTGGACAGTTATGGATAATAATGAAATTCTTTGCGTGCAATTTCAATCATCATGCCAGCAATCGCGGCCGTTATAACAAATCTGCACATGAAAATCGTGCAGTCACACGTATATCGCCAGTGTCTCATCCGCCTAAGTAGGAGGAGTTCAATACAAATAGACCTTCTTCTCCACCGAGAATGAGGACTTTTCCTCCCATTCAATCCTAACTCAAAGAAATTCCAATACATACTTGTAATTCCTATAATCCGTCAAATTATAGGAAATTTTTCTCCTCCTTCTTCTCGTAATTTTTCCCAATTTGGATTTTTCACGTAAAATATTGTGTCTCCATCTGTTTTCTGTGTTGTGTTAATATTTTGCATTTATTCCTTAAACATATACTCATGTTTGTGGTGTGGATCGACCGTCTGGTCATTTGCGACGAAAAATCTTCACCACAATTATCATAATTACAACCATTACCTTACTTCAAGTTTTTAGCTAGGAGTTCGGGATTAATACAATCCTCCAAATTCATGTCTTCTAACTTCCTACCAGAGGAGAGAAGGGGCCCCAAATATAACTTCATCGAGGAGGTTGAGTATGTTAAGACATGGCCCTAGAGACAGCATCCAGGTGGCTCTCCCACTATTTATGAGGATTGGTGACTTCACTATGGATATATTTGGTTATAGGGAAGTGGAAAAACTCATTTCTAACTTTCTTGTTTGTTTTGAATCAGAAATGGAAAATGAGAAAACTCTTTTTCTTTTCCCTTTTTCCTTTTATACTTCTCTTTTATACTACTATTTTCTTACTTTCAGGGTGCTACAATTAATTTTGTGGTCATGTAATTTCACTTGTAATAATTGTAGCCCAAAATAGTTAATTTTGATGTCATATAAATCTCACTTGCAGTCCAATTACAGTTCTAAAACATCACTTCAGAATTAATTTTTAATTTAATATTATTTTATAATCAACTTTGTGGTCAACTTTTCTACTTCCACTTTCACATTACTAATCAAAAGACCGAAAAATATAATATATTTTTTTACTTACACTTTCACATTACAATCAAACACCAGAAATGAAAATTGCACAAATCTCAAATTCTCACTACACTCCACATTTCTCATTTTTCACTTTTTCTCTCACTTTCATCAAATCAAACAAGCCCTATAAGTAAGAAAAAAAGTTGACCGATAAGAGGTCTTAAACAGCAAGAGTAGCGCGAAGACCTCGAGAGTCAGACATGTAAGACAACAACCTAAGTTTTACTGTATTTAATTAGCAATGAAAAATTGAGAAAATGTATAGTGTTTTATGGTGTTTGGTTGTCGTAATATGTAAATCGTAAATGAAAAAGTTGACTAAAAAATTAAATGTTTGGTGATTTAAAATATTAAAAAATACCAATAAATATTAAAAATTGTAATAATTAAATGTATTAAATAAGAAACAATTAAAATTAAAAATTAGTAAACATTAAAAATATTAAAAATTTAATATATTACAAATTAAATAATTAAAAATGTCATCTACTATATTAAATAATAAAAAAATTAATCATATATTTAATATAGTAATATTAAAAAATATAATATATTAAATAATAAAATTAAAAAAATTAAAAATTAAAAATATTATATATATTAAATATTAAATATATTAAATATTAAATAATTAAAATTTTAATCTAATAGTCAAAGCTTATTAAATTTATATTAAATATTACTAATCTATAAATAAAGTAAGAATTAAAATTAAGCCGAATACATTATATTAATCTAGTAATAAAAAAGATTCTAATATTAAAAATTATTGAATTATTCATAAAAATTTAATCTAATAATTATATGTAATCTAATAATTAAAAATAATTTCTCATAACCTAAAAAGATTAATCTAATAATAAAAAATATTAATCTAATTATAATTAACTGTCAGCAATACAAATTTGTATGACTACAAAATTTACTGTTTGCACTGTAAGTGGGATTTGCATTTTGCGTTGCAAGTGGATCGTAAGTGAGATGTAAGTATGTTTTAAGATTCACGGTCCAAACAAACATCGTAAGTCGCAAGTTGTAATTGTCACTTGCGACTTGCGAACTTTTACGGTGATACAAACACAACCATAGTGTAATATCGCCATGTAGGCCTCTTCTAACCAAAAAAATAAGAAAAAAAGAAAAGAAATTTCCTCGCACTTTGCTAGTTGAGTGAGGGACAAACGTCATTATTGTTAATTTTCTTATATTGTCTTTTGTATATGGTGAGCTTACTGATTTACTTTAAAAAAAAAATCTTCTTTTTCTCATGACCATCTGTGGTGGAGATTTTCAAATGCGATTGATCAACGGTCAACCTTACACCATAAATGAGGGGAAGGGGTCGTGAGTTGGAGATGGAACTTTAGGTTTTAACCATTAAATAGATAAAGACAAAAGATTTTTACATGAAAATACACTTTGGGAAAAACCATAAGAAAGAGAGAGAATTCACTATATTGTCAGAGATTACAGTGAATTCTGTGGAGTCATGTGGTGTTTAGAATTTCTTTTCTTTGTCCCACCCCTCTTTTCATGGATCTCTAGGTGTATAAGTACTCTACAAGGGGCGTAACTGATGGCGCTGATTTCTCGGAGGTGCTTAATAGCATGATTTGCTTGTTGGATCTTTTCTATAACTGGTCAGATTGCTGCTTTTTTGGTTAGGATTAGCGTGCCGAGATATCCGCCACTATTCATAACTATCCCCGCTGAAATAGGAGAGTATTCAAAACGTGAGGATATAATGGCAGAAAGAAAGGCCTGAGGTCTTCTCCTTGGGGTTGAATGTGAATGCGGGATAAGGCCCGAGGTTCTCTCTCCTCAGGGGTGAGCATGATGTCTGGGCGAAGCACGAGGTCCTCTCCTCGAGGTTTAGTATGGGTCAACTGATATCTTGAGTCCGTCATTTACTCGTGACACTTTTGAAGCGTGTTGTGATCTTGGGGATCAGTCAGATTCTGACCATTACAGATGCCCCCAGCTCTTGCGATTGCCAGAGTCATGGAAAAGGAATCAGAAGATCGAAGTCAGTGGATGCCTTTAAGTGGTCTGGACTTTTCTGAACTGCTGAAGTTTAAGTGAGGATCTGGCTCATTAATGCATATCTTTTTGGGATGTGACTGATCTTAGAACTGTTGCCCAAAGGTCTATCATTATAATTTTGATAATGATTAACTCATATAGTTATACTTACTAATAATCTTATGATATATAAGTTTCAACTTTAATCAAGATCGTAGATTGGAGTTTAGGTTCAACAAAAGACTTAAGTTAACCTTTGAAACTAATACGGGTTGATTCAAAAACTCAAGAACAAAGGACATATCAAGTATAACTCACATGAATCAAGCTTGGATTAAGTCAAGTGCCAGATGAAGATAAAGTTAAAGACTTATTTATAGAGTTTGTAAGATGTTTAGTTTAGTATTTTTGTTAAATTTTAGATTAGAGAATTGGTGCTTAAGATATTTACACACACACATACACACTATTTATTTAGTTTATGAATTTCCACAAAAACTAGTTTATTTACAATAGTTGTTTTTGCATTTGGGAAAAACATGTTGAATTGATTTATAATTTCAAAAAGGTTTTTTTTCCAAAGTTACAAAAAAAAATGTTCAAAAATTTACAATTTATGATGATCTTTGATCCCACATTTTTTGTGCCAAAAAAATTTATATGAACTTAATTTTTGTAAGATTTTTACAAAGAAATTTAGTTGTATCTTAAAAGGATTTATTAAAATGAATTTAAAAAGATTTTTTGCTTTTGCCTGTCGACTGCACAGTCGACCGCCCGATAGAGTTGATTACTCTGCCGGTCGACCACCCGGTCGACCAGATCTGCACATGCACAAGGAAACTTGTGAAAATCACCTAGAGGGGGGGTGAATAGGTGATAATGCTAATCTAGAAACTAAATGCGGAAGTTAAAAAAATTTTGCAATCACACTTAATACAACCAACAAGTGTAGCCGAATTCCCCGTGAAGGGCTCTGGACTAACTCCTCTTGATTCCCCTAGATAAGGGTTGAGGTGCTATATGAAGCTCTTGTGGTTAAGTACAAGTGAGGCACACAAGCACACAAGCATATAATAGATATGGCAATATGAATCAATGCTCAACACAAGCAAATATGATATAATGATATGAAATGAATGATGCTTTGCACAATTAAAAGAGAGAGGGTAGAGAGACAATGGATCAAACGCAAACACAAAGATATGTTCCGAGGTTCGAGCCCCTAGCTCTACGTCCCCGCCTTCACTGAGAAGGATTTCTAATCCACTATCTTGTCTACCGAGGACTCCCACCGAGGGAACCTCCACCGAGGAGGATTTTTACAACAAGGGAGTACCGAACTCCTCTCTCAAACACCGCCTCACAACCGAGGGGTAGGCTCGTAGATAAACAACCACAAACACCTCTACCGAAGAGGGTTACAAACCAATCTCCACCTCTCACTAGAGGGAGCAAACACAAGCCTCAACCTCTACCAAAGAGGGAGCAAACCAATCACCCGATCAACCTCTACCAAAGAGGGATACAACAAAAGTAAGGGTGTTTACAACAAGGAGGCTTAATCAACCTCAAACACTTCTCTTTCCACAAAACAAAAGATCCTAATAGATTAGGATAGAGGATATAGCTCAAGTGGATATCAAGGTGTTTTTGGAAAGCAAATAACAAAGAAAAATTACTTGGGAAATCTCTTGTAGATGTAGAAATGAAAATCCAAACAATATCCCAAAAACCTAGTTTTCTTTGATTTTTCAAAACCCTTGAAAAACAATAAAGATGAATTCTTTGAAGCTCTAAAACACTTTTTAAAACTTTAAAAACACTTTAGAAAAGTAGTAATTGTTGCTCTTGAAAATCTTATCAAAAACCTTAAAGAGATGGGGTATTTATAGCCCAAACAAAAAACTAGCCGTTAGGCTGATCTGTCAGCCTAACAGTTTGGCGGTCGACCGGCCAACGGTCATAAATATGACCGTTGGGCAATCCCGGTCGACCGCCCAGATATAGAGAGCAAAGCTCTCTGGTCCGGTCGACCGGCCCACTGTGCTGCCAGACGTGCACAGCTCTGTGCACGTCGGTCGACCGCACGGTCGACAGGCCCTTGGTGCGGTCGACCGAGCAGTTGACCGACCTGGCTTGTCAGCCAGTTCTGGGTCAGAAACAGGGGTTAAAAATATTTCTAAAAATCTTATAAAAACTTGTAAAAATCCCCAAAAATAGTTTTAACATTTTGCATTGATAAATGAACATGTGATAAAAATTTCAACTCAAATATCAAGCATATGAAATCATTTTTGTGTTTTAACATTTTTACCAAAAATCAAAACTTGTATTTTGTCAAACTTTGATTTTTCAATACATGAATAGGATAGTCAAAATAAGTTTGTTTAAAAGTTAAGCATGCATGTATAGAAAGAATACATCTGCTATACATAAACCAATTAAACTTGTTTTGATTAATCTATTCATGAAAACAAATATCGGTTATACTAAAAATCGAAAAACTAATATCCATAAAACGTGTGTGTTGTGCACTTGAGCATATCAACTATTCTTATCTTTACACATGGATTTAAAACACACTAAACTATAGATACCTAAGTCTTCTTGACGATCTTCATCTTCAAGTCGACCCGATCCAAAACGCCGTGATCCAACGAGCAAGGCTATGTAAGATCTTGATGCTCGGGCCCTGGAATCACCAAGTGAAAGCTTCCAAACTCCTCTTTTTGAAGCAATCACCAACTAATATCTTGTTACATGATCTGAAACTAAACTCACAAGATTATTAGTAAACATAACTACATGAGTTAATCATCATCAAAACTAGAGAGGAAGGCCTCCGGGCCAACAACTTGTGCATGTCGGTCGACTGAGCGGTCAACTAATGAGTGTAGTAGTACTCTCTATTTGAGCATAACGGTCGACCGACTGGTCAATCATTGAGAGATCTGCTCTCTGTTTGGCATTTGTGATCAATCGACTGGTGGACTGATGAGAGTAGCAATACTCTCTGTTTGGCCTTTCGGTCGATCGCCAGAAGTTTGGAGCTCACTGTTCTTTGAGCTCGGTCGATCGCCTGGTCGACCGATGGCAACAACTAGTATATTTTATCCTTAGCTGGTCGACCGCCCGGTCGATCGACAGTCGTCAAACATGCCTGTTTTGTCTAGTAACGACTATTTTTTCTATTGAAACCATTCCAGATTCATTCCCAACGACTATTTTGTGTTTCAAATAATTTCTAACATATTTTTATTATTGGGATTTACTAGAAATTGGTCTCTAACCTACCCTTATACATAAGAGTGATTATAGAGTGTCAAAAAAAAGTTTCAATACAAGTTTTACAAGATTTTCTTAAGCTTTCAAAGAAAATCAAATTTGTTATAAGAGTTTTCTTGAGTTAGTATTCTAAATCTTTATTTTTCTCTCACCCACACTTGAGCCTTCAATTCTCATCTATTTTCTAAGTTAAAGTTGTAAGAGAGTTGTTTATGGTCAAGAGAGATCACTAGTTCTAAATCCTTGTATTGAGTTATTGGAGGTTGCGGCCTCGATCGAGCTTACGAGCTCGAGTGTTGCAGTTCTTGCAGGGAATGACTAAGGGAGCTTGTAGGTGTTGTAACACCGAGTAATCAGATCAACTTCAATTGCAATCGAGAGCGATAATAGTGGAATCTTTCATTACGGTGAAGGTGGGGATATAAAGCAAACGGCTCGAACATCGATAACTTTTCTCTTTCTTTCTGATTGATTTGCATTTGATCTATCTAACTCTTACTCCTTTATTTTATTGTGCAAATATATTTGTTGTTTTATTATTCTCAGAAATTCATTAGTTTGAACTCTATATACATCAAGAAAGCAATTACGCACCTTAACTCTTACTCAAGAAGAATCACGGGAGAAGTTCAGAGCCCTTCACGGGGATATGACTTCATTTCGTGGTTGTGAGTATGGATTTGTTATGTGTTTATATTTTTGTATAGATTGTTTATTGATAAGTTTTTATTTTCTGTATAGATTAGCATATCACCTATTCACTCCCTCTAGATGATTTCAATTGATATCAGAGCCAGTACTTCTGATATTCGGTTTAACCATTGAGGAGTGATTCTTATATTTGCTAATCACAATATTTGTTTACATAACACACATGTATTCTCTAGCACAACCCATATTTGATATTCTTAACTTTCAAATTTGAAAACTTAAGATGATTGCATATCTTAGATGTCTAGGAAGAAATGTTTATTTTACAAAAACTAAAGAATTAAATCTTGAGAATGAAATTTTTTTTGATGCAAATGCTAAAGCCTCTATTGCACTAAAGCAAACCCTTAATACTGATTATATTTCTACTTGGTGAACAAATTCCAAATGATATAGAAAGATATTCATAAAAAGTTGATTTCGACTAAGCATGCTTCATGATCCAAGAGGATGACTCTTTTGAGGTAAACTCGAAATCTGATCTTGATAAAAATACAAACATGCTAAATAATGAGCTTGTTATGTTTTGTGAATATCTACTGAAAAATAAAAATTGTTGAAAAATAAAAATTTGAAGTTGAAGGAAGAAAATGACTTTTTATCTTCAAAATTAGATTTTGTTTTAGAAGAGAAATATGTGATTTAAAAGAGAATGGTTCTTTGAAAAATAAAGTTGTTCTGATTTTCAAAGAAAAAGTTTATTTTAAAAGAAAATAAGATTTTAAAAAATCAATTAGATTTTATTTTAAAAGAAAAGGTGGATTTGCCCATTTCTTTTGCTAAAATGACAAAGAATTTGATTCTCATTCTTGCCATGATTTTATTGCTTTATCTTCTTATGATAAAAATGAGAATTGCAATGTTTTTCTTAAAAAATAAAAGTTTTGATATTTTACAAAAGAAAATTGTTCGTTTAGGCTCAACCTTGAGCCAACATGCTTTTGACCATAATTGATTGGAATATTTAAAAAAAATAAGTTTTATACATTCATGCACACATACTGCACGACATACACATACACATCAAGCTCATAAGCGTATCCAAGTGTATATTTGTTCACTTTGTGGCCGTAAAAGTCATCTTAATAAGTTTTGTTTTGATAAAATAAAATTGTCATATAAGAATATTTGGGTTCGTGAAATTACTAAACTCCAAGAACCCAAGAAGGTATGGGTACCAAAAGTCACACCAAATTTATTTGATATAGGTGTGCCCTCTTTCAAGACGTAGGAAAAGTTGATGCCTTGATAGTAGATGCAACAGAGCTTGAGGACTAAACAATAGATGCATCACTATCAAGGAACTATGGTCGGAATATCACCTTTGAAGGAATGAAGATTGCTTATTATTTGTATCGATAAAAACTCTCCATTTGTCTCTTTAAAATATTTTAAGTTACTTGAATGTTTATATACTAAGTATAGTAAAATTGACTCTATATATATGTTCTCAAGCAGAAAGATGAGTTGATCAGTTATTCGCTATGCATATACTTTTGAAAATTGTTTTCATATTTTCAATTGGGTTTACATATTTATCTTACTAGTGGATATATATGTTTACTATTGAGCTTTATGATCTCACTAATTAAGGTAATTTATAAATTTTATCATCTTTCAGGTAAATGAAAAAGTATCTTCTTGATTGACTTTATTTTTATTAGTGATGAGTTTTAGTTAATTTTAAATGGTTTTAGGATCAACTTTTTTTAAAAGACTTATCTTTGAAAATAATTTTCTATTTTCAAAAGAATAAAAACTTGTGACTTATTTTTCAAATGATTAGATCCTGTGTGTAGATAAAAATTGTTTTGATTACAAAATTATTTTTGCTTCATGTACATGAAATTTTGTGAAAACTGTTTGATATACATTTATGATTCTTAAGTCACTTGATTCTTGTACTAAATATTCTATATATCCTTACGTGTAATCAATTCATGTTTGATTGTATATGTATACTCTAGTTTTGATGAACTTGCATATTACTTGAAGGTTATATGAATTTCTTTTATACATCAATAGTTATAATTATGATAGAATCTTAAAGCTCATACATGATTTATTTGATTAGAAGGTTTTATCTTGATTTCTCAATTGATACTTATCGTGAATTTTAACTTGGTATCAAGATTTAGTACATAGACAATTTCAAATGTATGTTTTGATTTGCAAGTGTGGTAGTCTAGATCTCATACATTCTTATTTATGCTTGAAAATGAGTTACTGGTTGTTTAACTTTGCATTAATTTGAAAATTATTTTCATATTTTTAAATCTACATCATGCTGATCTTATTTGTGGATATATGTTTATTGTACTTTTAATATATCATGGTCTACATGTGTTGTTTATATATTTAAATGCAATTTTGTTAAAACTTTTAATATACTTATATAGATTTTGAGATACGCTCTTGATTTTGTGATTCATATACTTTATATACTCAATTCTTATTAGATTATACTGATATGTCCTACTTTTGATGATTCTTGCATTTACTCTTTTATGCATTTATTTTAATATAGTTTTAATAAATTTCTTGAGATACATACTTGACCTTTTATAAGATTTTTTTTTTTGATTTTGCCTATGTATTTGTAAATCTTGTTAAAATTATATGATCTTGAGACACTTGAGTTTGTGCCACATGCTTTATGTACTCACATGCGTACTCAATCTATATTTGGATATACATATATATATATGTATGTTTTAGTTTTGACGAAATTTACATATATCTTGAAGTTTGTCTTACATCTTAAATGTACTTCTTGAATATCTTATTGGTGAAGATATTTAACGATTTGAGTTTATTGCCTCCACTAATCTTGATATCTTTTGGCGAAAAAGAATTTTTGGTTTGTGCTTTCATGTCCTTACAAATTAAGTTTTCTATATGTTAAAGTTTAAAAAGAATTTTATATGAGTTTTGATGAGGTTTTAGAGCCTTATTGATCTTATCTTCAAAAATAAATTCTTACATGATTCTTATACACTCTATATTTCTTGTACACTCTATATTTTGTTTACTCTTGAATTATAATTTATAAGCAAGATAGTGATTTTTTGATAAAGAGTGATAATGCTTGTGTAATTAGCATTTTTTTATGAGAAATATGATTTATTTCATATTTATATAATTCTGAACTAGTTTAAAATTATTTAAATAAGTTCTTTTAATTCTTCACATGGTTGTATTTTCAAACTATGTTCAACTATTTTCAGATAATTATTTTTGAAAATGTCACCCTTTGTGGGTGGTTGGTTTGATGATCATACATTGTATGATTCTATTGATTATTCCTTTATACAATTGCATGTTAGGATGGTGATTTCAATTGAGTTATAAACTTGAATTACAATGATAGATGTTTCTTATATACTCATTCTTATTTATCTATATGTATGTTTTCAATTGGTATACATACATATATATGATTGATTTTGCATATTTAATAAAGTTCATACATAGTTTTATAGCACAATTGGTTTCATGCTTAGCTTGATTTTATTTCAAATAAATTAATATATTTTTTAACAAGCTTATGTATTAGTACTATGGTTGTTTCAAAAAAGGTGAGAAATTTTTGACTTTAATTGGTATCTTAATTTTATTCTCATTTTTCTTAATATATATTGTAACTCTCCGATCCCGCGAGTATGGAGACGTTACTACGACGTATATGCGTAGGTCAAAAATACCCTCACATATATACACTAAGCATCAGTACATGTAAGAATCAGAGTACGAAAGTATGTGGTGCATTATACATTCCAACATATGAGTACAATTATATAGTTATCATAGGATGTGACACAATATTATGAGAATATTACATTATCGATAGGCGCAAATGTGAGAATACAAAGGGATATACAATTATGAACAATATAAAATATGCTCAGGAGTTAAAAAATGAAAAACTCATGAGATAAGCTGGGGGCTTGGAAGAATGGGGCTCCAGACAATCTATCAATGATCCACATTTTTTCTGCGCATCTCTGATCAGCAACCGAAAGAATGCACAAGCTCCAAGCTCTGGGATCTGAACATATGGGTCCAGAGAAGTCAGAATTCCCAAGAGTGGTGTGGTGAATGCCAAGTGGCATATAGGAACACGTGTATCGATAAATTGAATCAAGGAGCATGCATTGAAAATCGTGTCATGAGCACAAACATACATAAGCAGGTAAGAAAGTAGCAAGTAAAGTAAATGTGGTAAAACCAGTCATATAAGTCCAAATTACCGATCCGTGAGGTTAGTATATCAAAGGACTAATCCATACAAGAAAACCCTCATATATATATATATATATATATATATATATACACACACACACACACACACACACACACACACACACACACACACACACACACACACACACACACTCTCTTCACGTCACTGTATCCTAAATTCATATAACCTGAGTTGCCTCCTAAACTAAAAAAATAGCATAAAAACTGATAAAACCGATAAAATCAATAATACCAAATACAAGCAAAAACAGTCATACAAGCCCAATTTATAGTTTCATGAGATTAGTACATCAAAAGAATAACCCAAACAAGAAAACTCTTATATATATACCCTTACTCTAAGTCATCGTAATCCGAATGTATACAACCCGTAATGCAAAATAATACATTGAATTGTTAATTAGTGTCTTATAATTATTATTCGTCTGACCCATATATTTAAGTATGTGTACAGGCATACGTTCCATCCCACATACATCCATATTGAGTAAGTCGAGGTTATTATAGGAAACTGATGATGACACTGATGGGTTATGTTTATAGTGGGTCTCGTACATACCCAGGACCATGACCTAGGATTTTTCGGTGCTGATCTGGAGCCTGCCGCTAGGCAAACAGGAGGTGGGTCTTATATTATGCCCATTTAGGAATATAGTAGAAGGTAGGGAGCCAGCGCTTCCCTCGGAACACCTAGAGGCCCTCAGGTAAACCAAAAGTTTTGAGTTTTCACAACATACCTAATGCCACTGTAAACATATTCACTATTTGATGTCTATCAATTTTCCCTTACCTGATGTAAGTTGTCCTTTTTATACTTTATTAGATAATTATCAATGTACGGGAATGAGCCGGAGCATGTCAGGAATGTCAGGAATACAGGGGTATTAGGAGTACAGATTGTACTGGCGTGTGTGTGTGTGTGTGTATATCAGTACATGTCAAGAATATTAGGGCATTATTCTCGTATTGTGATAATTATAAGTCAAGTATCAAGCATGACAGGTGATAAGTGATATCAAACAGGTGTCACGTGATAGCATGCAGGAGTCAGGTGTCAAGTGATAGCATGTTAGGTAATAAACATAGTAAATTCACTATCATATATAACTGATACAAGAGATCGTACGAATATAAAAAAACAATACTGATACAGGGGATCGGTACGTATACAGAAAAATGAGGCAGTTTTGGAAGACAGTATAAATACAGGCTTCAAACTTTTCACGACCATGAAGGAAAGAATAATAGTAGAATTATCAAGTAGACAAGCGAGCATGCAAGTAAGGATACTTTCAAGCGAAGCTAAACAAGCTGAAGCGAAGCTAACGTACAACACTAAACGCCATCACGTTTGGTGTGGTTACCACTCGCGACATGGCTAAACGCATACGACGGAGCGAGCGTATGAACCTTATTCTACTGCATGTGGCAAAACCGCAATCACGGCATAACTACGCTCGAACGGAGTTAGTGGTAAAGTGCTGAGCGCTAGGTCCGCCTACCAGGTGTAGCTAAAAGGTCTGACGTCTGAACACACTCCTCTTTCGAGGAAGTGGGTGAAAAGCCCATAAAGGCTGAAGGACCAGAAGGCCAAGTAGATACTGCAGAAGTGTTAGTATCAAACACACGCATATAACAGGTAGTAACTAAACCATCAGTAGAGTAGTGAAACCGGAGACTAAGTGAGACAGGAATAAGGTCTGCGAGCAGACAACCGAATAATCAAGCAGAGGTAGACAAGCTGGAGCGAGGCTAACATACATCGTTATTATCACACCCGGTATAGTTACTGCTCGCAGTGAAGCCACGATAATGTACAACAATCGCTCGCGGCATAGCTACACTCGGATGGAGTTAGCGGTAAAGCGCTGAGTGTTATGCTCGCCTACCAGGCGAAGCATGAGAGCCCAGAGGCTAAACGCAACCCGAAGGTTGGGTATAGAAAGCCCAGAGGCTGGGTATAGTACCTGCAGGTGATGTTAGTACCTTGTAAGCACATACATAAACATGATAATGACTAAACTAGCATAGAGTAGTGAGGCTTAGAGGCTGTGTGCAGAGTCCGGAGGCCGAATAGAGAGCTATGAGGCTAACAACCACGAAGGGTCAGCCACGCATGATAATAAGCAGTAAAAGATCACATCACAGGTAGTGTATATGTATAGGAAGTAAACTCACTACTACATGTATTTGTCACAGGTCTACTACAACAATCCTAGGCACTCGGCCACATACAAATCCCAGTATACAGTCTACAACACTGACACAAAAACACACACCATACAATACACATGTGTACTACCAATTCACCAATGCAAGTATAAAATCCCAAAATTACAATACAAATCTCAGAAAATACCATAAAAACACCCGTCAAAGCGGGGTACCCAGAAATGCGAAAATACTCTCCTATAAATATTAAAATACATCACAATCCCCGTAGTTCCAAATACGCGTGCACAGGCCCGGGCGATCCTACCAATAACAGAGAGGGGTATACATGTAGAGAGAGAGAAATAGAGAGAAATAAAGAGAGAGAAAGAAGAGAGAGAAGAGAGAGAACAACAGATAGAGGGAGAGAGCAGGAGAGAAAGAAAGGGGAGAGGAGAGGGCTAGCCGGTCCTCTGCCGGCCAGGGGGTGGCCAATGGGGGCTCTGGCCGCTGCTGGCGCCCAAATAGAGAGGGGGGAGAGAGAGAAGGGAAGGAGAGAGAGAAGAGTGTTCGCCCAAAGGCCATTTGTCTACTTTTGATGATAACAAAACAATAAAGTTATGTTTTCTAACAATTTCATTTAAATAAATTTCAGGATTTTCATTGTTGCATTTGGCTTCTTCAATAAGACTTACACTATTTTGAAACCATAAAGATGATAATCCAAGAGCCTAAGCATCAAGAAGACAGATACGTGAGATTCACCAAGCTCAAAGATTAAGATTACAAAGAAGTAAAGACTATAGAAGATTTCTGCTTTTTGTATTTTTAGTACAGAATTTATAGTCTTGTTAAAATCAAGGTAGTAAGTTTGGTAGCCCTTGAGATTCACACAATCTCTAAATGTTTTTGAAAACACTTCAATATATTTTTCTATTTAGTTTTCAAAAGTGGGCTTCAGAAAAACGATTTTCCATTTAGAAAAGTAATTTTCACAAAATATAGTTCTACTTAGTTTTTATGATGATCTCTGATCACACACTGGACCTATTATGATACAAGAACTTTATTTTGTATTTATGATCAAAATATAATTTTCGAAAAGAGATGGACTTTAAAATGTCTTCGAAAATCAGATTTTGGCCCAGAGCGACTGGTTGACCGTTGACAGAGCTAATTTGCTCTGTCAGTTGACCATTGGAAGAGCTAAATTGCTCTGCCGGTAGACCAACTTGTCGATCGTTTATGCATAAAATTTCGCTTGTATTGTTGTGCACAGTGGTCGACCGACTGAGACTCTTTTTCTCTGTTGGGTAACGGTTGACCGACCGACCGGCCATTGGAGAGCTATGCTCTTTGATCGAGTCAAACCTGCACAAAAATACAGAAATTTAGAGCAGTGCTAGATCCTCAATTCTACTGTGTAGACTAGGGCTAACGGGACGTGATCCACAGGGAGGGACAGTGATGGAAGCATTGTGTAAGTTTCTTTCTTTTAATATATCAAAACTAGTTAATATTTATCTTCTCAGTTTTATAAAAAGAAAATAAAAATAGTTAAGCTAGTCTAAGAAGGAGATGGTAGAAGAAGAGATGGTATTGTTGTTGTTTTAAGTACAAAAGAAAAGAAAACAGATAAATAAAAGTATAGGTAAAAAAATCAGAAATAAAAAAAAACACTTACCTCTACTATTTGAATTATAATGAAAATTACCTTGAAATAAAGCAAAGCAATAGAGAAGAATAAAAAAAGTAGGGCTTCGAAGAGATCGAGCACAATGAGAAAAAGTGAAAAACCTCCATTGATTGTCACCTTCAATATCAGTTTCTTGAGAAAGAATTACAATAGTGTCACTTTACAATAACTCTTCCTCTTTTTTAATCATGTAACTCTCTCTAACCTAAGCTATAAAGAAAAATAAAAATTACATTGAAGAAGAAAAGAAAAATCTAAACTAAAGCTCTCTCTGAGATGATGTCCCTTCTGCCTTTGAGGTATGGGGGTATTTATTGGAGAAAACCAGAGGGATAAAAAGCGTATGAAGATAGAAAGAGTTAGATATTTTTGAATTTAAATTCTCTCCTTATCTCTAAACTTGATTTGATTTATCTAGAAATTCAATTCTGATCTGCAGCTTATTGGCTTGTTGATTGCCGAATATCATTTATCAAATGATAGAATTAGAAAGAGTGATCAACAAAAGAATTGTATACCTTTAAGTCTTCTTTCTGTAGCATCTTGAATCATCAGATTTAAGTTTCGGTAGCAAAAATTATGATTAAAATATTAAACTGTATCCAGCCTGAATTCGAATCTTAATTGCTTCATCTCATCCGTTGATCTTCTCTCAATTTATTTATCCTCTTGGATTTTCAATTTGTCTTCTAGAATTGATAGATATTCATTTATCTTTAGCGAAACAGATATGGTCTTCAAATAATCCATCTTTTCTTTGAAATGAGATGATATTATCTTATCTAATATACTTAATTTTTAGATAAGATAGCTTCTATAACCTTTGGATTTGAATCGATCCCTTTTCTTTTGAACATTTGAATTTAATTGGATAAATTTCATGATTACCTTCTCCCTATCATACCCTGCATGAATTAGGACATTAAGACAAGTTATTTGCAATATTCATTACAGAATATATGTATGAATGTTATAATATTTATGCAATATATGTGTTCAAACACATCCCCACACTTATCTTTTACTCATCCTCGAGCAAAACAAAAGTAGAGCTAACTTAACCTAACTCACTTTTGTATGAATCAGGTTGAACTTAGCACGTGCAATAAGTCGTTAAACCCCTAGAGGATGAGTTTTGTCTCCTGAGGGTTTTCAGTGGATTGCACCCACAAAATCCATGAAGAAAAAGAAATGAATTGTTTGTATTTTTTTTGAAAACGCATTTTGAAGGAAAAAATATTTGAAGTATTAATGTAAAATTTCAAGTAATCTATAAGTCATAGGATTATCAAAACTTAGTCATTTCTAAACTTAGTCTTTATTCAAAACCTTGTTTTCAATTAAGGTAAGGATTAAAATTGTATTTCTCATCTAGTCAATTATTTTACTCTAAACTATATGCACCTTGTGATCGTGAAAATTTGGCTCAGGATTCTTCAACTCTAACTCTTATGTCTTATTATTATTTTTTTATGGCGGTAATATCCCTTACCTCTATTAGGCTTTCTAATTCACCCATGTAATGAGCCTTAGTCGGTGACTCCCAAACCAGACGATTTTAGGACACGGGTGAGAAAATACCCCAAAGACTTAGGACTCGAGCAAATAAGGCCACAAAATTAAGGATTTTTATTTACATGAACCACTTTTAGGCGTGGATACTTATGCTTCATGAGGCACAAATACCCAGCTTAATCAGAGGATTTTTTTTTGATATATATATATATATATATATATATATATATATATATATATATATATATATATATAAGACATAAGAATCTTTGTTTTAGAACTCTGAGTGTGTAAGTGTATAAAGTATGCATATTTCATCAAGGTAAATATTAAGATTAAATTACTTTTTCAATTTTTATTCCTAATCTCAAAATCAAACAAATAATTTTATTTTGATCAAGTATAAGAAATCCTAATTGTGATCCTCTTATTCCTTAAAATTAACTTAACTTTTTACAAAAATAAGTCAAAGTATTATTTTCCTTTTCAAAAAGTTTTAAACAAAGATTTGTTTTATATAAAATTAGTGAAGTTAGCATGTTAGCAAACCCTCCCCTACACCTAACTCATGCATTGTCCTCAATGTATGAATGAAATGCAATAATACATAAAAAAGGAAAAAGGGAAGGAAAATTGTCACCTTAAGGTGGTGGTTCTGGTGGTAGTCTCATTGGGCTAAGCGTTTCTGTCCAATCTAGATATTATGGATTTTCATGGAACCCACCTTTCTTCACCTCTTTCTTATTAATGTTTTTATAATCCCCAATTTGAATAGGATCATGCAAGATCCTAGCATGAAATTTTTTTCGGTTATATGATCTGTCTTGGGATATCATCACAGAGTCATATTGATCTAAATCTTGATCCAACAATAGATGTGATTTTGGGAACGGATGATTTGGGCTCAACAATGAAGGGAATGAGAACCGATACTGACTCGGGAATAAAACTCAAATCAAGTTTAGATTCGAGAGTAGGAGTTGGTTTATGAGTTTGGTCCAAATCATAGAATTGAAGTACACATTCATTTCTCAATAATGGAATGTGACTACCCAAAATAAGTGGTTCATGTTCAAACTCTATAGGGATAGGAATCAGTGTTGGCTTTGGAATTAGGTCCGAATTGGGTAAGGATACCGAGTTAACATAGATTCAAAAAGTGAAACTGAATCACAATATTGAAAATCGGTGTCATATTCATCTTCAAGTTCAATCACATTGAAAAAACTTATCAATTTATCAATAGGTTGATATTGGTCAAGTTTAAAATTATGTGGTGAAATTGAATCTTGGTTAAAATCTCCAAGATACCATGATTCTTCGTCAAGAGTGGTCGCAAATGTGTTAGGTAGAATTTTCTCATTCCTATCTTAATTATTTTGACCAAATGACTCACTTTTGCTTCTAGCCTATTGAGAGATTGGAGACGATCCATTGGGATTGAATAATATCATTTGGGATTGAATCATGAATTTCATAGTCTTTTCTAAGTCAACTGGTTCTTTTTGTTGTGGTTGGACTTGGAAATTAGAGTAAGGATCTTAGATTTAGGAATAGTTTGGGAGAATTTAGTCCGCTATGATTTGTACTTGTCATGTGGACTCAAGGAAGGCTTCAAAAGTCTTTTCTAAAGAAGATTTCTCTTTTATAGATTAGTCTTGGTATGGATTATATGAAACTATTTGTTGGTGAGGTTGTTGATGGTAAGACTCGGGGGGAGCTGTATTCCCACTGACTCGGTGAAGAGTGGTGATGATTGTCCCATTCTTGTTCATAATTCTGGGATTGGGGTATATATTGATTCGGATAAGACCAATCTGGCATACTTAGTTGGTTAGAGTTAAAGTTATGTAATGCCGCATTAGTAATATCTGAATTGAAAGAGGTTGGGGTGAAATATGAATTTGAGTTATAATCAGAATAATTGTAATTATAATCCATATTCACAAGAACAAACAAAAAACAAAAAAAATAAAAAAAATAAGAAAATAAAGAAAATCTAGCCTATGTTAGGGTAAAGCTTAAACCTAGGCGACTTCTAACTGTTGATTATCCACAGGAGGTATATTACAGAACCTGACCACAAGTTAATCGGCCAGGTAGGGGCAAGATTGTGGGAGGTATCCGTGCTAAGCAATGGGCTTAATTATGCGAAACCACCAGCCTTCGGGGTTTTGTTTCTAAATCCCCAACCTTAGACACCGATTTGGTAAGAGTCAACTTCTAACAACTTTCCCCATAGGTCAATCCTTATTTGAGTTTAAGATGTCCCTAGGGACAACGTCTACTCAATTTTATGTTAAGCTGGGTTAGTGAGTGATGAGATAATTTTTGGGATAAGGAAGGGTAATGACTTCCCCACCTTATCTTGTTTAAGGATATGCCCTTAGTCTTTTTAGTGCAGTGTACAAGTATAAAGAAAAAGGTAACATTCAAGCAATATGAATCACTCAAAATATGTTTCCTAAACTATATGCAATGCACACATACCTTTGCTCCAGCACTGTTCAATAGTAATGTAAAGAAATG
Source organism: Agave tequilana (assembly GCA_038442645.1). Taxonomy (NCBI): domain Eukaryota; kingdom Viridiplantae; phylum Streptophyta; class Magnoliopsida; order Asparagales; family Asparagaceae; genus Agave; species Agave tequilana. Next base: position 250,330 of record JAVJIF010001304.1, on the reverse strand, counting down.
AAATAGATAGATGCCCTAAGATGCAAAAGTCTAAACATTTTTTAGCATTTAGAAAGCAACAAGTTACTGTTGATTAGAAATATGTACAGAGTGAGTTAAACAGATTAAGTAATAACTACAGAGAGCTAATCTCTAAAAAACAAACAACAAGAGACTACAGTTAATAGTCACCACAATTGTAGGCTCTGATGCTCTGCCTTCTTGGACAGAGGCACAAAGTAGCAATATGTCCACTGCAGCTCTTAGTTTTCTGTAATTAGTCCCTGTACACCAAAATAAAGAAGAAAAAGGGATTAATTTGTTAAAGTAAATTAAAAAGGAAAGAAAACTTACCGTCCCCCCGGCAACGGCGCTAAAATTATGATTGAGCCAAACCTGCACAAAAAATACAGAAATTTAAAACAATGCTAGGTCCTCAATTCTACCGTGTAGCATAGGGCTAATGGGTCGTGATTCATAGGGAGAGACAGTGATGGAAGCGTTGTGTAAGTTTCTTTCTTTTAGTATACCAAAACTAGTTAATATTTATCTTCTCAATTTTATAAAAAGAAAATAAAAATAGTCAAGCTAGTCTAAGAAGAAGATGGTAGAAGAAGAGATGGTGTTGTTGTTGTTTTAAGTACAAAAGAAAAGGAAACAGATAAATAAAAGTATAGGTGAAAAAATTAAAAAAAAACACTTACCTCTACTGTTTGAATCATAATGAAAATTACCTTGAAGCAAAGCAAAGCAATAGAGAAGAAAAAAGAAAGCAGGGCTTCGACGAGATAGAGCACAATGAGAAAAAGTAAGAAACTTCTATTGATTGTCACCTTCAATATCAGTTTCTTGAGAAAGAATTACAATAGTGTCACTCTACAATAACTCTTCCTCTATTTTAATCATGTAACTCTTTCTAACCTAGGTTATAAAGAAAAATAAAAATTACATTGAAGAAGAAAAATCTAAAGTAAAGCTCTCTCTGAGATGGTGTCCCTTCTGCCTTTGAGGTATGAGAGTATTTATAGGAGAAAATCAGAGGGATAGAAAGCGTATGAATATAAAAAGAGCTGGATATTTTTAAATTTGAATCCTCCCCTTATCTCCAAACTTGATTTGATTTATCCAGAAATTCAATTCTGATCTGCAGCTTGTTGGCGTGTTGATTGTCGAATATCACTTATCAAATGATAGAATTAGAAAGAATGATTAACAGAAGAATTGTATACCTTTAAGTCTTCTTTCTGTAGCATCTTGAATTATCAGATTTGAGTTTCGGTAGCAAAAGTTATGATTAAAATGTTAAACTGTATTCAGCCTGAATCTGAATCTAAATTGCTTCATCTCATCCGTTGATCTTCTCTCAATCTATTTATTCTCTTAGATTTTCAATTTGTCTTCTAGAATTGATAAGATATTCATTTATCTTCAGCTAAACAGATAGGGTCTTCAAATAATCTATCTTTTCTTTGAAATGAGATGATATTATCTTATCTGATATATTCAGTTTTCAGATAAGATAACTTCTATAACCTTTGAATTTGAATCGATCTCTTTTCTTTTGAACTTTTGAATTTAATTGGATAAATTTCATGATTATCTTCTCCCTATCATACCCTGTATGAATTAGGACATTAAGACAAGTTATTTGCAATATTCATTACAGAATATATGTAAGAATGTTATACTATTAATGCAATATATATGTCCTAACACTCTTTGTTTGGGTTACTTGGTCGATCGGTCGGTCGATCGATAAACCCAACATCAGATTTTTGACCGTTGATGGTCGACCGACAAAAGACTTCTATTCTGATATTTTCTCAACGACTATATTTCTGGACTGTCTTTTCTGGATTACTTCCCAACGAATATATTGAGTTTTCTCTACTTGTTTTCATCCCCTATGTGTAGTTGTACTATAGAAAAACCTTATAACAATTTTTGAACACCCAAGAACAAGTTTTAGTGATCAAAATCTATTTTCCCAAAAGATTTTCATACTGAGCCAAAAAGTCTACATCTTTGTTTTTGCTTGAGCTTTCCTTAACATCTTTATAAGTATTTCTCATCACACAATCTCAAAGAGCTTCATTTACTCTACTTGGTTATAGGATTGTGTTTGTGTGAGCTTTTGTGATCAAGAAGAAGATCATCATTTCTTGTATTCGTGAAGTTGTAGAGGTTGCAACCTCGAGTGAGCTAGTGAGCTCGATAGTAGGTGTTGCGGCACTGAGAAAGGGACTTGCGAGTCCGTTGAGTTCTTCCGGGAACTTGTAAGGGTTGGCGATCTCGCGGGATCGGCTAAGTAGAAATCCTTCATTGCGGTGAAGGCGGGGACGTAGAGTGGTGACTCGATCCTTGAAACACATCTTGCATTTGATATTGCTCTCTATCTCTTAACTCAACACTCTCTCTATTCTTTCATGCTATTATTATTTACTCTATTGTAAATATTTCTTGTGCTGTAATTACTCATTGCTAGTTAGCTAGTAATTATTTTTAATTTTACATTATTTGCCACCAACCTATAGCCATCACCTATTCACTCCCTCTAGGTGTTTTGCAATTGGTATCAGTGCCTAACCCTAGTCTTTGGTTTATAACCACCTTAGGTAGATCCTTCTTTTGGATATATATATTTGTTGCATTTACTACTTGTATTGTATTCTTATTTGATATCATGGCATCTCATGACTTTTCTATCATCAAGTCCCCACCCAAGTTTAATGGGTTGAATTTTCCTATATGGAAAGTGAAGATGACACTTTTCCTTAAGTCTCTAGGATATAAGGCTACAAAAATCGTTACTGGGGAATATGTAGAACCTTATAGTGATGAGGATATATGGTCCGAGGTAACCGCCAAGGATTTTGAGGCCAATGCAAAAGTAAAATATGCATTGACACAATCACTCAATGATGATGATCTTTCACATATCATAAATTGCAAATCCACATTTAAAGTTTGGAATGATTTGCTTATTACTCATGAGGGAGCATCTCAAGTCAAGAGATTTAAAGTTGATTTGCTTTATTCTCAATATGAGAATTTTTATATGCTTGATAATGAGTCAATTGATGAAATGCTTTCTCGCTTCACTAAAATCACCAATGGATTGTCTTCTCTAGGTGATGAAATCGACAACAATCAAAAAGTGAGAAAAGTAATATGAGCTCTTCCCAAAGCTTGGGAGCTCAAGGCGACTACTCTCAAGAAGCTTAACGATGGAGAAGAGTTGGACTCTTCAAATTCATTGGGAATATCAAAATCCATGAAATAGAGATGAAGGTTCGTAGAGAGAGAGAGAGAACCTACCAAGAAGAAATTCATAGCATTCAAGGCTACTTTCTCCTCCATTGAAGAAGAAGAATCATCGGAAGATGATGATGAAGACTTCGCCATGCTTATCCGAAAAGTGAAGAGAATGTCCTATAAGAATAGGAGACAAAGCAGCTTCTGAAGAGGAACACTCCAAGGAAGATTTGAGAAGAAGAAGTAAGAGATGGTGTAAGATATTTTCTTATTCGATTCATACCCTATTTACTATCCCATATCATAACACACGTGCAATTTATGTTAGTCAACATATTAGGTGTGTCTAATAGGTGCACTAAGTTATAAAGGTCGGTGAGACCTGGTACTACTCTCTAATTAGGGTTAGGGGCATTATGGGAAGGCCACTAATCAAAGGATTATATATAGAGAGGAAGTCCCTCTCCGCAGCCACGTATTATTCTCTACCCATAGGAGGCTAGGTTTAGCAGAGAGAAGACTCTCCATCTTGTTCCCTACAGCGAAGATCAAGATCAGGGTATAGTTCATCATCCTTCGATAGTTCATCATCATTCGAAAGGTATGTTATTTAAAGTCCCATTTCAAGATCCATTATACATGATATTGATATCTATGCATAGAGGCAATTGATCCTATTTTATTTATGTTAAATTCTAACAAGTGGTATCAGAGCCTTGATATGCTATTTATGTTTTGAGATCAAATAATGTATGGAATCTATCTTTTGTTTAAGAACAATTATGGGAAATTTCATTTTAGGGTTAGGGTTATACATACTCGGACCTCAAGTCTACCTTTTCCTCTTCTAAAACCCTAGGTGTACATACAAATTCCTCGCAAATAAACAAAAGTTCTCTTTTCCAAGATGTGAGAAAGTTTTTTTTTTTCTTTTTTCAGTATTTTTTCCCCTTTAATTTTTGCGGTGGAAACTTTCGGAATTGTTTATTGGCCATTTGACTTGAATTTTTAGGAATTGTTTAATTTCAAATTATTGAGTTGCGACTCCACTTCTGAGTTTAAGAATTTATTTTTGAAAATTTTTATGCTTGTGATGGTACAGAAGTAATGATACAAGTCCTTGACTTTTAATTGGTAAAAGTGATAGCATGATATTAAAAAAAAAAGGCAGACGTATGCATGTAAGGCAACGGAAATTTAATAAAAAAAATTATTGTTTTTTGGTTTCCTAATTAAAGGGATTATGAGATTAGTCAGGAGTAGAAATTTAGAGATATATTTTTAATCTAATATGAAACTACTCCTAATTAATCTCATATAAAGCTTAAATTTAACTTGTTGAGATTATTTTGGGTTTTAGGATTGAGAGAATTCTAGTCTATTAGAAAATTTTTGGGATAGAATTCTAATCAAATAAAGAAACTTAATCTCAATTAATCTCACATTAAATTTATTGGGTTTTATCCAGTTTATTAAACCTCACCAACTAAGAAAATTCATAACTTAACCATTGCGGGTCGGGTCTGATTTAGACCCGATAAGCACTGCAGACCCGTTATATCAATATAAACTTCAAATAGCCATTGCGGGCTCATCCGACCTCTGTTTTGGGCATGTAAATAGCCGTTTCGAAGCTCTTGACGAGCACTACAGTATTACAGGAACAAAACATGACAAAACAGTAGTTAGATTATATAAAGAAGGTATTAAAGTGTTTATTTACCATGGTTATGTGTACCCTTGCATGCTTCCGCTTCATCAATATTCATATTATTGCTTATATTGTTCTAGCATGATGAATATTGATGTTTACTATAGTAGATAACATACAGATAAAGATATATATATGTTCAAATTAAAAAAATTATAAAAGAGCTTATTTAATTACGTATGTAGTTCATGTGGACAATAGCTGGCCCAAAGGAAGACTATTGTTTGGCCGAATTATGTACGATTTCGGATACTTGATGTGGGTAATCCAAGTGGGAGAAACTTGGTATATGGTAATCGGCCCAAAAGAAGGTTGTCACACTATAAGCCCATAACTATAGGCCCATATTGCATTACTCTCATCAACTAGTCCGATGGCGGAACAAGAATTCAGATGAGTAAATTTGTGTGGCCCAATGCGTGTGGCAATCGGCCTAAAGGAAGGTTGTCATTATGGCCGGGTCATTACATATATTATACGGTCAATATAAATTACTTAACTTTGGGACCAATCCTATAAAGTGACTTTAGGATATCTATATTGGGCTAGTACAGTGTTGGCATATAAAGACACAGCTTGTTCTGAAAGTTTGGCCGGCAGCTCTATTAGTTAAACTGATTGCATTTTCTGAAATTCATTTTTTATGGCTATTACAGTAGAGTTTTATTAAATGCAATGTTTATGTTAAATTGATGAGAAATTGTACACTTATGTAGTCTAAATTGAATGGTACAAACTTTAAGGAGTGGTAAGACCACGTAAAAAATCGTTCTTGAATTCATGTACCTAGAGTACACTTTAAAGATTGATGGATCTCTACTATCACTAATAAAAGTTCAGTAAAGTCTATGATTTTCACTAAAATTTTATTGGTGAAACAAATATTATCACATTCTATAAAGTACAGTATCTCCAATGGGGTTTATGTGAGATAAGATTAACGATCATTTGAGTAAAACCTAATATGACTAGGTAGATCTACCCAAAGGTAGACCTACCCAAAGGTAGACCATTCAGTAACATATTTTGTTTTTCTCTTATTTTGGAGCCCTCTAGTTATAACCCATTAAGATTGATCAGTGGTGCTAGGTTATTTAAAGTTTTATATATTACCTAAAGGTGATTATAGAATTTTAAAGTAACCTAGTAGGGTAAGACAGACTACATGTGTCGGTAAGATTAGGATAACCCTAAGCCCAAAGGATAGGAAGTGTCTGTAATTGAACCGAACGTGGTTAGTCTAATTTTGAGCATGATTCTATCATCAATTGGGTACAATCATAATTAGTCATTGCCCAAAGGCAAGATTAAATTGTTGATTGTCGGACCCGCAGAGTGGAAAGGCATGAACCATGAACACAATGCCACTCTGACTCGACCATCCTAACCCCGGATAAGTTCGTGACAGTAAAGAATTAATGCATATATATATTCACATAATTTTATTATGTGTCAATAAATATTAATCATGTCAAGAATTTATTTCCGCTGCAGTTATGGATCACACATTAATTTAGAAGCATTTGACTGGAATAAAGACCTTGACATACTCACATTATTCATCATGAAAGATGAAACTCCAGATAGTATTGTGTTTATTGACTATAATTTTGTGCTAGCTGAAGACAAGCCCATTATTGAGCAGCTACTGATGCTCAAAAGGCAACAACTTAGGTGTCCATCAACAAATGGGTTAAACCCAACAAGATGAGTATTTTTATAATTAAGTCTTCTGTAGACCCCATTATGAGTGTTGGAATTCCTGAGAAGGAGAATGTTAAGGATTTGCTAGTTTAAGGGATCTGTCAAGGGTAGGCACTATAATAGTGTTCATAGAAACTTTTAGGCAAGTTTTAAATTTTTGTCATGTTTTAAATTTGAAAGAAATCTTTTATGTATCATTTTGAGCATACTTTGATTTATGTTTCAGAATAATTTCTTTTGGATATGATGTCATTTTTAAGAATTCTAGTTGTAGTGCTAATTTGAATGAATCTAGTTTTATTATCCATCTCCATGGTGATTCTGTTGATTCTGATTTGCTGGTTGATAATTCATTCAAACTGACATTGGATGCATCATACGAACAATTTATCAGGTGCTAGTCTTTATCATAATATTTTGCCTATTGCAAAATGCTCTAGAGTTTTCTTATAGTCCTCTAGGTTATGGCATAAACATTTTGGGTATATTTTCCCACCCTTCTCGGGGATGTCATAGATATTTCATTATATTCATTAATGATTTCTTTCGTTATGCCCATTTCTTTCTCCTCAACAAGAAATCTGATTCCTTAAAAGTTTTCAAGACTTTTCAATTAGGAGTTGAGCGACAATTAAATCAAAAGATGAAAGTTGTAAGGTCTGATCGAGGGAGATAATATTATGACTAGATCGACCAGGATGATCGAAACTCTAAATCTTTCTATAGTTTTCTGAAAGATTAAGAAATTGTTGCTCAATAACACCATACCTGAATTTTCATTATCTTATGTTGTAGTATAAAATAATATTGCTCTTGGATCTATCATTTTATTTTGATCTTATAAGAGCTCTTTAGTTTAGGAGAGGAAGTACCTTCTACAGTGTTAGACTATGTATTGATTTATTAGGTCACCTTTGACTTATACAATTGATTTAATTATTGATACAACATGGTGATAATTGGTCTTGTAACCGGATAGCTGAGTGAGATTATGTATTGCTCATTGAATAATTTCATTTCTGCACTCAACTTTAGGTTGGCAGCATAAAGGAGTTTTATTTTGCATTAGCTTCTTTTGTCAATCTGATGCGCTAAATTTGACATAGTGCATAAGATCACAATGGAGAATATTATAGACCCACTTACCAAAAGACTCTCAGTGACCACCTTTCAGAGATATTGTGCATACATGGGGGTACTAGAGTCATCGTGATTATTGTTTTTCTGAGTGGGAGTATATCTGTGATTGTCCTTTTGAGTGGGAGTTTTATGTCAAATTTTCAATAATGCCATTTGTGTCCTTAGTACATTTTATATTTCAGTTTCATGAGATTTTTCTCAGACAGTTATCAGGATGGCATGCCTTAATTATATGAAATTTTATTTCAGCTGATATTATTAAATGCACATTTGTAAAGTTAAAGTTAAAGTTATGCAGTTGCACATGTTAAAGTATAAAGTGCCTTTGGAGAAGACTACTAAGGATTCTCAAGATTGCTTAGGCTGGACGTGGGTAGGTTCCACGACCTTAAGCCTTCATCTCAATATGAGCGATGGTATTCGCATAACAGTCGTCTAAGTATTGAGATGACGTGTGTCTGGTAAACACACGTTACAGGACACTTATTGAAATGTATTATACACACTACATGTACATTTGCCATATATGTACTAAACTCCACCAATAAAGTATCTCTCAAAAGCTATTAGGATAATTAGCCCGAAAGTCCATGATATAAATTAGGCAAAAGCATAAAGCTTGACCGAAATTTGTCCGTGAACCGTGCTAGTCATCCTCTTAGTCGTAGAGTGCCAGTAGTTTGAGTGCACCATGACTAATGATAAATTTCACGTGTGAATTTTTTCAAAAATCAAAGGATGGTTATCCGTTTTTAAAAATAAAATTGTGATATGGGATATAAAAGTTTTTCAAAATAAATATTTTCTCAAAATTTTACTCGGGTATGTCTCGAGTGGGAGATTGTAAGATATTTTCTTATTCGATTCATACCCTATTTCCTATCCCATATCATAACACACGTGCAATTTATGTTAGTCAACATATTAGGTGTGTCTAATAGGTGCACTAAGTTATAAAGGTCGGTGGGACCTGTTACTACTCTCTAATTAGGGTTAGGGGCATTATGGGAAGGCCACTAATCAAAGGATTATATATAGAGAGGAAGTCCCTCTCTACAACCACATATTATTCTCTACCCATAAGAGGCTAGGTTTAGCAGAAAGAAGACTCTCCATCTTGTCCTCTACAGTGAAGATCAAGATCAAGGTATAGTTCATCATCCTTCGATAGTTCATCATCATTCAAAAGGTATGTTATTTAAAGCCCCATCTCAAGATCCATTATACATGATATTGATATCTATGCATAGAGGCAATTGATCCTGTTTTATTTATGTTAAATTCTAACAATGGGTCCTTGCTATCATTGCAAGAAGACGGGACACCTTATAGCGAATTGTCCCTCACTTCAAGTGACCACATCGAGGAAGATACAAAATAAGAAGATGGCTATGATGGTTACACAGGATGACTCGGAGACAGAGTCCGCAGAAGAGTTTGATACCGCCCATGTCTGTTTTATGGCAAACGGAGAGGAGACTTCTAAGGTAACACTTGATACCTCTCTTGTGATGATGAGCTTATTATGGATGAGCTAGCTCAATGTTTTGAAGAATTGCAAAGTAGATATGTGATTTCACTTCTTCAAAACAAAAGTTTGAAAAGGAAAATGAAGTTTTGAAAAATAAGTTAAATATTATTTTAAAGAGAAAAAAATTATTTATCAATTTGTTTTGAAAAGATTAAAAAGGTTTTCCATGATCATAAACTTGTTCGTAAAGGTAAAAGCCCTAGCATTATTTTTGATAAAAATGAATTTTTAAGTATTCAAAAACGCATTGATGTTTTGGATTACACTTTGAAAAAGTGTACTTTTGATATGAGTAAAATTAGTTCTATGTTTTCAAAGGAAAAAATCTAAAGGAAACACACATCTTCTCATACACAACATACTTTATATGCACATCAACATAATCATGCTTATATTTATGGCAAAGTACACACTTGTACGCATTGCGGCCGCAAAGACTATTTAGCTAGATTTTATAATGCTAAGTTGAATATGTTGAACAAGAATGTTTGGGGTTGAGAAAATGCTAACCCCATAGGACCCAAAAAGACATGTGTATCAAAAAATACTCTAAATTTAATTGATGCAGGAGCTTTCTCCTCCAAGACGTAGGGGGAGATAGTGCCTTGGTGGTAGATGCATTGGAGCGCAAAGGACCAACCAATTTAATGCATTGGTATCAAGGGAATTGGTGAGAGAACAATACCTCTTTTTGGAGATTGCCTATAGTTCGGTAATATCACTTGAAAATTTTATTTCTAGCCAGAGCTCTACATGCGTATGAATAGCTAGTTTTTCATTTGTGATAACATGATTTATTTTATAATAGAATTGATAGCATGTTCATGTTTTAGCTAGTTCTTTGACAATTCTATTTTGTTCACTCTACTAGCCCATAGTTGATTGCTCATGCTTGTAGTATATACCCATGTTCCTTTTTTCACATATGATATATATATATATATATGTGCACTTAGCTTCTTTTCTTGATCACATACATGTATATTTTTATTCTTGTGTATCTATCTTGTATTTAGGTATTTTATTTAAATCATAATTAAGTAATAAATCAAGATAACAATTACGCGCCTCAACTCTTATCTAGAGGAGTGACGAGGAGAAGTTCAGAACCTATTAAGGGTATTCAGCTTCAAAATCTTATATTTTAATTGCTTAAAATATGAATTAAATAATGCAAAATATATTTTTATATGTACAAAATCTATTTTGATATCATATTTATTCTTATAACATGCTTATAAAATTTATGGATATCTATTTATAAAGGTTAGATTTAAATCGACTTCAAAATCCTATTTTAAAATGTCAATTTTTGGCCTGTTACGGTCAACCGACCGATCGAACGATCTTGTCTTTCTAGTCGACGAGCGGTCGATCGAGTTAACCTGTTTTACTTTACAGAGCCCACAGCCTTGGGTCGGTCGACCGAGCGGTCGATCGACTGTAAGTTTTTTCGGTTTCGGGTGGACCACGATCGACCGATCGGTCGATTGATGATCATATCTGGTGTTTTTAATTTAAAAACCATAGATCCCATTTTCAACTCTTCATTCTTTCTCATCCACCAACTTCTCTCCCCATATTCCTTCATCCTCTCTATCCCAAATCCATTCACTTCTCAAATCCAACCCTCAAAATTTTCTTGGGTTTAGCTTTTATCCTTCAAATTCTTTGATTTCAAGGAGGTTTTTTCGAAAATTTTCGGGTAAACTCTAGTTTCATGCCCAAAGTTTCTTGCTTTGATTTTTCCATTAATTTCTTTCAATTTTGTACCCTATTTTGTGATGTCTATTGTATTTAATTCCATCATGTCGAAACGCTCTAGATCGAAAAAGTCTAAACAACCCGAATCCTCCAAAATTGTTTTTGTTTTACAGAATGCTTTACATAAATTTTCTATTATTCACCACAAACACGTGAATTCGGGTTGTACAATTGTTCTAGCCGATTTCGATCATCTAAATCTAGCTCAAATATTAAGAACTAGCTCCCTTGAATATCTTGTTACTATTAAAGAGCCTGTTTATCAAAGTTAGTTCCCTATTTCTACTCTTACCTATCTTTTCATGCAAATTACATTCGGTCTAGAGTCAAGAGCATTGACATTGACCTCTCATTCGAAAAATTTGCCCATCTACTTCATCTCTCTTGTGATGGTGTAGATATCCACAATGTTGACCTGCATGATTTTGCATATTCGAACGCTGAGACTGCTCCACCGCTTCTCAGTTGCTCCATGGTGATGAGAACCCGGGTCTAGTAAGGAACGAAGAGGAAGTATTATACTCTCACTGCTCAAGTCCTTACCAAGATCGTGTTCTATAACTCCTGCCAAAATCAGGAGAACATAGCCACACACGAGGGGTCCGCTCCACTTCTGATCTATTGTCTTTTGAAAGGCATTAGAGTCAACATTCTCAAGCTCATCATCGATTTCATGCTCTCCAAACATCTATGATCCCAAATAGGAAACTTCCTTTTGGGATGCTTATCACCCGCCTTCTTAAACTCCTCAAATTTGACCACTCGGGTAAAAAAGCTGTTGCACCCTCTTTGACATCAATAGTACTCTTATTTAGAGGATGCATGCAGGAGAATGTGCCCCGTTCCACCCCTCACGTTATTCCACCGTTTGCATTCGGATCCTCCTCCGCTTGTGCAAATTCTTTTGCTGCATTCTTTGCACAACTTCAAGATTTTTCTCTAAATATCAACACATATTTTGGGAAGATATCAACACGTCAAGATGAGTTCCTACAGGAATATCCGAATGACATGATGCATGTCTTCTCCTCCATCAGATATCTTCAGAGTTGTGTATGTTGGCCCAAGAGGTTACACTCTCCAATTGTTTTATGTTTTGATGATGACAAACCAAATATGAGCTATTTGGTACTAATCATTTGTTCAAGATGAGTTTCAGGTTTTGTACCATGTTTAGAGTCCATTCGCTTAGCTATTGCAAGAACTTCTAAGTTCCACATAGCTATGAAGGCATTTTGCTCATCAAGGAAGGATCATAGAAGAGAAGGCACTAGCAAGGCATTGGATGGCTCAAAGACTTGAAGATAGCAAAAGAAGTCTTCATGTATTTTGTTTTTCAGTTTATAGTATGTTAAAGAATAGTGGATAGGTTTGAAGCTCTATCACACACGTTTTTGCGCACATGCTCATTCCAAAATAATTTCTTATAAATTATACAAAAATATTTTGCATACAAGATTTTGCCTACAGATATATATTTATGTTTTATACTAATCCCTGTTCAAAAGTATTTTTGTTAAAATCAAAATCCTCTTTGTTTTCTTTTTAAAATTGACTTTTTGACCTGATCCGGTCGACCGGGCCGGTCGACCGAGTCTGTGTCAGTCTGGTCCGATCGACCGGACCAGTCGACCGAAGTCCTGGCAGATGCACGTATCCGTGTGCACGTCTGTCGGTCGACCGGGGCGGTCGACCGGACTATTATTTTTTGCTCACAGGTTTTATCGGTCGACCGGGTCTGTCGACCGCTAGACTATAACGGTCAAATTTTTATACTGCCGGTCGACCGGCCCGGTCGACCGATCCGACCGTTTGAACAGTAACGGGCAGATTTTTAAGAGCTGTTTATTTTTTGTCTTTTGTGTTTAATAATTCGTTTAAGGATATATTTTGATCTAATTACCTCCTAAACATCAGTAAATATGTTTTATCCCTAAACCCTAGCCCTCTCCTATAAATAGGGGTGTTTGGGGAGAGATTGGTTACAACAACTATTATTGCTAAAAATTTAAAAGTTTAAGGCTTTCAAAGTTCTTGGTTTTTGTGCTAAATTCTCTCAATTTTCTGAAGGGTTTTCAAAAGTTTTTCTCTGATTTCAATTTCTTTTCCTTACACACAAAAGAGCTTCATTCCTACTCAATATTCTCTAAGGACCTTTGTAAGGGAAGAGATATTTGAAAGAGAGAGTTTGTGGTCTTTTGACTACCAAGGAAATTTCTTGTACTGAGATTGTGGAGTTGGGTACTCCATTGTAATTGAGATCTTTGTGATAGTGGAAGTAGCTAGAATCCTTCTGGGGAAGGCGGGGAGTAGAGCTGGGTGCTCGAACCTCGATAACATATCCTTGTGTTTGCGATTGGTTTACATTCTTGCAATTCTTACTCTATTTTGCTTGCACTTATTACTTGCTCATCATATTCATTGTCATACTTACTTGCTTGCATTCATCTTGTGATTGTTGTAGCTTTAAATTTTTAATTTGCCCTTGATTAGCATTGTCACCTATTTAACCCCCCCTCTAGGTGACTTTTCAATTGGTATCAGAGCTTGGACTCTAGGTTTGGCTTAACATCCATAGAGAGATCCTTAAAATATTGCTAATCAACATTTTCATTCATCCATTCATACACTAGTAAACATGGCCGACAACATTAAAACCCCACCTAAATTTGATGGACTCAACTTCCCTATTTGGAAGGTTAGGATGACTATCTTTTTGCAATCACTAGGTAGTTTAGTGGCTAAGTCTTTGACCAAACCCTATGTAGCACCCAATGAAGATGAGAGCACTTGGACCGACTTCAACTTTAGAGAATATGAGGCTAACTCAAAAGCCCAAAACTCCCTTTTAACCGCCTTGAATGAGGATGACCTTACACGGGTAATTCATTGCCAATCCGCCTATGAGATTTGGCAACACTTATTGGTCACACATGAAGGGACTTCACAAGTCAAGAGAGCTAAGATAGATCTCTTGAGGTCTCAATATGAATCATTCAAAATGCTTGATGAAGAATCCATTGATTGTATGATTACTCGTTTCACTAAAATTACAAATGGTCTTTCTTCATTAGGTGACGTCATCTCCAACGATCAAAAGGTGCGCAAAGTGATACGGGCTCTTCCACCATCTTGGGAGATCAAGGCCACCACCTTAAAGGAATTAAATGACAAGGACGAGATGGACATCATTAGTCTCATTGGGAACCTAAAGACCCATGAGATGGAGAAGAAAGCAAGAGATGAGGCTACTACTTCAAAGAAGAAATCCATAGCCTTCAAGACTTCTTCCACCAATGATGACGATGAAGAAGACGAAGAAGAAGATGAGGAGCTAACTCTACTTGTGCGGAATGTCAAGAGGTTGTACCGAAAGAACAAGTTCAACTTCCGGAGAAAATTCGAAGGCAAAGAGGAGCGGAAGATCATATGCTACAATTGCCGCAAACCCGGACATATCATGGCGGATTGTCCGGAGTTCAAGAAGAAAATGACTTCCTCCTTCAAGCCAAAGAAGCCGGAGGAAAAGAAAGCCTACAAAGCAACATGGGATTCGGAAAGCGAGTCCGAAGAGGAGGTGGATCAAGCTAACATGTGTTTCATGGCAAACACACCCAAGGTAACCTCTCAATCCTTTGATGATGAAGATGATGATGTAAGTAAGGAAGTTCTAGTTCATGCTTTTGTAGAACTTTCCGAAACTTATGATAACAAGAAAATGGAATGCTTCAAATTACAAAAAGAAGTTGCTTTTCTTAAAAATCAACTTGCTTTGGTTTCAAAAGAAAAAGATGATCTTTCTTCCAATCTTGTTTCTATTCAAAATGAATTTGACGCTTATAAGATTTCTTGTAAGGGTAAAACCCCTATTGTTGATAATAAAGAAATTTCTTCTTTTAAATCCAAAATGAATGATTTTGAAAAAGTTTTAAAAGATTGTGCCTTTAATACTAAGAAACTTGAAGAAAAGTTTTCCAAAAAGCACACTTTTCATGTTAAAGATTCTCATGCTAAAATTCCACATGCTCACACTTCAAATAATACTTCTCATGCTAAATCTTTTCATGTTCACAATGCCCATGCTCACAAATCACACACTCACTATGCTTTTAAATATGGTAGAGTGTATAGATGTACTTATTGTGGCAAAAATGGACATTTAGCCAAATTTTGTTATGATAAATTGCATAGTTCAAATAATCTTGTTTGGGTTAATGGCTCTAACCCTCATGGACCCAAGAAAATGTGGGTACCAAAATCAAGTCCTAAAATGTTTGATGTAGGTACACACCAAGGCTCCAAGACGTAGGGAGCGGTGGTACCTTGATAGTGGTTGTTCGAGACACATGACGTGGGATATCAACAACTTCACAACCCTATCAAGGTACATGGAAGGTGGCACCGTCACCTTCGGGGATGACTCCAAGGGAACTATCATCGGTATAGGTAACATTCAAATTGGTGCATCTCCTATTATTGAGAATGTTGTTTTAGTAGATGGTTTAAAACATAATTTGCTTAGCATTAGTCAACTTTGTGACCGTGGACTTAAAGTTGTTTTTGATGATTCCTCATGCAAGATTTTTGATGTTAAATCTAATGATTGTATTCTTACCGGTTTTCGTGATAATAATGTTTATATTATTGACATGCTTAATTTAGATTGTTCTACTAAATGCTTGAATGCTTTTGATGAAAATTCTTGGCTTTGGCATAGAAGATTAGGACATGCATCTTTTGACCATATTTCTAGGATTAATTCAAAGGAATTGGTGAAGGGTATACCTTACTTGACTTTTGAGAAAGACCGCATTTGTGGTGCGTGCCAACTTGGGAAACAAACCAAGTCTTCCTTTAAACCAATCAAGGATATCATGTCAACTAGGCCTTTAGAATTAATTCATATGGATCTTTTTGGTCCAACTAAAACTAAGAGTTTAAATGGAAGTAGATTTGCATTTGTTTTGGTTGATGATTTCTCCCGTTTTACTTGGTTTTCCTTTTGCAAAATAAAGATCAAACTTTTTCTTATTTTAAGATTTTTCGAAAGAGAGTTGAAAAAGAAAAGGGTTTTCCGATTTTGAGAATAAGAAGTGATAGAGGTGGTGAGTTTATTAACCAACTCTTCATGACTTATTGTGATGAAAAGGGAATTAAGCATGAAACGTCTTGTCCTAGAACTCCACAACAAAATGGAGTTGTAGAAAGGAAAAAATAGAACACTTCAAGAGATGGCTAGGACAATGATAAGTGAGTATGACCTCCCTCAATATTTATGGGCCGAGGCCGTAAACACCGCATGCTATATATCGAATCGTATTTATTTGTGCAAAAATTCTTCAAAAACATCATTTGAAATGTATCATTCTAGAAAACCAAATGTTGCATATTTCAAAGTTTTTGGATGCAAGTGTTTTGTTTTAAATACTAAGGATAATTTGGGTAAATTTGATGCTAAGGCTTATGAGGCTATCTTTGTTGGATATTCCTCTACTAGCAAAGCATATAGAGTTTTCAATAGATCTACACTTACCATAGAAGAATCCATGCATGTTAAATTTGAAGAGACTAATGTGGTTGTTGAGAATGTTGTAGAGATTGAACCATTAGGTGAAGACATGGAGAGACTATCCTTGAAGGACTCACCCGCTCAAGAAGAAAAGCTAGATTCAATTGGTGAAGTTCAAGAGGATAAAGAGGAAAGCGCTCAACCGCTTCCCAAAGCTTGGAGATACGCAACAAATCATCCTAAGGAGCTCATCTTGGGTGATGCATCTAAAGGAGTCACAACGCGCTCCAAACTCCATGACCTATGTGGTAACTTTGCTTTCATTTCTCATTTTGAACCCAAAGGCATTCTCGAAGCCGAGACGGACCCATATTGGTTGCTTGCCATGCAAGAGGAACTCAATCAATTTGAGCGCAACCAAGTTTGGCACTTTGTTCCTAAGCCCCACGATAGACCAATAATTGGTACTAAGTGGATCTTTAGAAACAAGATGGATGAGTCCGGAAATGTCATTAGGAATAAAGCTAGGTTAGTGGCCCAAGGTTACACTCAAGTTGAGGGAATTGACTTTGAGGAGACCTTTGCACCCGTAGCACGGCTTGAAGCCATACGGATGACACTAGCTTTTGCATGTTTTAAAAATTTTAAACTTTTTCAAATGGATGTGAAAAGTACATTTTTGAATGGTTTTATTAATGAAGAAGTTTATGTTGCTCAACCTCCCGGTTTTATTGATCATGTTCATCCCGATTTTGTTTTTAAACTTGATAAAGCTTTGTATGGATTGAAACAAGTTCCAAGAGCTTGGTATGAAAGGCTTTCTAGTTTTCTCATTTCAAATGATTTTATTAAAGGCAAAGTAGACACAACTCTCTTTACTAAGCATGTTAAGAATGATATTTTAATTGTGCAAATTTATGTTGATGATATAATTTTTGGATCTACTAATGAGCTTTTATGCAAGGATTTTGAGAAGGTAATGCAACTAGAATTTGAAATGTCTTCCATGGGTGAGCTCAATTTCTTCCTTGGACTCCAAATCAAGCAATTGCAAGACGGAACCTTCATTAACCAAGCCAAGTACGCAAAGGAGCTAGTAAAGAAGTTTGGGCTTGAAGGATCAAAGGCTTGCAACACTCCAATGGCAACTACTACCAAGCTTGATAAGGACGAACAAGGTAAAAATGTTGATATTAAATTATATAGAAGCATGATAGGAAGTCTTTTATATTTAACGGCAAGTAGGCCGGATATCATGTTTAGTGTGTGTCTTTGTGCTAGATTTCAATCGTGTCCTAAAGAGTCTCATCTTATTGCGGTAAAACGCATTATTCGTTATATTAAGGGCACAATTGGAATGGGTCTTTGGTATCCAAAAACTATAGATTTTTCAATGACTAGTTATTCGGATGCCGACTATGCGGGTTGTAGAGTAGATAGAAAGAGTACTAGTGGGACATGTCAATTTCTTGGTAATTGTCTTGTTTCATGGTCCTCTAGGAAACAAAATTCCGTAGCTCTCTCAACCGCCGAGGCGGAGTATGTTGCCGCGGGGGCTTGTTGTGCACAAGTCCTTTGGATGAAACATACTCTCCTTGATTTTGATTTGCACTTTGATCATATAAAAATATTTTGTGATAATACTAGTACTATACACATGACCAAAAATGCAAATCAACATAGTAAGACCAAGCACATTGAGATT
This sequence comes from Agave tequilana, assembly GCA_038442645.1. Lineage (NCBI taxonomy): Eukaryota > Viridiplantae > Streptophyta > Magnoliopsida > Asparagales > Asparagaceae > Agave > Agave tequilana. The sequence goes on along the minus strand of JAVJIF010001304.1, from coordinate 232,032 downwards.
AGATATCACTTTCTTAGAGATCATTTTGAGAAAGGTGATATAGATATTGATTATGTTTCCACGGATTTACAACTAGCCGATATTTTCACTAAACCTCTTGATTTTGCTAGATTTTCGTTTATTTGTGGAGAACTTAATGTTTGTATTATTGAATAGACATGTTTTTCATAACCCTTTTTGATGTATGACAAAAAGGGGGAGAATAAGTTTACATGACAAAAATAAGTTCATTTGGTCTTGGTTCCATATGAATTTATATGCTTTAATTTTAAGATTTGTTTTATGAATTTATATGTTTTGGTTTTATGAATTCTTGTGTTTTAGTTGTTTTGGTATTTTTGTGTGTTTTAGTTGTTTTGGTATTTTTGGTATCAAGAGCAATTTTTGTGCTTTATATATTTGTTTTTAAATTAGTTTCAATAATTGGTGCATCATTTCAATTATTGGTATCTAGAGCATATTCTTGTATTTTATGTATAGCATAATTTGAGGGGGAGCTTTCTCCTCCCTATATTTTTGTTAATAGCCTATTTGTTTTGTCATCATCAAAAAGGGGGAGATTGTTGGCCCAAGAGGTTACACTCTCCAATTGTTTTATGTTTTGATGATGACAAACCAAATATGAGCTATTTGGTACTAATCATTTGTTCAAGATGAGTTTCAGGTTTTGTACCATGTTTAGAGTCCATTCGCTTAGCTATTGCAAGAACTTCTAAGTTCCACATAGCTATGAAGGCATTTTGCTCATCAAGGAAGGATCATAGAAGAGAAGGCACTAGCAAGGCATTGGATGGCTCAAAGACTTGAAGATAGCACAAGAAGTCTTCATGTATTTTGTTTTTCAGTTTATAGTATGTTAAAGAATAGTGGATAGGTTTGAAGCTCTATCACACACGTTTTTGCGCACATGCTCATTCCAAAATAATTTCTTATAAATTATACAAAAATATTTTGCATACAACATTTTGCCTACAGATATATATTTATGTTTTATACTAATCCCTGTTCAAAAGTATTTTTGTTAAAATCAAAATCCTCTTTGTTTTCTTTTTAAAATTGACTTTTTGACCTGATCCGGTCGACCGGGCCGGTCGACCGAGTCTGTGTCAGTCTGGTCCGGTCGACCGGACCAGTCGACCGAAGTCCTGGCAGATGCACGTATCCGTGTGCACATCTGTCGGTCGACCGGGGCGGTCGACCGGACTATTATTTTTTGCTCACAGGTTTTATCGGTCGACCGGGTCGGTCGACCGCTAGACTATAACGGTCAAATTTTTATACTGCCGGTCGACCGGCCCGGTCGACCGATCCGACCGTTTGAACAGTAACGGGCAGATTTTTAAGAGCTGTTTATTTTTTGTCTTTTGTGTTTAATAATTCGTTTAAGGATATATTTTGATCTAATTACCTCCTAAACATCAGTAAATATGTTTTATCCCTAAACCCTAGCCCTCTCCTATAAATAGGGGTGTTTGGGGAGAGATTGGTTACAACAACTATTATTGCTAAAAATTCAAAAGTTTAAGGCTTTCAAAGTTCTTGGTTTTTGTGCTAAATTCTCTCAATTTTCTGAAGGGTTTTCAAAAGTTTTTCTCTGATTTCAATTTCTTTTCCTTACACACAAAAGAGCTTCATTCCTACTCAATATTCTCTAAGGACCTTTGTAAGGGAAGAGATATTTGAAAGAGAGAGTTTGTGGTCTTTTGACTACCAAGGAAATTTCTTGTACTGAGATTGTGGAGTTGGGTACTCCATTGTAATTGAGATCTTTGTGATAGTGGAAGTAGCTAGAATCCTTCTGGGGAAGGCGGGGAGTAGAGCTGGGTGCTCGAACCTCGATAACATATCCTTGTGTTTGCGATTGGTTTACATTCTTGCAATTCTTACTCTATTTTGCTTGCACTTATTACTTGCTCATCATATTCATTGTCATACTTACTTGCTTGCATTCATCTTGTGATTGTTGTAGCTTTAAATTTTTAATTTGCCCTTGATTAGCATTGTCACCTATTCACCCCCCTCTAGGTGACTTTTCAGTGCAGATGAGAGCTTCGACAGGCATGTGTGGCCTACTCCTCTTCCAAGCGGTTACGCTCAACCTCTTATTACTACGAGTCCTCCTTGTGATCTGTGGGTACCTCTTTCAGCACCATCCGGAGCGCCGGCTCCTCCAGAAGATCTTGATTTTCCAGCCGAGGAAGAAGAAGATTGATCCCTTTTTATTGATGCTGATAAAAAGGGAGAGAGTGATGGAGGTGTCTAGAGTTGTCTAGGTTATTTTTATGTTTTATATTTGGATATGTAGTACTTTTTTATGTTTATGGCATTTGCTTTGAATTATGACATGGATTATATGATATATTCTTTGCTTATGAAGATATGTATTTTCTCTTGATGATTAGTTTTGATATTCCATATTATGAGATGTACAAATCTAGTTGTATGGTTGTAGAATGTTGTATGCTTATTATTATTATGTGTACTCAATTGTGTGACCATCCACCAACCTCGCTTATTTTGGAGGATGGTGGAATTGGAGGTTGGAGGAAAAAATTTGTGCATACTATTTTTATTTTTATATTCTTGTATGCGTAATGAGATGCATAATGCCTACATTGTAACATCATATACATATGTTTTAGATAATGTATTTGAAGGTACACCTAGAGGGGGGGTGAATAGGTGTACGACTAATCTAATAAACTAAATGCGAAAATTAAAACTTAATTGCAACTACACTTAATGCAACCAATGAGTGTAACCGAATTCCCGGTGAAGGGCTCTGGACTAACTCCTCTTGATTCCTCTGAATAAGAGTTGAGGCGCTATATGAAGCTCTCGTGGTTAAGCATAAGTGAGGCACACACAAACAAGCCAATCATATAATATGAATGAGCGATATGAAATAATGCAATGCCACAATATAAAGAGAGAGAGAGTTAGAGTCAATGGATCAAGCACAAACAACAAGATTTGTTTCGAGGTTCGAGCACCCAGCTCTATGTCCCCGCCTTCACCCAGAAGGATTTCCAATCCACTTGTCCACACAGGACTCCCACACAGGGAACCTCCACTGAGGATTTGAGGCAAATACAATATAGAGTACACAACTTCTCTCTCAACCAAAACAACCTCTCACTAGAGGCTAGGCACAAAGCCACAACAAACACCACCTCACACAAGAGGGGTAGGCCCTTAGCCAAACAACCACAATCCACCTCTTCACTAAGAGGGATACCAACACAATCTTCACCTCTCACTAGAGGGATACCCACAATCACTTCTCACTAGAGGGATATCACAAATAAAGGAGGGGTACAACACTTGGTGGTTTCCACAACCACAAACTATCTCTTTCTCACAAAAATAAAGATCCTAATAGATAGGATAGTATGTAAGCTCAAGTGTGAGAAATCAAGGTGTTTGGAAATCAAATAACAAAAAAAAAATACTTGGGATAACATTTTGAATTTGATAGAAATGAAGAACAACACAAATATCCCAAATCTCTATTTTTCTTTGATTTTTCTAACCCTTGAAAACAAATAAAGATGAATCCTTTTTGACTTTAAAAATACTTTTGAAAACTTGTATAAAATACTTATAGATAGGAGAATTTTTGCTCTTTAAAATCTTGGAGAAAACCTCTCTCAAATGGGGCAGTTATAACCCCCAAAGGAATCTGCCCGTTGGCAGCTGACAACGCCAGAATTGGCCTTCCGGTTGACCGGCCGGTCGACCGGCCAACGGTCAAATTTCTGACCGTTGAGCCTTCCGGTCGACCGCCCGGTCAACCGGGCCCTGAACCAGAGAGCAACGGCTCTCTGGCCGGTCAACCACCCGGTCGACCGGGCAACCCGAGAGTGGGTTGCCTTCAGTCGGTCGACCGCTCGGTCGACCGGCCAACTGATACGGCTAAGTGCACATCCTTGTGCACGTCCGATCGATCGCTTCGGTCGACCGGCTCCTAGTCCGGTCGACTGGAACAGTCGACCGCCAGAGCCTGGCAGAATTAATTTTGGGACAGAAAAACTTGATTTTTAAATACAAAATAAATCCCATAAAATTCTCTAAAAATCCACAAAAATAGTTTTAGTATAATATATTAATATACAAACTTGTGTGAAAAATTTCAACACAAATTTCAAACTTTTTGAACCATTTTTGTGACTTACAAATTTTTTCGAAAACCAAAAACTGTATTTTCTAAAACTTGGATTTTTCAAATGGAAATCCAATTTTTTCAAAACTCATCCAAATACAAAAACATGTTATTTAAATAACTTGAAGCATGTTGTATATGGATATAATCTAATATACATGAAACATATATATATATATATATCCATGTTTTTGATATTAAACACCAAAAAATATGTTTTGTTAAAACACAAAAGTCCAACCACATGAATAGGCATATCAAAATAAGTTTGTCTAAGATATGAAGCATACATGTATATAGAACAAATCTAATATACATTAAACAATGTAAACTTATATTGATACTATCTATTCATGAAAATCAAGATCGGTTAAACCAAAAACCGAAAACCAATAAACATGAAAACTTAAACAAGTGTGTGTGTTGTGAACTTGAGCATACCACACTATCTAATCTTTACACATGGATCTAAAACATAAACTAAACTAAGTACCGAAGTCTTCTTGATGAACTCCGTCTTCAAGCCGACTCGATCTAAACCGTGATCCACCGAGCTTGACTCCAACGAGTGCTATAAATGATCTTAATGCTCGGGCTCTTGAATCACCATGCGAGAAGCTCCAAAATACCTTTGTTGAAGCTAATCACCTACTAATATCTTGGTTAAGGATCTGAAACTAAACATCACAAGATTATTAGTAAACATAACTTCATGAGTTAATCATCATCAAAACTAGAGTGGAAGGCCTCTGGGTCGACAATCTTCCCTTTTTCGATGATGACAAAACTCATGAAGTTATATATGCATGGATTAAAGTAAAGCTTCAAAGAAGCTCCCCTTTAACTCATGCATCACAATAAATAAATATATATGCAATGAAAGCTCATAAACATGTATGCAAATATAAGGAGATAAACATGCATAAACAAGCATGAAACACATCAAATCGTTTTCTCCTTTTTGCAAAACAAAACAATATGCATAAACAAGAAATTTCTTTTCCAAAACATGCATATATACTGAAATACTTCTCCTCCTTTTTGTCAATCATCAACAAAGGAGTTAAAGTAAACACAAAAATAATGTTCTCCCCACAAAGAGGTGAACTCAAATCAATCAATAAAAGATATATGCGATATACATTCATGAAGAGGAAGACGCTAAGTTAGCTTCCCTACATACATGCATTACATGAAGAAGGGATGACAAGCCTTAATTCACATAACACATAATATGCAATGCATAAGAGGAGATGTGAAGCCCCCTACACACGTGTACCGCATAAAGAAGAGTTGTCAAGCTCCTCAATATAAGATACACTCAACATGAATCTATATGTAGAAGAGATGTTAAGCTCCCCTTGCATATAGGCAATATAAATCAAAACATTTTTAATTTCTTATTAAAACAAAATTTTGAGATATCTAAGTAAATCAAATTTTAAGATATCAATTGTAAATAAACATTACAAATTTTGAATTTTAATCAAAAATAGAATCATATTGATACTAATAAAGATATTGAGGATTATTTCATATTTTTGATATCAATAAAAATACCAATTTAAAAATAATGCATAAGCTTATTAAAACATCAATTGAGATACCAATTAAAAATAAGGGTTGATTCAAGCTTAGCATAAACAAACTTTGTGCTTTAAACAAGTAAATATCTTTGAGAATCAAGCACAAATAAATCATATATATGTATGAAAATAGAATACCAATAGAAATTGATATTATTTGAAGTGTAAGCATACATATATATAAACATATATATGAGTATACAAAAAAGTGTCAATATTGATACCAATTGAAACAATCCAATGATACCAATTGAAAACATAATATGATCAAGTGTATAACTCATATTACCTATCACCCATTTCATGCACAAGTTTAAAAAGATTTTCAATAATAAGCATACAAGGCATGGTCGCCCAACCAACCGCCCTTTAATGGGTAGGGTTTTCAAAAATAGGTTTGAAAATATAGTATGTTTGAAAAGCTCTACCACAATGAAGAATACGAACTAGTTTTAAGAAAAATTTGAAAACTAGTACGAAATCCTTCAAGCAAGAAGATGAAAATCAAAACAAAATTATCTTCCATGAAACAAAATTATATTCCATGAAACATGAAAATCATCAAAACGATTTAATCTTCAAGGTATATGTATGTCATGTACAACCTAAAGTATACATACATATCCAAACATAGTGAGTCCAGAAAAGTATATGCATGAAGGCAAGTAGCTCAAGGAATGTATATGTATAGCTAATAGTTTAGACAAGATGGACATATACATGAAGTTAAAACACAAACATGAAAAACATGTACAAAATGGGAATACAAGTCAAATGTATGAATCATCAAAACTAGATTATAATAGTACATCTAATGGGTACAAATGAGTATTCAAGCACAAAACATATAATGATCTATTTGTGGCTTACTATATGTAAAAGTATATATCTTAGCTTTAATGAAAACTAACATTCAAACAAGTAATCAACACATGAAGCATCAAAACAAAAACTCATATGATCATTATGTATATGCACATGCATTAGATCTAGGACATACACATTAGTTAAAAACAAAGTGAGAACACTAAATATAAATTCATATAAAACATAGGTGTCTCAAATAACTAAACATGTATATCACTAATCTAAATCTCATGGCATATAACATACTAATCATAAAACATCAAGACATGCTAAAAATGAATAATATGAAAGCATGTAAACATAAATGAGAGTTAGAGATCGTTACCAAACCAATAAGGGCAACTCTCCAAGTCTCCAAAATAAGGTGGTCCTTCCACCAAACTCTCCTTGAAAGTGATGCATCCAAATAGTCCTATTTAAGCTTGTAACGCATCCACTTCAAGGTACCATCACTCTCACGTCATGCGAGAGCCCACACCTACATCAAATACAATAGGGGTGGTCTTTCGTACCCATACTCTTTTGGGTCCATCGGGGTTAGTTCCATTTCTAACCCAAACAAATTTAGTTGCTAAATTTGAATCATGTAACTTATCATAGCAAAATTTAGTAAGGTGGCCCTTACGTCCACAATGTGTACAAGTGTACACATTAGCATACATCGTGTTATGGGAGTGAACGTGGGAAGCATGTGTATGCCGTGGTTTGTGTGCATGCAAAGATGGAACTTGTTTCTTTCGAAACATAGATTCCAAACGTGTATGGTTTAAGGCACATTGGCTCAAAGTGGAGCCCAAACAATCCACACTATTCTTTAACAAACATATATCATTATCAATCCTAGAAGAAGAGGAGATGCAATAGGTGAGCTAGGTGAAGCTACACTAGCATGGCAAACATGTGAATCAATATTATTTTTCAAAAAAATATTTTTATTTAAAACAATTTCCAATTCCTTTGAAATAGAAGTAATTTTGCTTTTCAAAGATTCATTCTCTTTTAAAACAAAATCAAGCTTTGAAGTTATAGCTTTATTTTTCTTTAAAACTTCATTACAATTATTTTTAGATTTCAAAAATTCATTTTCCTTTAGGACAAGGTCTAGTTGAGATTAAAGTGAGTCACGTTCACAAGAAATCTCTTCCTTCTCTTGCAAAATCAAATCATGTCTAGAGGACAAGTTTTCATTTTCTTTATTTAAAAAAAGTCTTCTTTTTCAAAAGATTATACTTTTCTAATAATTTTTCACACACAATAGAGAGTTCTTCATTCAAAGTATTTGGATCAACATAGTCATTACATGAAGACTAGCATCATCACTATCTAATTGAGTTTCCGAGTATACCTCAAGGGAGTCATTCCCTTGGACCATGTAGTATTGTTGCTCGGATTCTCCACTAGATTCATTCTCCGTCTGGATTAGCAATTGAAGCTTGGAGGAGGTCAACATGTTCCACACTGCAAAGGCGGAATCACAGTTAGAAATAATCATAAGATATTCTTTGTTTAGCGTGCTTCTAAGTGCCTCAAGGGCTTGTGCATTGGCCTCTATATGTTTGCTATCACCAAGATAGGATTTCTTGGTAGCGGCAAGAAAAACATGTAAGCCTAAGGTTTTCAAGTACATGGACATCCTAAATTTTCACATGTCAATGTTGGAAACATCAAACATGGGAGGTGACAAGCAATCCATGAGTGTGTGTAAACAATATAAATGTGCAAATGCAAATGATAGATTAGCTAACTAAGATCACACTCCTAGGTAGTTAAACCAAATATCAGGAGCGTAGGCTCTGATACCAATTGAAGGTACACCTAGAGGGGGGTGAATAGGTGTACGGCTAATCTAATAAACTAAATTCAAAAATTAAAACTTAATTGCAACTACACTTAATGCAACCAACGAGTGTAGCTGAATTCCTGGTGAAGGGTTCTGAACTAACTCCTCTTGATTCCTCTGAATAAGAGTTGAGGCGCTATATGAAGCTCTCGTGGTTAAGCACAAGTGAGGCACACACAAACAAGCCAAGCATATAATATGAATGAGCAATATGAAATGATACAATGGCACAATATAAAGAGAAAGAGTTAGAGTCAATGGATCAAGCGCAAACAACAAGATTTGCTTCGAGATTCGAGCACCCAGCTCTACGTCCCCGCCTTCACCTAGAAGGATTTCCAATCCACTTGTCCACACAGGACTCCCACACAGGGAACCTCCACTGAGAATTTGGGGCAAATACAATATGGAGTACACAACTCCTCTCTCAACCAAAACAACCTCTCACTAGAGGCTAGGAACAAAGCCATAACAAACACCACCTCACACAAGAGGGGTAGGCCCTTAGCCAAACAACCACAATCCACCTCTTCACTAAGAGGGATACCAACACAATCTCCACCTCTCACTAGAGGGATACCCACAATCACTCTCACTAGAGGGATATTACAAATAAAGGAGGGGTATAATACTTGGTGGTTTCCACAACCACAAACTATCTCTTTCTGATAAAAACAAAGATCCTAATAGATAGGATAGTATGTAAGCTCAAGTGTGAGAAATAAGGTGTTTGAAAATCAAATAACAAAGAAAAATACTTGGGAAAACACTTTGAATTTGATAGAAATGAAGAACAACACAAATATCCCAAATCTCTATTTTTCTTTGATTTTTCTAACCCTTGAAAACAAATAAAAATGAATCCTTTTTGGCTCTAAAAACACTTTTGAAAACTTGTATAAAACACTTGTAGATAGGAGAATTTTTGCTCTTTAAAATCTTGGAGAAAACCTCTCTCAAATGGGGTATTTATAACCCCCAAAGGAATCTGCCCGTTGGCAGCTGACAAGGCCAGAATTGGCCTTCCGGTCGACCTACCGGTCGACCGGCCAACGGTCAAATTTCTGACCGTTGAGCCTTCCAGTCGACCGCCCGGACGACCGGGCCCTGAACCAGAGAGCAACGGCTCTTTGGCCGGTCGGCCGCCCGGTCGACCGGGGCAACCCGAGAGTGGGTTGCCTTCAGTCGGTCGACCGCTCGGTCGACCGACCAACTGATACGGCTAAGTGCACATCCTTTTGCACGTCTAGTCGACCGCTCCGATCGACCGGCTTCTGGTCCGGTCGACCGGAACGGTCGGTCGACCGCCAGAGCCTGGCAGAATTAATTTTGGGACAGAAAAACTTGATTTTTAAATACAAAATAAATCCCATAAAATTCTCTAAAAATTCACAAAAATAGTTTTAGTATAATACATTGATATACAAACTTGTGTGAAAAATTTCAACACAAATTTCAAACTTTTTGAACCATTTTTGTGACTTACAAATTTTTTCAAAAACCAAAAACTGTATTTTTTAAAACTTGGATTTTTCAAATGGAAATCCGATTTTTTCAAAACTCATCCAAATACAAAAACATGTTATTTAAATAACTTGAAGCATGTTGTATATGGATATAATCCAATATACATGAAACATATATATATATATATCCATGTTTTTGATATTAAACACCGAAAAATATGTTTTGTTAAAACAGAAAAGTCCAACCACATGAATAGGCATATCAAAATAAGTTTGTCTAAGATATGAAGCAGACATGTATATAGAACAAATCTAATATACATTAAACAATGTAAACTTGTATTGATACTATCTATTCATGAAAACCAAGATCGGTTAAATCAAAAACTGAAAACCAATAAACATGAAAACTTAAACAAGTGTGTGTGTGTTGTGAACTTGAGCATACCACACTATCTAATCTTTACACATGGATCTAAAACATAAACTAAACTAAATACCGAAGTCTTCTTGACGAACTCCGTCTTCAAGCCGACTCGATCCAAACCGTGATCCACCGAGCTTGACTCCAACGAGTGCTATAAATGATCTTGATGCTTGGGCTCTTGAATCACCATGTGAGAAGCTCCAAAACACCTTTGTTGAAGCTAATCACCTACTAATATCTTGGTTAAGGATCTGAAACTAAACATCACAAGATTATTAGTAAATATAACTTCATGAGTTAATCATCATCAAAACTAGAGTGGAAGGCCTCTGGGCCAACAGTATTTTTCTTAAATGATATATTTGTTATATGCATATGTTTAGGGGGAGCTTCTCTTGAAGTCTCCTTTTAATTTATTTATAATAACACTATTTGCTCTGTCATAATCAAAAAGGGAGAGAATGTTGGCCCAAAGGCCATATGTCCAACTTTTGATGATAATAAAATATATGAAGTTATGTTTTCTAACAATTTCATTTAAATAAGTTGTAGGATTTTCATTGCTGCATTTGACTTCTTCAATAAGACTCACACCGTTCTAGAGCCATAAAGATGATAATCCAAGAGCCTAAGCACTAAGAAGACATATACATGAGATTCACCAAGCTCAAGGATCAAGATTACAAAAAAGTAAAGACTATAGAATATTTTTGCTTTTTGTATTTTTAGTACACGATTTATAGTCTTTTTAAACCAAAGTAGTAAGTTTGATAACTCTTGAGATTCAATACATGCACACATTTCATTCATATTTCTAAATATTTTTGAAAATACTTCAACACGTTTTTCTATTTAGTTTTCAAAAATGGGTTTCAGAAAAACAGTTTTTCATTTAGAGAAGGAATTTTCACAAAAATTAGCTCCATTTAGTTTTTTTATGATGATCTCTGATCACACACTGGGCCTATTACGATACAAGAACTCTATTTTGTATTTATGATCAAAATATAGTTTTGGAAAAGAGATGGACTTCAAAATATATTTGAAATTCAGATTTTGGCCCTGAGTCGATCGACCGATCGGTCGACCGTTGATAGAGTTAATTTGCTCTGTCAGTCGACCAAGCAGTTGTCTGTTGGAAAATCTAAATTGCTATGTCGGTTAATTGAGAGGTCGACCGTTTATGCACAGAATTTTACTTGATTGTTGTGCACAGCGATCGACGACCAGTCGACTGACTAAGAGATTCTTTGTCTCTGTTAGGTCACGATCAACCGACCGGTCAGCTATTAAAGAGCTATGCTCTCTGTTTTGGTTACTCAGTCGACCGGTCCATCGACTACTAACCCCAACGGTCAGATTTTCGACCGTTGGTGGTCGACCGACAAAAGACTTCTCTTCTTATTTCTTCTCAATAGCTATATTTCTGGACTATTTTTTCCGGGTCACTTCCCAATAGATATATTAGATTTTCTCAACTTGTTTTCATCCCCTATATATAGTGGTACTGTAGAAAAATCCTATAACAATTTTTGAACACCCAAGAACAAGTTATAGTGATCAAAATCTATTTTCCCAAAAGATTTTCATATTGAGCCAAAAAGTCCACATCTTTATTTTTGCTTGAGCTTTCCTTCACATCTCTACAAGCATTTATCACCATACAATCTCAAAGAGCTTTATCTACTCTACTTGGTTATAGGATTGTGTTTGTGTGAGCTTTTGTGATCAAGAAGAAGATCACCATTTCTTGTATTCGTGAAGTTGTAAAGGTTGCTACCTCGAGTGAGCTAGTGAGCTCGTCTGTAGGTGTTGTGGCACCAAGAGAGGGACTTGCGGATCTGTTGAGTTCTTGCAGGAACTTGTAAGGGTTAGCGATCTCGTAGGATCGATTTAGTAAGAATCCTTCATTGCGGTGAAGGCGGGAACGTAGAGCGATGGCTCGAACCTCGAAACACATCCTTGCGTTTGCGATTGCTCTCTATTTCTTTTAACTCAACACTCCTCTATTCTTGCATGCTATTATTATTTACTCTATTGCAAATATTTTTTTTTTGTAATTATTCATTGCTAGTTAGCTAGAAATTATTTTTAATCTGTGTTATTTGCCATCAACCTATAGCCACCAGATATTCACCTCCCGCTAGATGTTTTGCAAGTAGAGAGAGAAAGAGAGGGGAAAGAGAGAGAAAGAGAGGAGAAAACGAGGGAGGAGAAGAGATTAGAGAAGGGGAAAGAGGGGCTGGCCAGCCAGGCGGTAGTCGGCCAGAGAAGAGAGAATAGGGAAAAAGAAAAGACGGAAAAAGAAAAGGAAAAAGGAAAAAGAAAAAGAAGAAGATGAAGAAGAAATGGGGAGGAAGAAGAAAAGGTAGAGGGAGAGCGGAGGAGGAGGCGGTCATCAGAGCTCGAGGAGGCACGATCGGAGGTCGGCGAAGTCCAGGACGGTACAGATCTGGGGCAAGAAGAAGAAGAAGAGGAAAAAGAAAAGAAAAAGGAAAGAAAATGAAAAAAGAAAAAGGAGAAAGAGATCGGGGGGTCGTCATGCAGGGGTCACTGGAGGTGGCACGCGATGCTATCTGGCAGCGCTCTGGCCTGGGCGACGGTCGCGAGGAAGAAGAGAGGGAAGACAGAAAGAAGAAGAAGAGAGAGAAAAAAAGAAAGAAAAAAAGAAAAGAAAAAAGGAAAAGAAAAAGAAAAGAAAGAAAGAGAAGTGATTGAGGTGATGGGAAGGAGGCAGCAGGCCAACGTGGGCGCGCAAGTGGGTTGTGGGAAAGAAAAGAAAAGAAAGAAGAAAGAAGAAAGAAGAAAAGGTTCTAAAAATATAATCCTATAATAATATCGAAAAATATCAGCTATTTTAGAAAAATCACCAAAAAATATCTAGAGGCAAAAAATATTACTCTAAGGAATACTATGAAATCAATTTTTAGAAATATAATCTCATTTGCAAATTAAAAATCCTGAAATCTTCCAGCGATACCGGTCGACACCAAAACTGGTCGAATTTTGATAAATTCAGAAAAATTCTCAAAATTATATTTAGATAAAAAAATGCAATTTTAAGAGATAATATGAAAGCAGATTTAGAAATTCAACTCTCTTTATAAATTAAAAATCCTGGAATCGACCAGCGATACCAGTCGACACGATTTTAAAGATTTTGCAATTTAATTCTGAAAATTTTCAAAAAATCATGAAAAATTTAAAATATTAAAAGACAATGTTTGAAACTAAAATTGATAAAATTTGACTATCTAAAAGATCAAATCGAGTAATACACTTGAATCGGTGCCCGGTTCAGACTAGAACTGACTTCGAGTCCCCGAATCTGGACCCAATACAAAACAATAGCATAAATAATCATAAAATAAAAACAAATACAGAAAGTAAATTAAAAAATATGATCAAAAAATTTGAATACATATCTAAGTGCGTATTTCAGGAACGGGGTGTTACACACACACATATATATAAATGACAAAATTGTTCTTATTTTAAATTGGTACAAATTATTACAATTGGTATCAACATTTAAACTTGCTTCTGTTACTCGATATAAATATCTTGATTTCAATCATGTTAAATGGTATCTATTATTTTAATTTTAATTGATTTCAATTGGTATTTAATTTTGAAAATTTTTAATTGGTATCTATTTTTATATTTCAATTGGAACTAATTTTATGCTTTAAAATTGGTATTCAATGGTAAATTTTTATTAAAGTGGTATTCAAAATGTGTTTTGATTTCTTTACCCTTTTGTTGATGAAATAAAAAGTGGGGAGAAAAATTTAGAGTTTATATATGCGTGTTTATGTTTTATGTTTTATGTATGTTTTATGCATATATAATATATGTTTGCATATTTAAATAAATATGTTTTTATTTGATGTTTTAAAGCTTCATTGCCTGACATTATATGATTATGTTTATGCATGAGTTGAGGGGAGCTTTTATGGAGCTTTTGTCTAATCTTTGCATATATAACTCTATGAGTTCTGTTTTCATAAAAAATGGGGATATTGTTAACCCAAAGGTCCATCACTCTAGCTTTTATGATGATTAACTTGTATAGTTATAGTTACTAATGATCTTGTGATATATAAGTTTCAAATTTAATCAAGATTATATATTGAAATTTAGCTTCAACAAAAGACTTAAAGTCAAGCTTTGAAGCTAATATGGGTGATTTAAAAGCCCAAGCACAAATGACACATCAAGTATAGCTCACATGAATTAAGTTTGGATCAAGTCAAGTTCGAAATAAAGATTAAGTTGAAGACTTGTTTATAGAGTTTGTAAAATATTTAGTTTAGTAGTTCTATTAAAGTTTAGATTAGAGAATTGGTGCTCAATGTAGCTCACCTAGAGGGGGGAGGGTGAATAGGTGACTAGCTAATCTAATGCAAAATAAATGTGGAATTAAAATTATTTATGTAAACTAAAACTATTAAGCTAACACACAAACTATAATACAAGAGTGTAGCCGAATTTTCGGTGGTGAAGGGCTCTGGACTATCTCCTCAAGATTCCTCTAGATTAAGAGTTGAGGTGCCATTATGGCTCTCTTGGTTGAATACAAGTGTGAGCAAACAATCCCAAGCATATATCAATTAAGCACAAGATATATCAAGCATATAAAGAGATAAATAATATAAACATGCAAGATATATAAACACAAGTGAGAGATAGAGAGAGCCATCGCAAACACAGTAGAATTATTTCAAGATTCGAGCACCCTTACTCTATGTCCCCGCCTTCAACACTATGAAGGATTTTCACTAAAAATGATCCCACAAGATCGCTCGGTGTCGCAACACCTACAACGAGTTCACATTAGAACTCTTAGACTCGCTAGTCCCTCTCTTGTTCCCTCAAGAATAACACACGCAAGCACACTAGCTTGCTAAGGCCGCACCTTTACACCGAGATCCCACAAGAACTCGAAACAACACGAACCCGCAAGTTCGCCTCCTCAAATACAAGATGAACACTTGGTGATCTCAACACTTTGATCACAAAAAACACTCTCACAATAAAGATCCCTAGAGGATTGATATAGTAATAGAAAGCTCAAGTTTGTGTGAGAAAAACTAAATAGAGTAGTGGAGGAAAACTCAAAAAATCTCTTTTGAAAACACTCTTGAAAACTTCTTTTGATATGAAAATTTTAGCCCTAAAACAAGTGGAGAAAAACCTTACGGGAGATGGGAAAAACTAGCTTTGAAATCCTCTCAAAATCTTGTCTAAAACAGTCCAAAACAGCCCCTTAAATAGACTCCAAAAAATTAGCCGTTGGGGTCAAACTGCAGGTCAGAATGACCTGTCGGTCGACCGGCCAACGGTCAAATTTGTGACCGTTGGGGCTGCAGATCGACCGCCCGGTCGATCGTTCCCTGGGCTTGACCTGTCGGTTGACCATCTGGTCGACCGAGGCCAGATCCAGAGAGCAAAGTTCACTGGCCCGTCGACCGCCCGGTAGACGGGGCCAGATCTAGAGAGAGCTTTGCTCTCTGGACGGTCGACTGCCCGGTCGTGTGCACATTCTATACACATCGGTCGGCCGCCCGCTCAACCGACTCCGGCTCGGTCGACCGGTCGGTCGACCACCAGAAGGCCAGGTCTGAAATCTTAGGGATTAAAAACTTGGTCTTTTTAACTTCAATAAAATCCCGTAAAATTACTAGAAATCTACAAAAATAAGTTCATTAAAATACTTTGAAGTACAAATATATGTGATTAAAAATCAACACATATTACAAACTTTTTGAACCATTTTTGTAATATAGAAATTTAGCCTTAAACAAAAATCTGTATTTTTCAAAGACAATCTTTTTATTTGAAAAATGATTTTTTCAAAACTTCTCCAAATATAGAAACAAGATATTTTAAATACTTTTGAAGCTTAGTGTGTATAGATATGATCCAATGCACATATAAGATGAAATATCTATGTTTTTGACTATAAGCTCTAAAATAAGTTTTGATAAATATAAAACTCAAACACATGATATAGAAACATCAAATAAGTTTTTCTAATCATTTGAACCAACACTGTGCATGGATGAAATTCAAAACATATATAAATCATATAAACTCATTTTGATGAACTCTATTCATGAAACATAAAGATGTATACTTTGAAACTCAAAACTAAAACGGTATTTTCTAAAACTAAAACTGTTTTATGAAAATACTATATAAATTTTGTATGTGTGTGTATATGAGCTTGAGTAATCCGCAACTAATCTATCCTTTACATTTTATCTAAAAACAAATCTTAACACTTACAAACATGACTCAAGTCTTCTTGAAAATTTTCTCTTGAAAATCTTCTTCTCCTTTTTGACTTGGTTCAAACCTTGATCTAAAGAGTCAGACTCTTCTTGAGTACTTGATGCGATCTTGATGTGCGAGCTCTTGAATCAACACGTGCTAACTTTAAAACTTGACTTCGAATCTTTTGTTAAAGCTACACACCTGCTAAGATCCTGATCAAATATGTGAAACTAAATAAGCACAAGATCATTAGTACTATAACTACACGAATTAATTATCATCAAAACTAAATAAGCATAAGATCATTAGTACTATAACTACACGAGTTAATCATCATCAAAACTAGAGTGATGGGCTTTTGGGCCAACATTCAAGATATTTATACACATACACACTATTTATTTAGTCTATGAATTTTCACAAAAACTAATTTATTTACAAAAGTGATTTTTGGATTTAGGAGAAAACATGTTGAAATAATTTATAATTTCAAAAAAAATTTTTTCAAAGTTGCAAAAAGAAGTTCAAAAGTTTACAATTTATGATGATCTTTGATCACACATTTTTTGTGCCAAAAAGAATTTATATGAACTTATTTTTATAATATTTTTACAAAGAAATTAGTTGTATTTTAAAGGGATTTTTTAAAATGAATTTAAAAAGATTTTTGGCTTCTGCCGGTCAACCGCCCAGCAGAGTTGATTACTATGTCGGTCAATCGTCCGGTCAACTGGATGTTCACAGGCACATGCACAAGGAAACTTGTGCATGTCAGTCGATCGACCGGTCAATCGATGAGAGTAGCAGTACTTTTTGTTTGTGCATGTCGGTCAATCGATGAGAGTAGCAGTACTTTTCTTACATGTTTTTATTATTGGGATTTACTGAAAATTGGTCTCTAATCTACTCCTATAAATAAGAGTAATTAGAGCGTGTAAAAAAAGTTTCACTATATTTTTTAAATGAGTTATGCGAGATTTATTTAAGCTTTCAAAGTAAATTAAGTTTTGTTATAAGAGTTTTCTTGAGCTATTATTCTAAAGCTTTAGCATTCTCTTACTCACACTTAGCCTTCAATTCTCATCTATTTTATAAGTTGAGGTTGTAAGAAGTTATTTTTTGTGGTCAAGAGTTCTGATCACTAGTTCTAAATCCTTATAGTGAGTCATTGCAGGTTGCAGCCTCGATCGAGCCGCGAGCTTGAGTGTTGTAGTTCTTGCGACAATGGGTAATGGAGTTTTTAGGTGTTGCGATACTGAGTGATCTTGCAGGATCAATTTCAATTGTTATCGAGAGTGAGTATAGTCGAAACCTTCATTGTGGTAAAGGCGAGGACATAGAGTAAGTGGCTCGAACCTAACAATACTCTGCTCTTACGATTGGCTTGCGTTTGATCTCTCTAACTCTTACTTCTTTATTTTATTATGCTAATATATTTGTTGTTTTATTATTCTCGCAAGCTTATTGGTTTGAACTCTATATTATGTCAAGAAAGAAATTACGTACCTGAACTTTTATTTAGGAGGAATCATGAGGAGAAGTTCAGATCCTTTCACGGGGGTATACAACTTCATTTCTTGGTTGTGAATTTGAATTTGTTTATGTATTTATATTTTTGTGTAGATTATTTATTGATAAGTTTTTATATTTTGCATAGATTAGCATGTCACCTTTCACTCCCTTTAGGTGATTTCAAGAACATCTGAATGCATATCCTAAGGATTTGATCTGGGGACAGTTGGCTTCTAAAATTGTATCTTTTAGAATTTCTCTGTTATGATGGATGAAATCATGTGGCAGCGGTGCTTGATACTAGAAGATTCAACATGCTGAAAATCTCGGGTTGTGGACCAATTTCTTAGGGATAGGAGCTATGAACAGAAGGCGGTCTGGCTTCTTCTTAAACTGGGGATATCCTTGAGAGAGAAACCTATTCATCTTCTGAAAACTTCTTACTTTCAAAATATTTGTTCTGGTGGGCCGTGTTGTCCACCTACTTCTTTATCCGGTAGAGGAAGAAAAGAGAGAAAGGATGAAGGTGGTTGTTGTGTTCCTGAAACTCAAGATTCAAATTGTCAGGAAACGTCAATCTTTGCGATGGGCTCATCGAGAAATATTAGTTTTTGCATTAAGGTCCGGCTGTCAGGATGAATAGGCAGGGTTCTTGCTATGGCTTGATTTGTTCGACTAATCTCCGATCAGATCGGTCCGGTCTGGAGTCGCGGCTCGATTCTTTTCTTCTCTTACAGCATGTAGGAGGCAGGAAGGAGGGTGGAGTGATCGGGTAAAACAAACACTTGAAAACGTGTATTTTATAAATCAGCGTAATTATATGTATATGTGCTTTGGCTTCGTCGATACTTCCGTTATAGCATGATGGCTCAACGGGTCGAAACCACAGGGACCAGAGGCAATAGAAGCGTTAACAGTCCATTCACGTGTTATGTTAACAAGTTCTTCTTTGTTAAAGAAAGAGAAAAGAAAAAGAACAAAATTAGAAGTGATAGATGAAAAAGGTGATGAAAACAACGATGTGAAAACAATAGAGAAGTGGTTGTAAAATCGGTAAAACAAAACAAAAAAAATAAAGGTGAAGTGAAAAGTGAAGTAATTTAAAAAATGAGTTTAAAAACAAAATAGAAAACAAGGAGAAACTTGTTGTGAAGAAGATGAAAAAATGGTGAACTAAGAAGATGGTGAAAACATAGAAAAGAAAATTGTAAAATGATTTTGAAAAGGGTTTTAAAAACAAAGTATAAAGAAAGAGGAAAATAATGAAAAAAAACTCATGGCTACTAACTATGCTCCACTAACTTGCTAACCTCTTAGTGATAGTTGCCTCACATGGATCCATCACTAGTCCTTGACTTTAAGAGCATTACAAAGCATGACAAATGAGATTGTTCTTCCACATCCAATCCACATAACAAAATGTAAGCTACTGTTAGATCATCAAAACTAAATAGAGGTGAGCATGAAATAAAGAAGACATTGCAAGTTAGCTTATTAGTGGCTAGATGTTAGAATGTTAGAATCTATCATCATGAACCATCAATGACTCTTGCAAGAGTAAGGCCTAATAGAGATTATTAGATTCATGTGGATTATCAAGTAAGTGTTAGCTAGTTAGTGATTAATAGCTAGATTGTCATAAAAAGAAACTAGCTAAGCATCATGCAGAAGATAGAAAAGATTACAATAGAGGAGAAAGGAGACACCTTTACATAGATTGTCACTCTCAATTACATCAATATCTCTCTCTAGAATCAACTCAACGCTACTAAAAGATCTAAAAAGAAAGAAAAAATACAAAAGAAAAGAAGAAGAAAATCCTACTCTACAACTAGAAGAGAGAAATCCTAGCTACTGCTCTATTTGCTCGCTTTCTCGCTCTCTGCAGGGATATTTATAGGCAGAATGAGGTTTTAGAAGATGAGACGAAGCCACAGGTCAAAAATTGACGTGTGGCTCAATAATGGGCCACGGATCCGCAATCCTTGCAGATCCGTGACAATACCAGGGACTCAGGTCCCTGGTTTTAGTCCACGGCTTCGTCTGGTTTCGAGAATCTTCTGTATGGTCTCAGATTTGGGTATTTGGATCTGAATTTTCATCAGATTTGTCCGGTATTTATGGATCCAATGCATCTTCTAGAAGCTCTCTAACTTGGCCTCCAAGAAATGAGATTTAGTTATCCGAAATTGAGTTTAATTAGGCTCTTATTACTCCTTTACCCCTGACTCTTGATTGTCTGCAAAATAGACCAAAACATAGGTGAGAAGCGTCATTTTATTTATAAATCTGTAGAAAAATATGATATAATGATGCAGAATTATAGACTAATCACTGAGCAGGGCATGTTTGATGATGGTTCTGATCCTGTTATCATGGCATGTGCCTGGCCGTCTTCACTCCTGCTGAATGTTACTGCTTTGTCCGCATCAGTTCTTCTTTGCGGCAAGCAAGTTGAAGGAAGCGTAGGGTATTCCCTAGGATCTCTGCTGAAGATTCACTTCCTCCTTGGTTTTGACTTCATTCTCGAAGCGAGAAGTTTTATGGTGACATCATCGTTGTCTTATAGGCTTCAGTCTACAACTCGAGGCATGATCTTTGGTGTCGAGCGCCTTCCTGAGAGTCTCGGTATCATCTTCTCGGGTATGGTGGATTGTTTATTGGGGAGTCATCTCATGGATGTTATCGTGGATGTTATGTATCTGTTTTTCCTTTCAAAAGGGGCACACGTAAACATGTGATAGATCTTGTATTACTCTTATTAGATGTAATCAAGTTTGTATTTGGATGGATGTAATCGAAAAACTTGTAATAAAAGTAGTAATTTTGAAATGAAAGATTGTTTGGATCTTGCCTGGTTATCTTGTTATTGCTTTTGTTTAGAATTGCATGTTTGCTTAGAGAGATTCCGAGATGTTTTGGAACTGGTTGCTTTTATGTTGACCAGCTCTCTGGGTGTCTTATCCTGGATGTGCTCCGGGACAGTAGAGAAGGAGGATGGTATGGTTTCCAAGTTGGGAAAAATCCCATCTGTGTATCTGTAAGTGACTCCTTCATGCGGGAAAATTCTAGATAGCAGAGTTAGGTTCGTAGGTACTTCTGAGTGGGGAATATCCCATCTACGGAGCTGCGCTATTGGGGCTCCGAAAGGGGAAAGCCCCTGCAGCGGAGCTCAGACCCCGAGTGGAATGTTTGCAGGATGGCCTGTCGCTACCTCTGAGTAGGGTCGATCCTATCTTGGGGCGCATAGATGGGGGATTCGATGTAGCAGTTTGAGATGCACACACAAGCATACAATGATATGTTAAAATAAAATGGTAAATGTAACACTTAATTATCAGACACAAACAAATTGAAAAATACAATACCTATCGCTTCTGTCCTCGAGGGAGCAATTGGAGTACGTTCACATGGGGCTAGTACGTTTATCGGATAATCTAATCAAGAAAACTCTTGTAAATATACCTAGACACATGTGATCATATCCTCGACGAGATCTGCATAAGAATGGCCTGAAGTGGGGGTAAAACCCAACGATAAATTGGATGCGTACTCTGTACAGGGGCCCCTACCCAGGGTGATAATCCAATACCTTCAAGTGAGAGTAAATACAGCATTGAAGTTATCGTCTATGTGGGGGACATTCCATATTGGAGTTGTCTCCCGAATGGGGAAATTCCATCTCGGAATATGATTGTATGTGTGTATATATTCATCTTCCTGTAGATTCAGATGAGGAGAGCCCGTAGGCTAGTGATCGTGTTCCAAGTGGGAGAAATCCCATCAGTAGAGCACGGATGAGGGCACTAAGAGAGGAAAATCCCGAAAGCAGAGTTGGGGACTTCGAGTGGGGAAATCCTACCATGAAGGGTTTTAATTCCCGTAAGATGATTAGTCTCTAATATTGCATAATTTTTATCACATCGGCATATTTATTTTATATAAAACATTGCTAATAATGCTTTTTTGCTTGTATGATCCTAGGTCCATTGTGTGCAATGAAGAAAAAGACACTAAATCACCATTTGATGGGTAATAAAAAACCTACAAGATAGCCATTGACCTAGAAGGAAGATTTTGTCAGACCTGGGGGCTCAAATCTGAAATCTAGGAAGTATAACTGACAAGGCACCAAAGCGACCGCACACAACAGGCGGTGCTGTGCGCACCGCCCTGATACAGCTACGGAAACGCGATTCCGCGACCGTACTGGCGTGGCTGCACCAGTGCCTTGGGCCAGGGGTTGCCCCTGGCCCCCTTTCCCCTGGTGCCTATAAATACCCCCTTGGGGGTTCTTCAGAGAGATATCCAGAGAGTTTAGGATCTTTATGTTAGTTTATTTTTGGAGTCATAGTTGTTGTGTTCTCTTCTTCTTCTAGTCTAGTTTAGCCATTAGAGTGAGAGAGAGAGAGAGAGAGAGTGTACAATTGTATTTGAAAGTGACAAGTTTATACAAGTATTACTTCTCTTTCTTCTTTCCATTACTTGTTGTTTTCATTTAGTTTTACTTTCTTATTTTAGTATAATACTCATTTTCTTACTTCTTCTCTCTTGTTGTTTTCTTTTCTTACTCATGTCTAACTAACTCTTTCATTGTATGGCTAACTAATTGCTACCCCACTAATCTCTAAAAATTTGATTGATAATTCAAATGAGTCAATAGTATCAAACAAGTCTTGTGCAAACGAGAGCTATGACATCTTAAGATGAAGGTTCTAACTCTAACTTACTTCAAGTATTCCCTTTCTTATATTTCATGCTTAATGGGTTTTTAATGATTTATAGATTGTAACCTTTACTTGTCTTTGTAAGTTAGAAGTATTCCTATTAATCTTTGCCGATACCATTTGTGCACTTGTATCTTCCCTTATTCTCACCTTCGATTGGATATTGATAAGGGAATGTTCAAGTTTTGCCGTGTAAACCTAAGTTAAAGGAAGAACTTTCATTCAGTCTCTAACATGAATAGTTTCCTATGCATAAAGGTTATGCTTGCCTATGATCCATCGTGAGGCTACATCTTCAAGAAGTTAGAGACTAGTGGGAGCACTTAGTAGAACATTAGCCATGTGTTTTTACCATTAAGAAAATTCACTTTTATAAAACATCAACCAAATCTTTGAAATATCATTTGTTTTCTTTTCAATTCTTTATTTGAAACAAAGATCTTTCTTTTTACCTTGAGCAAAGAAGCAGCATCAAAGCTTCCATCACTCTCCCTCCTTGTGGATACGACCCGTATAGCCACTTTGCTATTATGGAAGAATAATAAAAGCAGTAACATCGACCTTCACTCCTTTACTTAATTTTGTGCATGCTTTTTGTCGATCAAATTTTGGCGCTGTTACCGGGGAGGGAACGGATTTATTGTTCAATAATAAAGATTTTTCTTTGTTTTTATGTGTAGGAGAAGTACCAAGGAGCTAGCTGTTATGGGAAGCAAGAGTGGTGGCCAAAGACACTGCATGAGGAATCCATTTACCCTCAAAAAATTCGTGTAAAAGCAAAATTTCCAATTGAAGTACCAATAGAAGCTCTTCTGCAGGATTGTCGAAATCACTCAAATTGCTTTCTCAAATTTTTAGTTCATTTGTATGCTTCACCTTTACACTTGTAATAATTCAACAGAAATTCATTTGTTGCTAAATTGAAAATCGGATTAGACTCTTGTATTTAGGGCAGTGTCTATTTCAATTCATTTCAATTTCTGTTGAAGAGTGCTGGAGAAAGGTACGTGTGCATTCATATAGAATAGGACCAACATTTTGGAGTGATTTATCACTTGGAGTGTTATCTTGTTGTGAATATACTGTACACTTGCACAATTGTCATTAAGGGCATAACCCTAAATAAACAAGATAAGGTGAAAATTTCATCACCCTTTCTTAGCTCAAAAACCATCTCCAAGTGCACTCACAATCCTAAAGCCTTAACTAAAAATTGATAGACGTTGTCCCTAGGGACATCTCGGACTCACTAAGAGATTAACCGAGGGTGAGAATTGCATGAACTATACTCCTGCAAAATCGGTGTTTAAAGAAAGTGGATTGAGAGGTTAAGCCTCGAAAGCGTCATGGTTTGATGTAATTAAAGCCCGTGGCTCACGCCCGGATACCTCCCACCGAGTTTTGCCCTTTCCTGACCGATTAGCTTGTAGTCATGTTCCTGCAACAACCTCCCCCGGAGAATCGATTAGTTAGGAGTCGTCTAGGTCCGGTACCTTAGACTAAGACTTGGTGGTTGTTTCTCTTTCTTTTTGCTTGTTTTTATTCTTTTCGATTGTTTGTTATCTATACATTGTTTGTGATTTGCTGTATGCAACAGTAGGTGAGAGATCCTGTAACTTCCAGATTAACTAGAAACACTTTTTTACCCTTGCATTCAGAACCGGTGATGTCATCGCTACAGGACAGGTTTTTCTCGATCAGAACCTCACTGTCATCTTGTATAAAACTTCCTGAGGCGAATAGAAATAACTTTGAATTAAAGTCTCAATTCATCAACACTCTTTCAAAATTTCATGGTTTAGAATCGGAGGATGCATACTTCTTTATTAGGAAATTTGAAGAAGTATGCCTCAAGATGCGCATTCCCCAGCTAGGAGACGATGTCGTTAGGTTATGTTTCATTCCCTTTTCCTTAAAGGACCTAGCTAATAAATAGTTGTACAATTTGGCTATAGATTTAGTTACAACGTGGGACGATTTCGTCAAGGCCTTCTTGAAGAAATTCTACCAATTCACAAAACTGCCCTCATCAAAAAGAATATTATGCAGTTTAGGCAAGAATAGAGTGAACTATTTTGGAGATACTTTGAATGATTCAAAGATCTCCTAATTCAGTGCCCTCATCACGGTATAGAGAAATTACGTCAGTGCCAGATTCTCTATGATGGTTTGGATTATCAAATGAAAACCCTGTTAGAAACCATGTGTCAGGGAGGGTTCTTGCAAAAGGATAAAAATCAGGGTTGGGATTTGTTTGAGGATCTACCTGAGAAAACCCTGCAATGGGAGCCAGCCTCAGAAAAAATAAGGAACTCACAATTTATAGCTTTGAAAGGAGGGCTCCTATCCTTAGAATTATCCATAACTGCTGAAGCTAAGATCGCGACCCTGATGAGGAGAATAGAGGCTCTAGAAATAAAAAAGCCAGCCTAATATCAACCAAAGCAACCTACCACCAATTCACAATCCGGGTTGTTCACACTGTCGGCACCGAAACATGTCTTTGAAGAGTGTCATGTTTTCAGACTCACCAAGTACCGCCAGAACACATGAATGCGGCCTACTGACGGCTGCCGCATAATCCTTACTCGTAAACGTACAATCCCGGTTGGATAAATCACCCAAATTTCTCTTGGACCCAGAACAATTCTCCTAGGCCAAATTTTCCCAATCATCTCCACCATCCCAATTATCCAACGAATTTTTTTAGTCAAGCTCCATCTTCCTCCTACTAAAGTTCACCAATTGCGAAGAAATTCAGTAAATTGGAGGAGAGCATGGAGGCTTTTATGAAGTCTCAAACCGTCTTCATGCAAAATTAGGAAAAAATACTGAGCAACCATTCACAGGCTATATCGAGATTGAAAATGCAGATGAGTCAATTAGCTAACTCTCTAAGTGAAAGATCAAATGGTACTTTACCTAGTCAGCCTTGTTAACCCTAAGAACTCCAATCAAGTATATGAAATTCAGGATTCTTAAATTCAGGATTCTTAGATTAACCAGTGCAATATTGTTCATACACTTTGATCAGAAAAGAAGGCAGACAATCAGGTCTACCAGCAGAAAATCCTTCCCACATTGATCCTACTTATGCTTCCACATCTGCGAGCTCCCCCTAATCTGCTCCACAAACGTCTGACAAAGACACAGCTGCTGAACAAGTTCATAAGCTTGTAGCACCCTTTCCTAATAGGCTTAGGAACAATAATAAGAACATGCACATGGAGAAATACTTGAGATATTTAATCAGGTCAAACTGAATGTGCCTCTTCTTGACGCTATCCAATAAGTCCCAGCCTATGCCAAGTTTCTTAAGGATATGTGTACGAAGAAGAGAAAGACGAATGTGCCCAAGAAAGTGTTCTTGGCAACAAACGTAAGCGAAATTCTATCCGGTCCTATTCCTGTGAAATACAAAGATCCCGGATGTCCTACAATTTCTTGCACCATAGAATAAACAGAAATTAGCAGAGCACTCCTTGACCTGGGAGCAAGTATCAACTTGCTACCTCTCTCAGTATACCAACAACTTGGGTTGGGCGAGCTGAGTCCAGCTCGAGTCACCATTCAGTTAGCTGACCGATCTATAAAAATCCTGAAGGGAAAATCACAGATGTCCTTATCCAGGTCGGAGATTTCATCTACCCTGTTGACTTTATTATACTTGAGACCCAACCTGTGTCAAATCCGCGGTCTCAAACTCCGGTCATCTTAGGACGCCCATTCCTTGCTACAACCAATGCCATAATCAACTGTAGGAATGGGTCCATGCGATTAACCTTTGGAGATATGCTTGGAAGATAACCCAGGGATATAAATAATTAGACTTTTGAGGTCAATTTCATTAAAATTTGACCAGTGAGCATAAAGAAAGTATAGAGATGGAAACAGAGAGTAAGTTTGATCTGGAGTCTGAGGATTTCAATCTGGATCAGATCATAGACTCAGCAATGGACTGGGCATTAAGCCAAAGTATACCCCATCACAGGACCGAAACTTCAGATATCACCTCCAACGAATCAATACCTTCCCTAGCGTTAAAAACCTTACCTGAACAGCTCAAGTACGCCTACTTGGGGGGAAGAGAAACCCTGCCAGTCATCATAGTATCCCATTTGACTGAGCAATAAGAGGACAACTTGATGTCCATTCTGAAGAGACAAAGAAAAGTCATTGGATGGACTATGAAAGATATCAAGGGATAAGTCCACCAATAGTTCAACAAAGAATTCACTTAACCGATGAAGCGATTCCCAGGAGGGATCCACAGCGCAGGCTTAACCCACTTATGCAAGAGGCTGTAAAAATAGAAATTTGAAACTGTTGGACAATAAGATCATTTATCCCATTTCTGATAGCCAATGGGTTAGCCCGGTTCACACAATCCCCAAGAAAGCTGGTTTTACGGTGATAGAGAATGAGCAGAAAGAGTTGATACAAATAAGACTGCCTACCAAGATTCATGTTTGTATTGACTATACAAAGTTGAATGCGGCTACTCATAAAGACCACTTCCTGCTACCCTTCATCGACCAAATGCTTGAACGCTTGACATGAATACTACTGTTTCTTGGATGGGTACTCGGGATACAATCAGATCACCATTGCCGCAGAAGACTAGGAGAAGACTACGTTCACCTGCCCATTCGAAACCTTCGCTTACCGACGCATGCCCTTTAGATTATGCAATGCTCCCACGACATTCCAACGGGCATGCTCAGTTTATTCTCTGACATGGTAGAACGTTTTCTTGAGATTTTTATGGATGACTTCTCCATCTACGGAGATTTATTTGATCAATGTCTTCATTATCTGGAGTTAGTTCTGCAAAGATGTAAGAAAAAGAATCTAACTCTGAACTGAGAGAAATGTCATTTCACGGTGAGACAGGGAATTGTCTTAGGCCATGAGATTTCTAGGAGAGGAATTGAAGTGGATAAGGCAAATGTAGAAGTGATTGCTAAGCTTCCACCACCCAAAAGCATCAAGGATATCAGATCCTTTCTAGGGCATGCTGGGTTCTACTGACGATTTATTAAGGACTTTAGCAAAATCGCTAGGCCCTTAGCCAACCTGCTTGCAAAGGACGTGCCCTTTGATTTTAACGAAGTATATTTCAAATCATGGGAGAAACATAAGCAAGACCTTGTATCTGCGCCTATTATTTCTGCTCCAGATTGGGCACAACCGTTTGAAATCATGTGCGATGCCTCCGATTTTGCTATCAGTGCTGTTCTTGGATAGCGTATCGACTATAGGCAACATGTGAGCTACTACTCTAGTAGGACCCTAATGACGCTCAACAGAATTATACAATGACCTAAAAGGAATTCTTGGTCATTGTCTTTACGTTAGAAAAGTTCCGGCCCTATTTTTTAGGATCAAGACGGTGATTTTCACGGATCACTCAGCATTGAAATATCTCATGACTAAGAAAGAAGGAAAAGCCCAATTGATTCGGTGGATTCTTCTGCTTCAAGAATTTAACCTGAAAATTCGGGATAAAAGAGGTATAGAAAATGTAATAGCTGATCATCTGTCAAGAATTTCGAATGCACCTATAATCCAAGCTCCGATCAATGAGGATTTTCCAGATGAGCACATTCTGGCCATTTTCAAGGAACCATGGTATGCGGACATAGTCAATTAACTTACCACTGGACAATTAACCGCTGACTAGACAAAGCAAGGCCAGTGTCGTTTTTTTGCCCAAGTACGGTACTTCTTCTGGGAAGAGCCGTATCTTTTTAAGTATTATTCTGACCAAATTATTTGACGATGCATACCAGAAGAGGAACAGAGGAGTGTGCTTAGTTTTTGTCATGAACTTGCATGCGGAGGACACTTTGATCCCGCAAAATCGCAGAGAAAGTTTTACAAAGTGGGTTTTACTGGCCCACTTTGTTCAAAGACTTATTCCACTTTTGCAAGTTATGTGCAAATTGTCAGAAAATTGGAAAAATTTTGAGAAGAGACATGATGCCCCTGAACCCGATTTTTGAAGTTGAAATTTTTGATGTTTGGGGCATCGATTTCATGAGATCATTCCCAAATTCATTCGGCAACCAGTTCATCTTGGTTGAAGTGGATTACGTCTCTAAATGGGTTGAAGGTGTGCCTACGAAGACCAATGACAACAAAGTGGTTGTCAAATTTCTCAAGAAAAATATCTTCTCTCATTTTGGCACCCCTAGAGCGATAAATAGTGATAATGGGTCGCATTTCTGCAATAGAATTTTTGAAGCTTTGATGTGAAAATATTCCATCACTCATAAGTTATCCACTTCGTATCATCCCCAAACAAATGGGCAATTCAACGTGACCAATTGACAAATCAAGCTCATTTTGAAAAAGACTGTTGGACAAAACCGAAAGGAATGGTCGGTCAAGCTAAATGATGCAATATGGGCTTACCGAACCGCTTTTAAGATGGTCCTAGGATGTCTCCTTATAGAATCATATTTAGAAAAGCCTATCATCTGCCAGTTGAGTTAGAACACCGAGCCCTATGGGCTATTAAGCAACTAAATTTCGATCTAACCAAAGCCGGTGAACTAAGGAGACTGCAGATTTCAGAGTTGGAGGAGATACGGAACGAGGCTTACGCGAACGCACGGATTATAAAAAGCAGAACTATAATTTTTCATGATCAGATCATCTTTACCCCGGGAGACAAGGTTCTGCTATACAACTTGAGGCTTCACATTTCGCGGGGAAGCTTAAAACTCATTGGTCTGGGCCATTCATTGTGCGCTCTTCCCACACGATATTGGGGTTATTGTTGATCCTAAGAGTAATACGGAATTCAAAGTGAATGGGCAATGTCTAAAGCCATTTTTGACCATTGAGCCTGCGTCTCAGGCTGAAAT
Source organism: Agave tequilana (assembly GCA_038442645.1). NCBI lineage: Eukaryota > Viridiplantae > Streptophyta > Magnoliopsida > Asparagales > Asparagaceae > Agave > Agave tequilana. The sequence goes on along the minus strand of JAVJIF010001304.1, from coordinate 202,294 downwards.
TGTGATTAGTCTTTTCGCTCCGTCATACACCTGACCGTAGCCATCCACACACCACAAAAAAAAACTGTAAATAAAAAAATTCTTTTTTACTTATTACTTATATGCTAACCCCCTTATATACTTGTAAATATCCTTTTTGGGAATTTCTTTTTCTACCCTAATTTTTTACTCTCTTCTCCCTCTCTCTTAGCCTATTCGCACTTGGCCGGACCGAGTCGACGGAGACGGTGATATCTTTTCTTTTCCCTATTTATTGCATTTGCATTTACATGACTAGCATTGAGGGCAATGCATTAGATGGTGTGTGGGGGGTGCTAACATTCTTTCTTTTCTTTTTATTTAAAAAAAACCTCCTGAATGAAAAAAGAATTTCTATACTTTTTATAAGAATGCCCAAAGGTTGTAAGAATTAAAGGAACCTTATAAAGAATCTTTATTTTAGCCTAAAAAAAAAATATTGGTTTGACTAAGAGTTGGGAGGGATAAGAAAAATAACTCATACCTTTTATTTAGCCTTAATAGAATATGCATAAACTACACATGCGCGCGCTTGGAATTTAGAGACACAACTTTGAATTTTAAAAAAAAAGCTGGATAATTGTGCCTCAAGAAGCATGATTACTCACGCCAAAATATATATATATATATATATAAATAAGTAAATCTTGATTTCGCGGTCTACTTTATTCGCATATTTGACCTGAGGGGTGTTTTTTCACCTGGTGCCCTAAAACCATCTGGTTCGAGAGTCATCGGTTTGATATGTATTACATAAGCAGAGTAGAAAGCCTAAAGAAACCAAGAATAAATATATTGATAAATATTAATAAAATTAAAAGACATTTAAAGTTGAGTTGAAAAATCTCAAGCACATCACACTTACACATTATGCATATCTATCTAAAGCAAAATAGCAGAATGAGTTAGAAGTACAAAATCCTTTCTAAATTCAAAGAAAACCATAATTTCTTCTTTTATGAAGTCTAAAGTATAGGAGGACTGAAGGGTTAAACCTAATTCTTATATCATTCGGTCATTTTTACTTAGATGATTGAAACTTTTTTTTGAAAGAGGTTTGCTGACAACTAACATTTTTCTTCATTTATTGGATTTTGTGGGTACAATCCGCTAAAACCCTCAGGAGACAACACTCCTCCTTTAGGAAAAACCTAGAGGTTTAAAGGCTTGTTGCATATGCTCAGTGCAATCGCATCACCTGCGAAAATGGTGTAATAATTCTCTTGTTTTTATTTTGCTCGGGACAAGCAAAATGATAAGTGTGGGGGGTATTATTAGTCTCTAATATTGCATAATTTTTATCACATCTGGACATTTATTTTATATAAAATATTGCTAAATGCTTTGCTTGTGTGATCCTAGGTCCATGGTGTGCAATGAAGAAGAAGACCTTAAATCACCATTTAATGGGTAATTAAAGCCTGCAAGATAGCCATTGACCTAGAAGGAAGATTCTGTCAGACCTGGGGGCTCAAATCTGAAAACCGGGAAGTACAATTGACAGGGGGACCGAAGCGACCGCACATAACAGGCGGCGCTGCGCGCGCCGCCCTGGTACAGCCGAGGAAATGCGGCTCGGAGGCCGCCCTGGCGCGGCCGCGCCAGTGCCTTGGGCCACGAGTTGCCCCTAGCCCCTTTTCCCCTGGTGCCTATAAATACCCCTCTTGGGGGTTCTTCAGAGAGATATTCAGAGAGTTTAGGATTTTATATTAGTTTATTTTTGGAGTTATAGTTGTTGGGTTCCCTTCTTCTTCTAGTTTAGTTTAGCTATTAGAGTGAAAGAGAGAGACTGTGTACATGTTGTATTTGAAGGTGACAAACTTATACAAGTATTACTTCTCTTTCTTCTTTTCATTACTTGTTGTTTTCATTTGGTTTACTTTCTTATTTTAGTGTAATACTCCTTCTCTTACTTCTTCTCTCTTGTTGTTGTCTTTTTTTACTAATGTCTAACTAACTCTTTCATTGCATGGCTAACAACTATAAACCCACTAATCTCTAACAACTTGATTGATAACTCAAATGAGCCAATAGTGTCAAACAAGCCTTGTGCAAATGAGAGGTATGACATCTTAAGACGAGGGTTCTAACTCTAACTTACTTCAAGTATTCCCTTTCTTATATTTCATGCTTAACGGGTTTTTGATGATCTATAGATTGTAACCTTTACTTGTCTTTGTAAGTTAGAAGTGTTGGCCAAAGGCCCATCACTCTAGTTTGATGATGATCAACTCATGTAGTTATGTTTACTAATGATCTTGTGTTTAATTAGTGACAAATTTGTTATCAAGATCTTAGTAGGTGTGGAGCTTCAACAAAGGATTTGAAGTCATGTTTTGGAGCTAGCACCGGTTGATTCACGAGCTTATGCATCAAGATCACATCAAGTACTCAAGAGGAGTCGAGCTCGTTGGATTGCATTTGGACCAAGTCAAGATGATGAGAAGACTTCAAGAGAAGACTTCAAGATCAAGACTTGTGTCTAGGTATAAGATTTTTTTAGTAAGATTTTGTTTTAGATAAAATGTAAAGGATAGAATAGTTGGTGGATTGCTCAAGTATTATTTACACACACACTCTTGATAGTTTTGTTTTTATAAAAGATTTTTCATTTTAGAAAATACATGTTTGGATTTTGGTTTTCATGTTTACATATCTTTTAACCAAAATCAAGTTTAGAGCTTAATGTCAAAAACATAGATTTTCATCTTGATTGTGTAGTGGATCATATCCATACACACTATACTTTAAAAGTATATCTTGTTTTTGTATTTGATGAAGATTTGAAAAAACATGTTTTGGAAAAATATTGTTTTGGAAAAACAGTTTTTATCATGAGCCAAATATTTTCAAGTTACAAAAATAGTCCAATCTTTTATAACATGCCTTGATTTTGTGCAAGCATGTTTGTGTATCAAAGTATATTGGTAAAACTATTTTTGTAGATTTTTAAGTATTTTATGGGATTTTATTTGAGCCAAAAAGACAAACTTTTTAATCCCAGAAAAATGTTTCAGGCTTCAGATAGTCGACTTACTACCTTTATAGTCGACTAACTCTGAAGTCGGTCGACCGGCTCGGTCGACCGACGTGCACGACGTGCACGCCTTGTCCTGGCAGTTGGCCGGTCGACTCGGTCGGTCGACCGGAACTGAGAGCAGTGCTCTCTGTTCTTTTGGGTCGACCGGGCTGTCGACCGGCAGGCTCCAACGGTCGAATTTTTGACCGTTGGCGGTCGACCGGCGGGTCGACCGGCAGGTCTGACAGACCCCAACGGCTAGTTTTTGACAGCCTATAAATTTGGGGGTTTGGTCATTGTTTTGTAACAAGATTTTAGGAGAGCTTTGAGCCAGTTTTTCCCATCCTTTTAATAGAGTTTTCTCCACATATTGAGAGCAAATATTTCCTATCTAAAGGGAAGATTTTATTCAAGAGTGTTTAAAAGAGATTCTTTGAGTTTTCCTCCACCATTCTCATCCTTGTTTTCTCACACTACACTTGAGCTATCCATTGCTATATCTACCCTATAGGGAGTGTTATTGTGAGAGGATTTTAGGTGATCAAGAGTTGTGATCACTAAAGTTCTACTTTGTTCCTTTGAGGAGGCGGACGGTTGTGTTCGCATTGTTTCGGGTCCTAGTAAGGACTTGGTGGTTTCGAGTTCGTGTGTGAACTCCGTGTTGGAGGTGCGGCCTCGGCAAGCTTGTGGGGCTTGCGTGTGTACGGGACTAGGGAGTCCGAGGGCTTGTAGGTGTTGCGGCACCGAGGAGAGATCCATTGGGATCTTGCATAGTGGAAATCCTTCGTGTGTCGAAGGCGGGGATGTAGAGCAAGTGTGCTCGAACCTCGAAACAAACCCTTTGTGTTTGCGATTGCTCACTCTCTCTCTCTCTCTTTGTCTCTTTTATATCTTGCATGCTATTTATTGTCTTTATCATTTACATGCTTGATATATTGTGTGCATAATTGATATACTTCTTTGGGATTGTTTGCTAACACTTGTATTCAACAAAGAGAGCCAACACGGCACCTCACCCATTCAAGGGGAATCTAGAGGAGTTTGTTCAGAGCCCTTCACGGGAAATTCGGCAACACTCTTGTGTTATACGTGGTGTTTAGTGTAAAAGTTTTATTTGGTCATAATTGTTTTTAGCTTCCGCATCATTATTCATCATTAAGTGACCATTAGATTAGCCTTCACCTATTCACCCCCTCTAGGTGAACCTTCAAGAAGTATTCCTATTAATCTTTACCGATACCATTTGTGCACTTGTATCTTCCCTTATTCTCGCCTTCGATTGGATCTTGATAAGGTGTTCAAGTTTTGTCATGTAAAGCTAAGTTAAAGGAAGAACTTTCATTCAGTCTCCAACGTGAATAGTTCATATGCATAAAGGTTATGCTTGCCTATGATCCATCATGAGGCTACATCTTCAAGAAGTTAGAGATTAGTGGGAGACTTAATAGAAAGTTAGCCGTGCATTTTTACCATTAAGAAAATTCACTTTTACAAAACATCAACTAAATCTTTGAAATATCATTTGTTTCTTTTCAATTCTTTATTTGAAACAAAGATCTTTCTCTTTACCTTGAACAAAAAAGCCGCATCAAAGTTTCCATCGCTCTCCCTCCTTGTGGATACGACCCATATAGCCATTTTGCTACTATGAAAGAATCGCAAAAGCAGTAACATCGACCTTCACTTCTTTACTTAATTTTGTTCATGCTTTTTGCCGATCATAAGACGAACGAGAAAAACCCATGGGCATGTCTGCATTAACGTCTCCAAGTGAGGGAAATTTTATTAGCAGAACGTATAGACATTTCTCCGAGTGGAAAAAATCCCAACAGCGGAGCAGTTTGCTGCCACCTCCGAGTGGGGGAATACCCCATCTACAGGGTGTATGATTGTATGTATGTTGGAGTTTTTATCTTTTTGCTGCCTCCAAGTGGAGAATATCTCATCTACGGAGCGTATGATTGTATGTATGTTGGAGTTGTAATATCATCATTGCCTTCGAGTGGGCGAGTCTCCATCTACGAGCTGATTGAATGGATGTATGTACTGCAATGGAGGGATGAATTGTCATGGTTAGGAGAATAAAATAATATTTTATTCAAAATGGAATACATGAAGTTGAAAACTAAAAGGGGGTATATCTCGTGTGTTTAGTATTTAGGTCGATGGCCTTGTATTATGTGATCATGTGTTGTTCTCACGAAGATTGAGTGTTTGGATGTCCGGATGCGGCTTCAAGAGTAAGGATATACTTTTAAGGAAGCCTTATTTTACGAGCTCTTCCCAGGTACTTTCGGAGGACCTAACAATGGATGGTCTGATGTCCCTTGCTTTCATGGTAGAAACAGTATTCCTCTGATCCGGTGAATGAAAGATTGTGCTGGAGTGGTCTTGGGCGTCTGACCCAGGTTAATCTTTGATAGTGTTGAATATTTCGTTGATCAAGAGCTTAAACGCAGTGAAGCATTCCATCAATCTGCCACCACGGGGATGGGGCTGGGAGCGTTTTCTTCTTGTAAGCAGGATGCCCCTGATGTCTGTCTTGAACATGGTTGGGAGCTTGTAATACCCCGTCCCGGAATACGTACTTAATCGCGTATTCAGTTTTTCGATCGTATTTTTCGATTTACTTCCCGTATTTGACCAATTTCAATTTCAAATATCATTTTCCAATATATTAGATTTTATGTGAATTTCTGGAATTTTCTAGAATTAAAATGAATTTCTTCAAAACCGGTGTCGACCAGTGCCGCTGATCGATTCCTGAATTTTTATCTTGCAAACTGCTTAGAATTTCTATAAGATTCTTTAGACATTTCTTCTTAGAATTATATTCCTTACTTAAATCCTTTTTCTGGAGATTTTACGAATTTATGGATCTTCCACCGGAGTCGGTAGAAGACTGATTCCAGTATTTTTATCTTTAAAACTATAAAGTATTTCCTAAAACGGATTTCACTATGTTTCTTAATATAATATTCTTGATTTTTGATATTTATTTCAGATCATTCCGAGATACTTGAATTTCGGACATTTTTCCAATAATTGCAAAATTCCTCAATTCCCACAATTGCCACCTCATTTCCCACTCACCCTTCACCTAACCCCACTCATTCTCTCTCCTTCCCATGGCCGGCCAAGTGGCCAAGGGGGTGACACCCCATGCTTCCCCTTTTACACAAAGCCCCCTTGCATTTATCCTATTTCCATCTCCTTCACAAAATCCCCATCATATTTATACTTTCCTAATTGCTAAATTCTCTTTTTCTTCCTCCACTTCATCAAGAGAAGAACTCTCTCACAAAATCCTCTCATCTCCTCCACCAAAACCCTAGCTTCAAGGATCCATCTCAAGACTCCAAGAACCCATCTAGGGCTTCATCACAAGGGCTTCATCTCCAACCACCAACCCCAAGGCAACACCAAGATCTACTCCTTCAACCCTAACTTCAACAACAATTCATGGATTGAAGCCATCATCTTCTTCATCTTGGATCAAGCCCCAATCCAACCTATCCAAGTGAGTATCTTTACTCACCAAGACATGTTCCCTTCCTAGCATATTTGTATCCCCATATCTCATGCTCACATGTCATAAAAATCACATTTTTACCATCAAGAACAACCTCCAAGTTCCGTTCTGTAAACTGCTCCCCGACCAGTATTAGTCGACTTGACCTAGAACCTAGTCGACTAGAACCCTTAGCTGAAACATAACCTTTTCTGGAAACAGACTATTAGTCGACTTACCTTAGTTCCTAGTCGACTAGAAGCCCTTAGTCGACTACTTCCTTGACCCTAGTCGACTAACTCATTTGAGCTGCGACCTTATTACTGAAGGTGCGACTTCATTAGTCGACTACCAAATTCCACCCTAGTCGACTTGAACCCCCTAGTCGACTAACCCTTCTCCCTAGTCGACTCCTGAATCAAAACCCAACTTTCTGTATCTCAGTTCTAGTCGACTTGACCATACTATTAGTCGACTTAGAGTATCTGTTAGTCGACTACCTATTTTACCCCAGTCGACTAACTATTCCCTGAAATGAAACCCAACTCTCTGGTGCACAGTTTTAGTCGACTATACCAGACTGTTAGTCGACTAACCCCTCTATTAGTCGACTACTCCCTTGACCCTAGTCGACTAACTTTAACTGTTAGTCTTAGTTGACTTCTTTCTTGAATAGGAACCTTGTCCTCTAGACATACATCATGTATTAGTATTACTTGACTTGTCACTTGACAAACATAATCTTACCTTCTCTCCTTCTCTCTCCTCTTCTCTCTACATATTTATATCACAGGTTATGGCGCATCCCGAACTTCAGTGGATTCCGGATATTTCGGCGTTTTGGTGATTTGGGCGAGTATTCTTACTCGCTACCCTCTTGCTTCCCATTTCATTGATTATGATAGTATTCTCGCTCTAGTCTTCATGTATTGCATTTCATACTTTATATCTTTTACTGTTTTCATACTATGCGTGGCCGACCCTTCGTGGTCGTTGACTTCTGAGTTTCTCCTATGATTGCCATGCTATTATTTCAGACTTGTTAATTGCATGTTTCCTTTTAACACATGTATATCACCTGACTTGCTAGACCCTCTTGTTAGGCCATGACTTGCCCTGATTATCATCAATCTCTTATCATGATTGATTGCTTGTTATATATCACCACTTATCATGCTATCTCTTGACACCAAGCATGATACACCGATTCTTATAATTATCACGATAAAGGGGATGTAACACCTGATTACCGTTATGTACTGATTACTGTTAGGTATACCTGTTATGATATTGCTCATTCCCTTAATCTGATAATTATGTTAATAAATCATAAAAAGGACAACTTGTATGGGGTATGGGAGGAAGTGATGGATGCCGGAATGATACCTTGCTTATAGTGATGGATATGATATATATATGGCGGACGACTATAGTGGGACTTAGGGCCCACATGAGTACATATAGGGGGACTTTGGGCCTCCAAACCGGTCCCAGGTGGTGGGAACCGTTGGACCAACAAACTGGTCCCCGGTGTATGTGAACCACTATAAGAAGCTCTGTCAGTTCTCCATCTGCTTCCGTTAACAACCCTCGACTTACTTATATATGGATGTATGTGTGTTGGGGTGCACACCTGGACACATACCTAGATATATGGGTCAGACGAGTAATAATAATAATAGACATTGCCTATTGATTTCTGTTGTGTTTCCTGTTATGGTTTCCGTTATGCGTATCCGTTACTCGTGTTATGGACCCCTGATCATTATTGTTATGCATTCCTGTTTTGACTATGATACGAATTGCAACTCTGATTATATACGCTTGGATATTCGGTGGCATGAGATAAAGGTATATATATGAGGGTTTCCTTGTTTGGATTATTCCTTCGATGTACTATTCTCATGGGACCGTGATTTAAGCGTATAAAATCAATCTTGCATATAATCAGCTTTACCCTGGATTTCCTGATTTATGATACTTATGTTGTACTCGTTCATACCTTCTATATTTATGTTCTAACCCCTGTTTTCTGAACTTGATATCCTTTGTTATATTCATATTGTGTTTACCCTGGCTCGCCACCTGGCATTATATCATACTCGCCTGGGGAGTTTCACTGACTCCCCTGGATTCTTATGTCCAGGTTCTGGAGCGGGCGGAGTCTTCTTATTGCTGATCAGAGTGCGCAGCGGTAGCGTGGATTTCCAGCTATCTCGTGAGCACTCTATTGTACTGTTCATGTATATATATCTTTTGTACATTTCCTTGTATTCCCGCATTTGCGCATGTTAGTGATATGACATTCATGTAATATTGTAATCACTTTGGTGATAATTCTGTAATTGTATATATGTGTTGGAATGTATAATGCACCATTTGCTTCCGTACTCTGATTCTTGCCTGTACTGATGCTTAGCGTATATACGTGAAGGTACCTCTGACTTGCGTATATACGTTGCAGTGACGACCCCGTATCCGCGGGATCGGGGCGTTACAGGTTGGTATCAGAGCCTAGGTTCTAACCTCCTCAGTACGTCCAGAAGGCAAATCAATGGTAAAGAGATTTGCAACTGGAATACATGAGTCTTGGTTATACATTCCAACTACAAGTGCAGAGTTATCTATTCTATCTTGATCATCTTTCCTTTGATTCATAATCTCTTCCATATCCTTTCCCTGTTTTGGTTTTATGAAGCCTTTATTCCAGCCTTTGTCCCCTTTGTGTTCATTTCACCCCTTAACGAAATTGCGAGGACGCAATTTTTGTAAGGTGGGTAGATTGTAATACCCCGTCCCGGAATACGTACTTAATCGCGTATTCAGTTTTTCGATCGTATTTTTCGATTTACTTCCCGTATTTGACCAATTTCAATTTCAAATATCATTTTCCAATATATTAGATTTTATGTGAATTTCTGGAATTTTCTAGAATTAAAATGAATTTCTTCAAAACCGGTGTCGACCAGTGCCGCTGATCGATTCCCGAATTTTTATCTTGCAAACTGCTTAGAATTTCTATAAGATTCTTTAGACATTTCTTCTTAGAATTATATTCCTTACTTAAATCCTTTTTCTGGAGATTTTACGAATTTATGGATCTTCCACCGGAGTCGGTAGAAGACTGATTCCAGTATTTTTATCTTTAAAACTATAAAGTATTTCCTAAAACGGATTTCACTATGTTTCTTAATATAATATTCTTGATTTTTGATATTTATTTCAAATCATTCCGAGATACTTGAATTTCGGACATTTTTCCAATAATTGCAAATTCCTCAATTCCCACAATTGCCACCTCATTTCCCACTCACCCTTCACCTAACCCCACTCATTCTCTCTCCTTCCCATGGCCGGCCAAGTGGCCAAGGGGGTGACACCCCATGCTTCCCCTTTTACACAAAGCCCCTTGCATTTATCCTATTTCCATCTCCTTCACAAAATCCCCATCATATTTATACTTTCCTAATTGCTAAATTCTCTTTTTCTTCCTCCACTTCATCAAGAGAAGAACTCTCTCACAAAATCCTCTCATCTCCTCCACCAAAACCCTAGCTTCAAGGATCCATCTCAAGACTCCAAGAACCCATCTAGGGCTTCATCACAAGGGCTTCATCTCCAACCACCACCCCAAGGCAACACCAAGATCTACTCCTTCAACCCTAACTTCAACAACAATTCATGGATTGAAGCCATCATCTTCTTCATCTTGGATCAAGCCCCAATCCAACCTATCCAAGTGAGTATCTTTACTCACCAAGACATGTTCCCTTCCTAGCATATTTGTATCCCCATATCTCATGCTCACATGTCATAAAAATCACATTTTTACCATCAAGAACAACCTCCAAGTTCCGTTCTGTAAACTGCTCCCCGACCAGTATTAGTCGACTTGACCTAGAACCTAGTCGACTAGAACCCTTAGCTGAAACATAACCTTTTCTGGAAACAGACTATTAGTCGACTTACCTTAGTTCCTAGTCGACTAGAAGCCCTTAGTCGACTACTTCCTTGACCCTAGTCGACTAACTCATTTGAGCTGCGACCTTATTACTGAAGGTGCGACTTCATTAGTCGACTACCAAATTCCACCCTAGTCGACTTGAACCCCCTAGTCGACTAACCCTTCTCCCTAGTCGACTCCTGAATCAAAACCCAACTTTCTGTATCTCAGTTCTAGTCGACTTGACCATACTATTAGTCGACTTAGAGTATCTGTTAGTCGACTACCTATTTTACCCCAGTCGACTAACTATTCCCTGAAATGAAACCCAACTCTCTGGTGCACAGTTTTAGTCGACTATACCAGACTGTTAGTCGACTAACCCCTCTATTAGTCGACTACTCCCTTGACCCTAGTCGACTAACTTTAACTGTTAGTCTTAGTTGACTTCTTTCTTGAATAGGAACCTTGTCCTCTAGACATACATCATGTATTAGTATTACTTGACTTGTCACTTGACAAACATAATCTTACCTTCTCTCCTTCTCTCTCCTCTTCTCTCTACATATTTATATCACAGGTTATGGCGCATCCCGAACTTCAGTGGATTCCGGATATTTCGGCGTTTTGGTGATTTGGGCGAGTATTCTTACTCGCTACCCTCTTGCTTCCCATTTCATTGATTATGATAGTATTCTCGCTCTAGTCTTCATGTATTGCATTTCATACTTTATATCTTTTACTGTTTTCATACTATGCGTGGCCGACCCTTCGTGGTCGTTGACTTCTGAGTTTCTCCTATGATTGCCATGCTATTATTTCAGACTTGTTAATTGCATGTTTCCTTTTAACACATGTATATCACCTGACTTGCTAGACCCTCTTGTTAGGCCATGACTTGCCCTGATTATCATCAATCTCTTATCATGATTGATTGCTTGTTATATATCACCACTTATCATGCTATCTCTTGACACCAAGCATGATACACCGATTCTTATAATTATCACGATAAAGGGGATGTAACACCTGATTACCGTTATGTACTGATTACTGTTAGGTATACCTGTTATGATATTGCTCATTCCCTTAATCTGATAATTATGTTAATAAATCATAAAAAGGACAACTTGTATGGGGTATGGGAGGAAGTGATGGATGCCGGAATGATACCTTGCTTATAGTGATGGATATGATATATATATGGCGGACGACTATAGTGGGACTTAGGGCCCACATGAGTACATATAGGGGGACTTTGGGCCTCCAAACCGGTCCCAGGTGGTGGGAACCGTTGGACCAACAAACTGGTCCCCGGTGTATGTGAACCACTATAAGAAGCTCTGTCAGTTCTCCATCTGCTTCCGTTAACAACCCTCGACTTACTTATATATGGATGTATGTGTGTTGGGGTGCACACCTGGACACATACCTAGATATATGGGTCAGACGAGTAATAATAATAATAGACATTGCCTATTGATTTCTGTTGTGTTTCCTGTTATGGTTTCCGTTATGCGTATCCGTTACTCGTGTTATGGACCCCTGATCATTATTGTTATGCATTCCTGTTTTGACTATGATACGAATTGCAACTCTGATTATATACGCTTGGATATTCGGTGGCATGAGATAAAGGTATATATATGAGGGTTTCCTTGTTTGGATTATTCCTTCGATGTACTATTCTCATGGGACCGTGATTTAAGCGTATAAAATCAATCTTGCATATAATCAGCTTTACCCTGGATTTCCTGATTTATGATACTTATGTTGTACTCGTTCATACCTTCTATATTATGTTCTAACCCCTGTTTTCTGAACTTGATATCCTTTGTTATATTCATATTGTGTTTACCCTGGCTCGCCACCTGGCATTATATCATACTCGCCTGGGGAGTTTCACTGACTCCCCTGGATTCTTATGTCCAGGTTCTGGAGCGGGCGGAGTCTTCTTATTGCTGATCAGAGTGCGCAGCGGTAGCGTGGATTTCCAGCTATCTCGTGAGCACTCTATTGTACTGTTCATGTATATATATCTTTTGTACATTTCCTTGTATTCCCGCATTTGCGCATGTTAGTGATATGACATTCATGTAATATTGTAATCACTTTGGTGATAATTCTGTAATTGTATATATGTGTTGGAATGTATAATGCACCATTTGCTTCCGTACTCTGATTCTTGCCTGTACTGATGCTTAGCGTATATACGTGAAGGTACCTCTGACTTGCGTATATACGTTGCAGTGACGACCCCGTATCCGCGGGATCGGGGCGTTACAGAGCTTCACGAGGAGCTTTGATTTTCTTCCATCATCACTTGGTTTTGCGGAGTGATTGGAGAAAGCCTTCATCGTTTTTTCAAGATGGATGTAAGACTGAGCTTGAGAAAAGACCTCGCTCATCTTGGCGACATTGTGCTTCAGGAGGCATTTGTACAGGGAGTGAGCAACTTATTGTCCGCTGATAAATGCCAAAACGATAACTTTCTCCCCATAGTTGGAGACTTTAGTGAGTTGGTTCTGAAAGAACTTGATGTATAACTTGAGACTGTCTTCTTACCTCATTCTGACAGAGAGGAGGTGGTGACTGTTCCTCTTGGAGTCTTGATGAAAGGCGTACTGGATGAGGAACGCGTCGGTCACTTCAACAAAATTGTGAAGTGAGCATGGTGGTAAGTAGAACCAGTCTGAAGTCACACTTTTCATGCTGGCAGAAAAGATGGGAAACATGACTGGATCGTTACGGAAGTAGATCACCAATTTGTCTCGAAAGTGGAGGAGATTTGTATCGGATCACTTACACCAGAGTAGTAGTCGAATGTCAGGGTGGAGAATTTCTTTGAAAACTCATACTCTGAATATCTTTGAAGAGATGAGACTCATGGATCTTTGTTGAAGGAGTCAGATGATCCAACAATCTGTCCTCTCCGATCCGCTTCTGGATCTGTTCATCTAGAGTGACGAGGTCGGAAGATCTGTCATTCCCGGGGTCACCCTCCACTTGCATTGAATTGCTTTGGAGAGCTGCGACTTAGGCTAGACGTTGTTGATTGAGCAACCTAAACTTCTCTTATTCTTGGAGGATGTTCTTGCGATCAAGAGCCATCTGTTCTTGTTCATGGTCTGATTGTGTCTGCTGCTCCTTCATCTGCTCTCTCATCTCGTAGAGCGTCTGAAGGAGTTGATCTTTGTGCTGCTGTGAGGATTGAATGGTGGCGATTGACTCCTGTCACGATGAGGAGCCCGTGTCCTCGGTGGCGCTTGATTGATCTCTGGTTGGTGGGGGATTGCGCCTCCAAAGGCTTTGATTGCCTTGCCTTTGGACGTCACACCTTTGATGGCTTATTTCCTCTGGGCTATCGTTGATGTAGAAGAGGCTTTTTGAGAAAGGGTCTTTTGGATTTTAGGGGATAGATCTTGAGTGTATTGACTCAGATCTCAACGAAAACACCAATTTGCGGTGAAGATTTTCTGATGCGATTGATCGAAGGTCAATCTCGCACCACAAATGAGGGGATGGGGTCATGAGTTGGAGATGGAACTTTAGGTTTCAACTAGTAAACAGATAGAGAAAGAAGATTTTTACGTGGAAGCCCAATTTGAAAAAAATCATAGGGAAGAGAGAGAATTCACTATATTGTCAGAAATTACAATGAATTTCGTGGAGTCATGTGGTGTTTACAATTTCTTTTCTCTGTCCCACCCCTCTTTTTTTTGAATCTTCAGGTATATAAGTACTCTGTAGGAGGCGTAATTGATGACACTAATTTCTTGGAGGTGTTTAATTACATGATTCGCTTGTTGGGATCTTTCGATAACTGCTCAGATTGCTGCTTTTTTTATTGGGGTTGGCATGCCGAGATGTCCGCTATTATTAATAACTACCTCTACTGAAATAGAAGAGTATTCAAAATGTGGAGATATAATGACAGAAAGAAAGGGTCGGGGGTCTTCTCTTCGGGGTTGAATGAAAACTCGGGATAAGGCCCAAGGTTCTCTCTCCTAAAGGTTGAGCATGATGTCGGGGCGAAGCCCGAGGTCCTCTCCTCGGGGTTGAGCATGGGTCAACTGATCTCTTGAGTTCGTCGTTTACTCGTGATACTCTTGGTGCGTGTCAGTGTCTTGAGGATTGGTCAGCTTCCGAGCACTACACCACCTCATATGGGCACTTAAAAGCTTTTTCTCTTCCACTTGTGGTATTGTCTTTCATGAATTTTATTTGTCCACTCATGATGCTTGTGACTAAGCACCATGGTGCTAATGCCACTTACTTGAGCACTAGAATCAAATAAGGCAAACACGGACATCTTTTTCCCTTTTTTTTTTTTTTGGATACAAGATAAACGCATACATCAATCAGAACATTTGAATCATTATATTATATAATCTACTTTTTAAGATCTTGTGCATAAATCAAAACAGAAAGTTAGGGATTTGGATTTTGTAAAGTCTGGTGGTGTGCACCAAGAAAGTAGCAGAAAGTTGGGACTTTGGACTAGTTATGATGAAACACAGGTGGCTCTCAATTTTAATTAAGTTTGCATATATGATCCTTAATTTCTTTCAACAATTACATTACACACACATCAAAACTGAATGCCACTTCAAATTAACAAACATTTATTTTCACATCATTCTAAAATTTACTACTCAAATCAAGAAACAGATTGATACTTGCAGCCCCCACACATGAAATTCAAAAATCATCTGCCATCATCAGTGAACAACTGAGAGAACACCGTACTCGCGCTCACCCCCGACTGCCCCTCACTCATCATCCTCAGCCTCGTTGCTTCATTAATGTCCTCCGTTGCCACATTCGAAGGCACCCGTCTCATAATGTTAACAGGCACTTGCGACTCCACGTTGCCGCTGTCCTCGAAAGGTTCTCTTCTCAGCTCAGTCTCATGCAGCTGCAACGCGTACTCCAAATTCCAAAGCACATCACCAATCTTCGGCCTATCGACGCCATATTCCGCCAGGCATTTCGCCGCAATCTCCCCAAACTTCCTCAGTGAATTCATGTTGATCTCTCCGACAAGCCTCTGATCAATGATCTTCTCAAGCTTCCCCTTTCTCTGCCATATAAGCGCCCACTCCGCCAAATTGAGCTGCTCCCTCGACTGGTTAGGATCGATCACCGGCCTCGCGCACAGAACTTCGAACAGCATCACTCCGAACGAGTACACATCGGATTTATCGGTGAGCTTCTGAATCTTGAAGTACTCAGGGTCTAGATACCCGAACGTCCCCTTAACTCCGGTGCTAACATGAGTCTCGCCGATCGAAGGGCCGACACGCGAGAGCCCGAAATCAGCCACCTTGGCCAAGTAGTTCTCGGCGAGCAAAATGTTGGTGGATTTGATGTCTCGATGGATGATGTTGTGAGAGTAGCCAGTGTGAAGGTAGTGCAGGCCCCGAGCTGCCCCAATGCAAATCTCCAGCCTCTGCCTCCAAGTCAAGCAGGGAAAGTGATCAGACTCGGGACCGTACAGGTGATTCCTGAGCGGACCCTTGTCCATGTACTCGTACACCAGAATCATCTCAGACTGATCCTCGCAGTACCCGATCAGCGACACGAGGTGGCGGTGGCGGATACGGGACAGGACTTCGATCTCGGTTTGGAATTCTGGGTAGCCTTGCCGGGACCCCGATACTCCTCGCTTCACGGCGACCTTTGTGCCGTCGCTAAGCATGCCCTTGTAGACCTTGCCAAAGCCACCGGACCCGATGACCAGCTTCTCGTTGAAGTTATCGGTGGCGAGCCTGATCTCCTCAAAGGGGATTTTGAGCTCGAAATAGTCTCTGGGTGACGCAGTGGCCCCAATTGATTTGCTGGGAGTGCTCGAAATTGATCCTGGCCTGATTGGAGAACAGGATGCTGCTGGCGAGGTTTTGGGATGTGCTGCAGCCTTTGGCCGCTGCCGTCTTTTACACATCAACACGGCAGCTGCAATCAATATTGCAATAAGAACAATGCCACCTACAATTGATGGAACGAGAAATTTCATCGGTACACTATTTTTATGCTTATTTGTGACAGAATCTGATTCTAGCCCGAGCTTCATAATCTCCAGTCCGTTCAACAACGCGTTAGCAGTAGTCGGAGTGCTCCTATTCGATCTCCCAACACTCACATTCATGAGGCCAGAGGCGGCGGAATTTACAGCAAAATCTAGGTAAAAGGCCGCAGCGGGCGTCTGGTCTGTAAACGAGGTCGGCTGCAGATCAGCATAAGCCAGCGACTGCCCAACATACACATTGAAAAAGAGCTGAGTCACAGGATAGAACAAGAAATCACAGAAGTGCATCCGAACGAAGTAGGTCTTCCCCGGCGACACCGCGAAGCTCCACGTGAGGTTGAAATTGAAGTAAGGGTTCGACGCGGCGAGGACCGGAGTCACCGCCATGGTGCGGGCGGTGTCGTACACGCTCCGCGGCGCGATCTCAGGGGTCCGTCGCGGGTCGGGGGCGCCGTACCTGACCGATGCGGGGCTCGTGCTGTTCTTGAAAGACAGCGAGATGTCGAACATGTACGGGTCGTCTGGGACCCACGTCCTCCATAAAGTGTCGTTCGCCGGAGTTACTAACGTCCCGCCGACGTTGACTCTGTAGAGAGTCTCCATGCCTGGGCTCGGCAATTGGCCGAGGGAGTTCCCAGTATTTATGTTGGTAGGATTCGAGCCGTCGAAGAGATTGGGTGGTGCGGTGAAGAGCTCGATCGCATTGACGAAGGCTAGCGAGTTGGGTGTGGGTGTGAGTGTGAGCGTGAATTGATCGGTGTCGACTGACAGAAAATACTCTTTGATAACTAGTGAATCGGGGACTAAGAAGTCGGTAAGCAGCGTGAAGCGGTTGAGGGCCGAGACGCTGAAGTTGGCGGCGGAGAGAGTCTTAGAGATGGGGAAGAAGTGGAGGCGGAGGATGTAGGTGCCTTGAGATTTTGTCACGAATTGGTAGGAGGCGGCGGCGGTGAAGAGTCGGACGGTTGAATAGAGAGGCGACGAAATTGTTGATGATGAGTTGGAGAGGGTTTGGGAGGCGGAGGCGGAGGCAGAGGAGAGAAAGGGGGAGTCAGGGACGAACGAGCGAGGCGGGTTGTCGCCTCGGAGAGAAGTGGAGGCCGAGGAGCCGCAGGTGAGGAAGAAGGAGGTGGTGGGAGTGAAGGCTGATGGTGAGACTGGGAGGAGGGAGGAGGTGAGGATGAATGTGAGTGTGAGTGTGAGTGTGAGAAGAGAAGCCATTGGGGGTGAGAGAGAGAGAGAGAGAGAGAGAGAGAGAGAGAGAGCAGAGCAGAGGGTCGAACACTGGGTGGGTATGTGTGTTTTGGTGGGCATATGGAGAATATTATCAGAGCAGAGTGCCTACCAGTTGGAAAAATTCCACAGGCCTACTCCAAGTCAGTTGAAACTTGAGTGACATTGAAATGGAGAGTGCTGGAATTTATAAAATTTTTTTTTTTCCCCAAATTTTCTTGATTCAATGATTAACTTTTTGGTTGAATTTCTTGTGAATAATTGTTTCTATATGTAGAAAAAACGTCTTTAAAATTGTTTAATGTGGACATTCTGATTTCTGTAGAACTGAGGGAACATTCATCTGCAGACTATGCACTGGAAAGGAGTTGAGAAAGGACAAAGTCCTTTATTTAAAGAGAAACTTGTCTTTATCGTCTTTTGAAAAATTACCGTCCCCAAATCCTCCTCCTGTTTTTTTTTATTATCAAACACTTTTTCACTAACTTTCACGTGTGCTTATCCTCAGATCCCTACAAAAAGATAACATGTGCTGCTTTGTGTCTTTGTGATATCTATATTGCGCTTGATGAGCTAGCTTCATCTAAGTTGATTAGTGCAGCATGTGTGACGAATATTAAGCTCCATCTGAATTGACTAACGCAGCGCACGTGATATAGATTTACTGTTTGTCATACGCTGCTCATTGTTGACTTTCAGTTTGTCCATCATTCTCTATTATTTTGCTCATCTATAGCTAACTCAGCAAATGCGTATTAATAAGAGAATTTTTTACAGAGATCTTTCATTACAGGTGCTCTGTAATACAAATATAAATTGATTTTGTGTTGAGCATACAAATCATCATTTTTATTATGTTATTCATATCATTTTAGTGAAAAAAAAATTGTTAGTAATATAGTGAATATGATAGAAGAAAAGTATAAGTTAAGAAAGTTTCCATTCGAGTATTGAATTTGTCCACTTATAGTTATGTTATAGGACTTTTTTTAAATAAAACCTTGAATAATGTGAGATTTGAAGTTTTAATAGCATTTAATATTTGTATTACTGGTCTTAGATAATTTTAATATGCTTATTTTATGAGAAATTATCTACTTTTTATAATATTTAATTAGAAAAAAAAATTAGAAAGGTTCTATTTAGGTTTTTTTTCTTGTAAAAACATTAGGTTATTGTTTCTCCACTTAGGCTATTGATTTTTTTCTTATAAATTTAATTTTTTGAATTTTTATATAATTTTTATTTTTTTATCGCAACAATGTTCTCAATAAGTGTTCACACTGACCTAAGAATAATAAATCTATTAAACTAAAAAAGTAGACAATTTTATATGAAAATTAGAACTAAAATTGTTCATTTTTATAGACTAATAATAATGTGGACAAAGATGCAAGTGGACAACTTAATTGAAGTGAACAATTTCAGTAAAAAGTGGATAGTTTGACCTATAGATGGACAAACTGATAATAATGCGGTAATTTCATATACATGTGGACAACTATATTGTGATAGACAATTTTAGTAACAGGTGGACAAATTGACTTATAAGCGGATATAACGACAATAATGTGGACAGGTTGACCTATAGGTGGACAGCTTAAGCCTAAGTATAAAATTTACTAGAAAAATGGACATTTCACATAAGACTGATTTAAATTTTGTTTTTTGTATAAAATTATCCACTTTTAATTTAGTATGTCAAAATTTCGTATAAAATTATCCATATTTTAATTCAATATACTTATTATTCTCAAATTATTAAGAACACTTATTGAAAACAATATTGCGATAAAAGAATTTAGAAAATTAAATTTATAAGAAAAAGCAATATCCGAAGAGAAAAAATAATAGCCTAATGTGTTTGAAAAAAATTAAATAGAATTTTTTTATTCTTATTTTGCTAATTAAATATTCTATAAATAAGTACGCTATCTTGTTAAATTAGCATAATGAAGCTCTAAATGCTATTAAAATCTCAAATCTCACAAATCTCATATTACTTAAGACTTCATTTAAAAAAGATCTTTTAACACAACTATAGGTGGACAGTTTTTGAGCTTGCATTTTTTCTGCACCAAATGGACAATTGGATGCTGCGAGTGGATAGTTTCTAAGATTGTATTTTTTTCAGCATGTCAAACACATTTAATGTGTCTTACATGTTCTAGCATCATGGCTGTAGTGGGGGAACATTTTGGATATTTAACACTTTCCTGCTACCCATGGGACTACAAAGCAGGGAGGTGCTTGAACAAAGATTGGTGTTTGTGGGTTTTTTATAAGCGAAAAATACCTAGCGTTTTTTTTTGAGCGGGGTTTACGGGGGGTAAAGAGAATGAGAGAATTTCCCCTTTTCATTCTCTTCTGGCCAGTAAGAGCTTTTGCTCTGTGAACCCCTAGTCTAATCGGCATTTTTTTGATAGCAAACAATCTGTGTCTCATTCTTTTTACCGGGTAGAATGCGGTTCGGTTCATGCGTGTGAGCTACACACACATATTATAAGAGAGCGAATCATGTGTTGAAACGTGGATAAGATATCAGGTTTCAGAGTTACAAAGTTTTAAAGTCTTTAGACCCCTATTACATTCCTATTCGCATGTCAACGCGAAATTAGCCTTTTTATAATATGTGTATGGCTCACACACATACTAGGTAGAACGAGGGTAGGTCGGTCATTGGAGATTAAGGCTTGCTCTAGATTTGGAGCATTGCCATGATCTTAATGAGAGAAAAAACTCCTTAACGAGATGAGAAGATAAACTCCTTAACGAGGTGGTTGAGACCTTCAAGACCAAAGCAACAGATCGCTTTAGGCTCTTGTAAAAGCTATCAACCATCTCAACCATAAATTCTTTCTCGACTTCAACTACTCCCGGTGAGCGAGTAGTCCCAAAAGACAAACCTTCCACCGGTTTCACTATCATAACGGTGGAGGAAATGGCAGAAGTACCGGCTGGAGAAAGATGAGGGATCGCCGGTGATCAGGGAGGAGTCTTCATTGAAACTAGTACACCAGCCACAATGGAAGTAGGGCTGGTAACTATTTCAGAAAGAACTGGCTCGACGACCAGTGTCAGAGATGTAAGGCTGGGTGATTATCCTTAGCCCGGTAGTCGCCAGGACTGGCAGCGTCAAAAAAGTCACCAGCATCTCCCCAACCGATTCAGCTGGGAATGCGATTGGTTCTGCAACCATCGTCTTCTCGGTCACCTTAGATTCACTGGTAGGCCCAGGCTGGTAAGAGGGCAAGTTGTGATACAAGAGTCCAACTCTGCAGCATCCGCAGCAGCTGAAGTACTTGTCTCTTCTCTAAATTCCCTCGGAAAATGCTGGTTCCCCTGAAGTTGATGCACCCAAAGGCGGAACACCTACAAAAGTACTTCATTAAAATAAGGTATAATAATATGAAGAAAAGATTGCTTACAAATGGTTAAGGTATTACTAAGAGGTGATAAGATCAGAAGAGATATCGTCTCAGTAACAATGGCAATGCTAATTCCAGCAGGCTCCATAGAAGAAACCTTAGCAGTAGTGGGAAAAACTCCAGAAGCGACCTCAGGAAGGATTTCACCTGTCCTGACGGCTTCCATAACCGGAATGTCCGGCTTGCTTTCGCTCGCCGAGGGCTCTGTAACCTATCCTCTGGAGCTTGAAGCCATTAGGCTCTCTTTCGAAGCACCAACACCAGAAGGACCAACATCAGCCGTGCCACCCTCAGAATCCTCAGAAATGACAAAGTAACTGGCCTCGTCGCCCTCCTTATAGGTAAACAGAGGATCGTAATAATCCCCTTGTTCTCCGCGGCTTCAGTTACTGTATCCAGAATTGACAAATTAGCTGCATAAGAAGGGATAATATATTAAAAAAGGGTTTTGTAAAGAGGAACTGGTTATACCCAAACCTGCAACAGCTTTTTCAGTTGCTTGTTTCTGCACCGATAGTTTGATAACTAATGGGGCAGGAGGAGGAGGGATTGCAGCTGATCACTCTCTGCAATAACTGCAGGAGTGTAGCGACGGGTTTCTTCACCACTCTCTTTCTGCGAGGTTCACCCTTTCGCTTACGCTTGAAGTGGACATCGGAATCTTCCTCTTCTTCTTCCTTGACCTTCACCTCATCCATAGGGGTCGTGCCTACCCTGCCCGGAGCATCTGTTGGAGCCTCAGCACCTGCAACATCTTCAAAGAGAGGGCTTTCGGCAACCGAAGCTTCACTGTCAACGGTAGCGATAAACTCCAGAATGTCTGGCACCCGGACTCTTTCGCCCTCTTTCTTTACGGTGACTTTTTGCTTCAGCCGCTTGGTGATCCACTTCAAGTCAAAGGAGTTGATAGAAAATCCAGTTGGCGAGGAGCTCGAAATTCTGCACCATTGGTAAAACCCCAAAGTCATCAATAGGTTTGGGGTCCTCAATGGCATACACAATCGTGCCTCGATACAACCAACAATGAAGTACCGCCAAGCGCGGGCACCATCAATTAGGCTCCCCATGAAGGCCAAGTTAGTGTTCGGATTGCCAACGTAAAGTTGGTCATATCTGAACTGACGAGCAAACCGGCTGGGGACATATGGCTCCAAATAGAAGGTATCTCCGCTTCTATACACCAAGTGAGAAGGTCGGATGCTAACCAGCCATTCGAAAACTCCCCGGCTCAACGATGTCTTATCTCCCCAACATCCTTGAATTCCTCGCCATATCATGCATCGCAGATGTAGGGGAAACACTGGAAGAGACTATATACGTCGTACTGGCACAACAGCTTACAAACCGCAGCCACGTAGATCTGTGACCATGAAGATCCTTCAAACCGACGAAGATGCGTCACCCGAACACCCTCTGGAGGCTCTTCCCCAGCTTGAATAATAGCTGGACAGTGAAGAGCGAACCATGCCATCAAGTAAGCATACGGCAATCCGATGGTCTGCTGCAGGTAGGGGTGAGCATCGGTCGGTTCGGTTCGGTTTTTACTGTTTTTTACATAACCGAATTCAAACCGATTAGACTTGAGAACCGAACCGAACCGAATTTGTTCGGTTCGGTTCGGTTTTTTCAGTTTTTCGGTTAGGAAACTAGTAGTAAAAATCAATCAGGTAGTCTAACAAGTAACCATACTACTCTCATGAACTCATCAGTTAATAGCAGCAAATTACTATTTGATACATTAATTTATCATCGTAATGAACTAACAACAATTCTCCAAAAGCATAAAATGTGAATAAAAAGACAGCATGGCTAATTTTTAAACAACATCCTGATCATGTGTTCCAAACTTCCAATAGTTAACATTTAACAATCAGCACAACAGTCATTCTATTTCTGAATTCTGATACATCAATCATTGCTCTCGGCAGGTAAGGCAGACCACATCTAAACGCAGGCACTGCCAGTCTGCCGCACTGGCAGTATTGCTCTCGGCTGATAGCCTGATATAGTAAAGCCAAACCCTTGCAGCCTTGCTTTGTGATTTGCTGGAAGCTGGAACTGGAAGCCTGGAAGGAATTGTCATACACAGTATTGCTCTCGGCTGAATGGGCTGATATAGTAAAGCCAAACCCTTGCTTTGTGATTTGCTGGAACTGGAAGCTGGAAGCCTGGAAGGAATTGCCAAACAAGTGAACAACATGTAAAACAGTCTAACAGTAACAGATATGTATATACATGTAAACCTGTAAACCTGGAAGCCTGGAAGGAATTGCCAAACAAGTGAACAACAAGTAAAACAGTCTAACAGTAACAGATATGTATATACATGTAAACCTGTAAACCTGTAAAGCTGGAAGCCTGGAAGGAATTGCCAAACAAGTGAACAACAAGTAAAACAGTCTAACAGTAACAGATATGTATATATATGTCAACCTGTAAACCTGTAACAGCCAACAGGCTTTATAGTTTATATGTCAACCTGTAACAGTCTAACAGATATGTATATATATTAAATTTTGAGAACCTTATTCCTTATTAACTAGAGGCACAAACTAAAACATGAAACCTGTAGCTTTATGTAAAAAAATCATTACAGAGTTAGATGGAAGCTAACCAGAACTTGTAAGCCAAATCACATCAAGATCACTATGATCTTCTTTAAATCACAAGTCCGTAACTGTAAGCTCAATCGCAAGCTTCCCTAAATCTGAAAAAGGAAGAGATAAAACAAAATATAATCAACAATATTAGCACCTTAAAAAAAAAGAAAATCAAAATTCAAAGAGATTTCATTATATACAAATGCATACCTTTATCCAACTTCTCAAGTTCATCTAAATCTTCTTCAACACTTGTCCTTTTTTGTGTTGCCATGACAGATCGAAGCCAATCCGCGGTACAAATAAGACATTGTACAATTCTAGGAGTCAAGGAGCTCCTAAATGGATCAAGTACTCGTCCACCAGTACTAAATGCGGATTCAGAAGCCACCGTAGAGATAGGAATAGCCAACACATCACGAGCCATTTTAGATAGGATGGAAAACCTTTCACTATTGACTTTCCAATAATGAAGAATGTCAAAATTAGGACTTTCACATTCTCTTGCTTCACTTAGATACCTTTCTAACTCCGATTGTATCTCCTCACTGAGTATGCTTCTTCTCTTTATGTACCGTGCTCTTGCACTAGGAATGGCCGGATTGCTAGCAACACTTGAACCTTCATTAATTGATTGCCCACTTATTCCTTCTTGATTAATAGTTTCATATTTGGCCTTATATTCATTAAACAATGAAATTGCGGTGTCTATGACAAATTTGCTCTTCTCCTCAACACCTTCACCAAATATGTCATCAAGAACATAGCCCAAAACCTCCAACTTGTTTCGGGGATCAAGAAGCACTGCAATGTAAGTCAACATGTTCATGTTCTCCCAACTTCCCCAATATTTATCATATTTCTCTCTCATTTTAACTGCAATGTTTCGCAAGTTAAGATCATCTGATTGCATGCAATTTTTTAACTCAACAAGCACATTACCAATCTCATCAACATGTGTATTACTTGTCACATATAAAGATCCAGACACACGCAATGTTAGGTCATAGAATTTTTTAAGCAATGTGCACAATCTCCTAGCATTTGCCCAATCATTCTCCGTAGGAAGCTTATACTTATCCTCTTCTGTACGAAAGTTTGGATCTTCCTCAAAAAATGTATCAAAAGCTTTTTCATATTGTTGAGCGGCGGCCAACATTAAATAGGTGGAGTTCCACCTAGTACACACATCCAAGCATAAGGAAGTAGTAAATACAAGCTTTTCTGTCACAATACATGTTTTAAACTTTGCTAGCCTTGATGGAGATTGCCTAATATATCTCACGGCCCAACGGATCCGATTAATCGAATCTCCTACATCTTTAAGGCCATCACTCACAACAAGATTAATCACATGTGCAATGCATCTCATATGAAGAAATTTCCCATCTAACATACTACCACGCCAATTATTAATCTTCTTTCTCAAGTATTGAAGCATTTTATCATTTGAACTAGCATTATCAACTGTGATAGTGAAGACATTCTCAATCTCCCATTCTATTAAGCACTTCTCTACTGCCTTACCGAGTTCATCACCTTTATGGCTAGAAATAGGACAAAAGTTGAGAATTCTTTTGTTCAACTTCCAATCAATATCAATCCAATGTACGGTGAGACACATGTAATTGATATTTTATATAGAAGTCCAAGTGTCCGTAGTGAGACACGCCCTTTGACATGTGGCTTTCAACAAATTCTTCAAATTTGTCTTCTCTCTCAAATAAAGCTCATAACAATCCCTTTGAACCGTCCAACGAGATGGGATACGAAATCTAGGGCACACTATAGACATGAAAT
The DNA here is from genome assembly GCA_038442645.1 of Agave tequilana. NCBI lineage: Eukaryota > Viridiplantae > Streptophyta > Magnoliopsida > Asparagales > Asparagaceae > Agave > Agave tequilana. Next base: position 176,714 of record JAVJIF010001304.1, on the reverse strand, counting down.
ATATGAATCCAATACCCTCTACCAATTTAAAAGGAAGCTCATTTAGGATGATGAACTTACTAAGTGCATCTCTTATGGCTTGTTCATCATATTCCCAACTTCCTAGAGTACCCATCTTATGACTCCCCTCACTTGATTCCATCGATTGTGTCAAACTTATGAGTTTTTGGCGTGTGTCGATATTATGAGGATGTTTTTTGCATGATTCCATATGATTCTTAAGTGAGGTGGTACCATTTCGCTTAGGATGTGCTGCAAATGACCTTTTACAATAATTACATTTGGCAGACACCAAAACACTATGCTCAAAAACTTTTGAAAAATGATTCCAAACATCTGACCTTGGCTCCATTGCTTTTCTTTTAAGTTGGAACTTTCGAATTTGGGTTTGGTCTGCTGGAGTTTGCGATATTTGGCCACTTTGAAGAGTGGGATCGACTTGAGCTTGAGTCGATTGACTTGCATTGTTGCCATCCAAAAGGATCGCATCATTCTCATTCACACTATCTCCTTGTGTAACCTACAAAAAAATTCCTATCAAGAAGTTAAAAGAGAACTCTTTCTGAGGCAAAAGACAACAAATGCAACAAAGCATAATCAAGAATATAACTCAATCCTCCAATTCCAAATAAAGCCAACCACTATCTCTAAAGAAAAATATCAACATATATTGCCAGTTCACTAAATTCATAAAATTAGGAAAGAAAGACTATTCTTTGTGTTCACTGTTCAGTTTCTCTCATGCAAATTGATTTTTTTTTTCATGGTCATTAAAAATGATATGATATAACATATAGTATTACTGTATTATAGATATAGTATCATGGTCATTAAAAATGGAAGAGTTTAATATTTGAAGAAATTAATAGTAAATAATGATTATGGACAAGATCTTTTTTTTCTCTGTATTTTCCATTTCATGTTCTTATATATATCAATCATGCTCTTTATGAACAACTGCATATTAGCCATTGCAGAAAATTATAAATACATATTAGCATAATAGCATTTGCCTCATATTAAAGCAGGCCTCATCAATTTTGACAGACCCAAGTACCCACTCGGCCACTCATCACAGCCAGCTTTATAAGGGAGAAAAATCTTCTGAATTTTGGGACAACAAAGATACAAGTGAACTTAAAACTATTTAGATTAGAAACTTAAATATCCTAAACAATAACATGATCTCATGCCCAATTGATCACAATGAAGAAGGCATCAAGATACCCACAAGACAAAACCCAAGAATTTGGCCCAATAAGTGGGGAGAAATGATGAATCAGAGAGTAAATCACCAACAACCCAATCAAAAGGACCCTCAATTTCATATTTGCCAAGGGGAAAAAAAAAAATTCTGCCTTCCACAATATAAAGTCAATCAACAAAAATCAACATATAAAAACATGTAATCTTCCATTACAGTATTCTTATGCTACTACCCACTAACAGACCTATAATTACCTCAATGGATTGCGAAGGCAAAGGAGGAGGAGACATGGTCTTCGTAGTTCGGACTTCGGATGAGAAGGTGAGCTGGTGTGGTGAGGCACTGAGGGCAAGCCGGCAAGGAGTAGCGACTGACGATCGGGCGGCTTGATCGACTTTCAGTCTTGACGAAGGAGTGGCGAACTGGCGATCCGCGATCGTGCTTGATCGACGGTCCGGCTTGACGAAGGAGCGGCGATTGGGCTTGATTGACGGTCCGGCTTGACGAAGGAGCGGCGAGAGGAGATGATCGGAGATCGAAGAGATCGAGATGATCGGAGATTGAAGAGGTCGAGATGATCGATGACGAGAGGAGATGATCGGAGATCGAGATGATCGATGACGAGAGGAGATGATCGGAGCCTTCGAACTGATCGACGGTGTGCGCAGACGATCGGAGACGGAGGAAATTGGGGATTAGGGTTTCGAATCTTTCGGTTTTGAGAGAATGAGAAAGAGAGAGAAACTGAGTGAACAGTACAGAACTAAGAAGTCGGCCGAGGGCGAGTCTCGCGAATCGCTGGGCTCATATATAATTTTTTTTAACCTATTTAATTTTCGGTCGGGTTCGGTCGGGTTCGGTTTTGGGAACCCGGCACCGAAACCCGACCGAAATATATCGGTTCGGGTAAAATTGGGTTCGGGTATCGGTTTTTTTTGCGGTTAATTCGGTTATACCCGATTACTGCTCACCCTAGCTGCAGGGTAAGATCGTCGGGTAAGATCGTCCCTTCCCTTTTCCCCTCTTTGTTGTTGATGGTCTGCAGAAAGCCTCTGTCAATGCACGAAGACCCCGTTGAATACAGCACACTATTACTGGAAGAAGTCCTAAAGATCGATCATGTACCAGACGAACTACTGGCAATAGGATAGTGGGGAGGACAACATCGCTAGAGGGAGATGGCACCGCATATCTCTTCAGCCAGACTGATAAAAACCCGGCCAAAAGCACTTTTCGGGACATTGGTTGGCGGGCTTGATGATGAAAGCTCCTAAGAATTGAAAAACACTTAGAGGGGGGTGAATAGGTGTTATGCTAATCAAATGCACTTTTTAAAAACTAGTTAAGATGTATGATGCAAGCGGTCACTCAAAATAAGAAATTGAAGCTGAATTTCCCGTGAAGAGCTCTAGAACTTCTCCTCTTTGATTCCTCTAGATTATGAGTTGAGGCTCTTAATTGATTTCTTATTAATATGAGTATGGACCGAAAATGTAAGAAGATGAAATGTGTGCATTATAGAAAAACTAGATAAGTAGTAGCACAAGTATAAGAATGTAAAGCAACAAAGAGTAAGAAGAAATCAATCGCAAACACAAGAGAATTTGTTTCGAGGTTCGAGCCACTGCTCTACGTCCCCGCCTTCACCACTATGAAGAATTTCCACTAAATCCATAAAGAAAACTTCCACACAGGAACCTTACACCCAAGGGATTACAATTGGTCTACACAAGACCGGAGTACCCAACTCCAACAATACTATCCTCCATACAAGAGGAACCACAACTCAAAGGAATATAAGTCACTTGGTGATCTAGGAAGACCACAAACACTCTTTTACAACTTCTTATAGAATGGAGTATGTTTTTTGGCTCAAGAAGTAAAGTGAGAGAAAATTTTCAGTAGTAAAGATTTAGAAGACTTGAAAACCAACTGAAAAATTTTACAATAGAAAGAACTTTGAAAATGGAAAGCAATGAAACATTTTTTCTCTTGAAAACACTTGAAATTTGGATATTTTTCTTGTAAAAAATCAAAGACCTATGACCTCTATTTATAGGCAAAAGATAAATACCATTCATAAGTGATACTAGGTCATTAGGGGTGAGTTTAACCACTTGGAAACAAGAAATAGCCGTTGGAACCTATAAAAAATAAAACAGATCCAAAATAGAGCCGTTGATGCCAGTCTGGATAGCTGTCGGTCGACCGACAAGCCACTTGGCAAATAGCCGTTGGCTCCGGTCGACCGCCCGGTCGACTGCAAGGAAATTTTAAAAAGAGATTTTTGAACTGCCGGTCGACAAGGTCGGTCGACCGGCACAAACTGAGAGCAAGGTCATGTAAACGGTCGACCGGTCGGTCGACCGCAGGGGTTGACGATTGACCGACCCGGTCAACCGACAAATGACACAACATGCACACCACGGCCTAAAAGGCCCGGTCGATCGTTTTGGCCTGAAACAGATACAGTCGATCGGCCGGTCGACCGGTATGGCCTGAGCTTTGATTCAAACAGGTTTTTGAACTTGGAAATATTTTTAAAATATATTTCATTTGTTTAAGGGTTATGTAGCATACTATAGGAGATAAATACATGTTCTAAACTTGATATAAAAATTTAAAAAATTATGAAATATGTATATTGGCCAAACATGCAACAAAATCAAAACTACCAAAAACTTGTATTTTTAAAAAGTGTATTTTTATGTAACTTCTTGAGCACATATACCATATCCTTACTCTTTAACATACTAAAATCTTACAAGGGTCTAGGTGACTACAAGACCTTCAATTTGGGCTTTCCCATATGCATCGTTGAGTTACTTGAATTCTTGATCCCGTATTTGAGTCATCTTGAGTCAACACCACCTTCCTTTAAGGGAAGAAACATCTTGAATCCTAAGAACCATGAAATAATCTTAAACACTTAAACTTGATTAGTACAAATAACTATATATGTTTTGTGATCATCAAAACTCTAAAACTGGGTGATTGTGACCTTGGGCCAACAATCTCCCCCTTTTTGATGATGACAAAACATATGAGCTATTTTTAAAAAATATGAAAGGAGCTTGAAAAGGAATTAAAACATATGAGAATTTAGAGAGATTCAAACTTAACATGCATAAATTCCTCAATTGTAAGAGATGATTTGTTGAACACTCTATATGCTTTGCTAGTACTATAATAGCCAACAAAAATTGCTTCAAAAGTCTTAGCATCAAATTTGCCCAAATTATTTTTGGTGTTCAAAACAAAATATTTGCATCCAAAAACTTTAAAATATGAAACATTTGGTTTTCTCAAATGATAGATTTCAAAGGAAGTTTTGAAAGTATTTTTACAATAATAAATTCGATTCGATATATAGCATGCGGTATTTACGACCTCGGCCCATAAGTATTGAGGGAGCTCGTATTCACTTATCATGGTCCTAACTATTTCTTGAAGAGTTCTATTCTTCGGTTCAACGACTCTATTTTGTTGTGGAGTTCTAGGACATGACATTTCATGCTTAATTCCATTATCATCACAATAAGTCATAAAGAATTGGTTAACAAACTCACCACCTCTATCACTTCTTATGCGTAAAATCGAAAATCCTTTTTCTTTTTCAACCCTTTTTCGAAAAATCTTAAAATGCGAAAAAGTTTAATCTTTATGCTCCAAAAAGAAAATCCATGTTAAACGAGAGAAATCATCGACTAAAACCAAAACATATCTATTTTCATTTAAACTTTTAGCTTTAGTTAGTCCAAAAAGATCCATGTGGATCAATTCTAATGGCCTAGATATCATGATATCCTTGATTGGTTTGAAAGAGGACTTGGTTTATTTTTCAAGTTGGCACGCACCACAAATGCGATTCTTTTCAAACTTCAAATGTGGAATACCCTTCACCGATTCATTAGAATTGATTCTAGAAAGATGATCAAAAGAAGCATGGCCTAATCTTCTATGCCATAACCATAAATTCTCATCAAAAGCATTTAAACATTTTGTATTGCAATCCAAATTAAGCATATTAATAATGTAGACATTATTTTCACGAAATCCAATGAGAATACATTCATTAGTTTTACAATCATAAATATTGCAAGAAGATTCATCAAAAATAATTTTGGAACCACGATCACATAGTTGACTAATACTAAGTAAATTATGTTTAAGCCCATCAATAAGAATTTTCAATTAAAGGAGATGTACCAATCTTGATGTTACCTATATCGATGATGGTGCCCTTGGAGTCATCTCCGAAGGTGACGGTGCCACCTTCAACATACCTCGATAGGGTTGCAAAATTGTTGATATCACATGTCATATGCCTTGAGCAACTACTATCAAGATACTACCGCTCCCTACATCTTGGAGTCTTGATGTGTACCTATATCAAATAATTTAACGGTTGATTTTGGTACCCATATTTTCTTGAGTCCTAATATGTTAGTGTTTCGAACCCAAATATGATTGTTCATACTATTTATATGATCATAACAAAATTTGGCTAAATGACCATGTCGGCCACAATAAGTACATTTATAAATTCTTTCATATTTAAAATGATAATGAGCATGTGGTTTACGAACATGTGATTTGTGAACATGTGGTGTTTTAGGATGATTGACATGTGATGTGTTGGCATGATGAACATGTGGAGATTTAGCATGTGATGGTTTATCATGTTGAACATGTGAAGTGTGCATGTGTTTCTTTGACAACATTTCTTCTAATTTAGTGTTATTAAATGCACATTCTTTTAAAATATTTTTCAAATCATTTTTTTTAGTTTTTAACAAAGAAATCTCATTTTCATCAATTTGAAGATATTTAGCTTTGCATGCAACTCTATAGGCATCAAAATCTCTTTGTGTTGAAATAATAGTGGAAGATAATTCATTCTTTTCTTTTGTAAAAATAGAAATTTGGTTGTTAAGCATTTCATTTTTCTTTTTCAATTTTAAACAATCTTTCTTCTTAGAATCATAATTTTCTGAAAGTTCAATGAAAGCTTGTAATAACTCTTCTTTGCTTACTTCAATATCATCATAAGATGGTTCGGAAGATACCTTGGGTGTGTTTGTCATGAAACACATGTTAGCCATGTCAACTTCATCTTCGGATTCACTTTCCGAATCCCGAGTGGCTTTGAACGCCTTCTTTACAAACGGCTTCTTTTGCTTCATGGAGGAAGATATTTTGTTCTTGAAATCTGGACATTCGATCATGATGTGTCCAAGTTTCTGACAGTTGTAACATGTGATCTTCTCCTCCTCCTTCCCTTCCCATCGCCTTCTATGATTGAGCTTTTTCTTGTGGTACATTCTTTTTATATTTCTCACAAGAAGAGATAGCTCTTCATCTTCTTCTTCATCTTCTTCATCTTCTTCATCATCGAAGATGGTGGAGGTAGACTTGAAAGCAATAGACTTTTTCTTTTGAGGCGCCGTTTCTTTTCTAACCTTTTTCTCCATCTCATGAGTCTTAAAGTTACCAATAAGACTAATGAGTTCCATCTCATCTTTGTCGTTCAATTCCTTCAAGGTGGTAGCTTTGATTTCCCATGATGAAGGGAGTGCACGGATCACCTTACGCACCTTTTGGTCATTATTGATTTCATCACCTAGAGAAGTAAGAACATTTGTGATTTTAGTAAACTTAGTAATCATATCATCAATAGATTCATTTTCTTGCATTCTAAAACTTTCATATTGGGAACGTAAGAGATCTATTTTAGCTCTCTTGACTTGTGATGTTCCCCCATGAGTGACCAATAAGTGTTGCCAAATCTCATAGACGGATTTGCAATGGATAACCCGTGTTAAGTCATCCTCATTTAATGCTAAAAGTAATGCATTTTTAGCCTTCGAATTTGCATCAACTTCCTTGGAGGTAAGATCGGACCAAGTGTCCTCCTCACCTTCGGGTACACATAGGGCTTGGTTAAAGACTTAGTAACTCGGCTACCTAGAGATTGCAAAAATATGTTCATCCTAACTTTCCATATGGGAAAGTTGAGTCCATCAAATTTGGGAGGGGTCTTAATGTTATCGGCCATCTTTACTAGTGGATGAATGAAAATATGAAAATAGTGATTAGCAACTTATACGATCTCTCTAAGGATGTGAAGCCAAAACTAGAGTCCTACCTCTGATACCAGTTGAAATCACACCTAGAGGGGGGTGAATAGGTCTAATGCTAATCAATGCACAAATTAAAAATGAGATGATGCAACGATCACTCAAAGAAAGATTAGATGTCGTATACCCCGTAAAGGCCTCTGAACTTCTTCCTCGTGATTCCTCTAAATAAGAGTTTGAGGTGCACAATGCAATCTTATTGTAAGAGTATAGATCAACAATATAAGAATGAATGAATAGAAAGTAAAAGACACAAGTAAACCAATCGCAAATACAAAGATTTGTTTTGAGGTTCGAGCACCCAGCTCTACGTCCCCGCCTTCACCAAGAAGGATTTCTGATCCACTAGAAATTCCACAAAGGATTACAATCACTAGGGAGTACCCAACTCCTCAATCACACTCCTCTAATCCAGAGGTAGTGTAGCCACAAGTACAATATCACTTGGTGATCAAAAGACCACAAACTCTCTTTAAAAAAATTTTTCTTTACAAAACCCTAGAGAATAATATGTAGGATTGAAGCTCAAGGTTTGTAAGTGAAAATAAAACAAATAGAAGAGAGATTTGATTCAAAAACTTCAAAAGTAAATCAGAAATTAGAGCACAAAAACTGAGAGTAATACACTTCTTTAAAGAATACTCAAACTTTGAATTCTTTGCAATAATTATCGTGATTCACCTCAACCCCAACCACCCCTATTTATAGGATTTAGGTAGGGATTAAAGGGTAAATATCTATTTGGACTAAGCTGGTATAATTAGACCAAAATCCAGCCTAAAACCACGTTTTAAGACAAAAATCATGTTTTAAAACATGTTTAAAAAACTAGCCGTTTTGGCCAGAAATGCCTCTCATGGTCGACAGGCTTGTCAACCGGTTTTCAAAAATTATGACCGTTGGCTGAAGCTGGTCGACCGTCCCAAACCAAGAGTTTGGGCTCATCAGTCGGTCGACCGTCATGGGGTCCGGTCGACCGCCCGGTCGAGTCGACCGGGAAACGTGCACACATGCACACCCCCATGGGTCAGAACTGCAGTCGGCCATTCTGACCTGAAACAGAGCCGGTCGACCGCCCGGTTGACCGTAACAGGTCATAAGCTGAAAAATCAATTAGAATTATGATTGAAGATATGTTATTTTCAAAGGAGATTTTATCAAAGCTTAGTAAAATACAATAAACTAAGTATTCATATACTGAAATTGGACTTAAAGTATTTTAACAAGAGTCAAAAATAATCTTTTGAAAACACGTGCAATTTTATATGTGTGCAGGGTATTTGAACTTCATATTATATACTATTCTTTAACAAACTAACAACACAAAGATCTATAGGTAGGCGTCTCTGAACCGCGTTGCTGAGCTAGAGTCTCTTATCCTATAAGTGAGTCCTCTTGGGCCATCAATCTTGTAACATGCTAGAGAACGCTTGAGCCATTAAGACTTGTACAAATCTGAAATTCATTCTAGAACCTCCATTAGTACCAAATAGCTTTTATATGTTTTGTTATCATCAAACGCATAAACCGGAGAGTGTAACCTTTGGGCCAACACTTGATGCAATCTTGACGCGCGAGCTCTTGAATCAACACGTGCTAACTCTAAAACTTTGACTTTAAATTCGTTGTTGAAGCTAAACACCAACTAAGATCTTGATCAAATATCTGATACTAATTAAACACAAGATCATTAGTACTATAACTATATGAGTTAATCATCATCAAAATTAGAGTGATGTGCCTTCGGGCCAACAATCTCCCCCTTTTTGATGATGACAAAACTCATGGAGCTATATATCCATGGATTAAAGTTAAGCTTCATAAAAGCTCCCCCTTAACTCATGCATAACAATAAACAAATAGATATTCAATGAAGTACATAAAACTAAACAAATATATATGCATAAACAAGGTGAGAGTAACATGCATAAACCAAAAATTCTTCTCCCCAAAAACCTTCTCCCCCTTTTTGTATAAACTTTCGAAATCCTTCTGCCTTTCATTTTATAAACATAAAATATAGAACATGCATAAACTCAATTTCTAAATATGCATATATAAACTTAAAATCATTATGCATATATAAACTCAAAATCATTCTTCCCTTTTTGTCAATCATCAACAAAGGGGTGAAAAATAAATCAACAATAAAGATATATATGCGATATACATTCATGAAGAGGAAGACGGTAAGTTAGCTCCCCTGCATACATGCATTACATGAAGAAGGGATGACAAAATCCTAACTCACATAAAGGATAATATACAATACTTAAGTGGAGATGTTAAGCTCCCCTACACACGTGTACCACATAAAGAAGAGATGTCAAGCTCCCCAATATAAAATACACTCAACATAAATCTATATATAGAAGAGATGTTAAGCTTCCCTTGCATATAGGCAATACATATCAAAATAGTTTTTTTAAAAATCACTTTAAAGACAGCTTTTGAATCAAATTTTGAGATATCACTTGTAAATAAACAAAATTTTAAGATATCACAAGATTTTTGACATCAATTGAAATTGAAAATTTTTGATACCAATTGAAATTAAAACATTTGTAAATTTTGATACCAATGAAAGTAAAATATTTTATATTTTGATACCAATTGAAATATATGGTAAATTTTGATACCAAATAAAAGGTAAAACATTTTTGATACAAATTTTATATTTTGATACCAATTGAAATCGAAACATATTGATACCAATTGAAATATATTATAAACTTTGATATCAAATAAATGGTAAAATATGAAGTATATTTTGATATCAATTGAAATATCAATTGAAAATAATGCATAAGCTCATTAAAATACCAATTGAGATATCAATTGAAATCAAGATTTAAGTCAAGCATAGCACAAACATAATTTGTTCTTTAAACATGTAAGGATATTGTAAATCAAGTACAATCAAATCATATCTATGTATGAAAATGAAAATACCAATTGAAATTGATATTATTGAAATTTGAAGCATACATATATAAGAAAACATATATGAGTATACAAAAATAGAATTTCATGAAATTCATGTGTATTCTCATAAATGTCCACCCTAATCATGCACATGCTAAAAAGATTTTCAATTAAAGCATACAAGGTATGGTCACCCAACCATCTGCCCTTAAAGGGTTGATAGGGGTTTTCAAAAATAAGAGTTTGGAAATATTTTGTAAAATTTGAAAACACTACTAATTGAAAAATAAATAACTAGTTTAAAGTAATTTTTGAAAAACTAGTTAAACATCCTTCAAACATGAAAACAAAACATATATATCTTATGAATCATACTAACTACACAAAAGTTGACACTCGAAATCTACAAAGCTCAAAAGTGTGCTCATGAAATAAGGTCATGAGTAAACAAAAATAATGTGAGTGTACAAAGGTTATGTGATTAGCATAATCATGAAAAATAGTCAGTGACGCTCAAAATAAAAATTTCTTTTAGCAAAAGCATAAAAATGTATTTTTCATTAAAGTCAAACTTCAAAGGTATATGTATGTTGTATCCAAAACTAAAAATATACATACATATCCTAAACACAAATGAGTCCATAATGTAATTTGCATGAAGGCAAGTGACTCAAGGGTATACATATATATTTATTAGTTTTAGATAAATATAACATATACATGAAACAAAACATGCACAAAGATAGGCAAAACAAGTTAAAAGGCACGAATCATCAAAATTAGGCTATACTAGTATATCTAATGAGTACAAATGAGCAATTAAGCATAAACATACAATAATCAAATGTGGCTCACTAGTTGTACGAGTATATACACAAGTTTTAATGAAAATATACATTTAAATATGTAATCAAAACATGAAGTGTAAAACCATAAACAAACATGATTATTAAGGTAAATGCACATGTTTTTAGAGTAATGATATAAGAGTAATGATATACACAATAGTTAAACTAAAGTGAGAACATAAAATATGAATCCATATGAACATGGGTGTATCTCAATTACTATATGACTGAGTTTTCCTGCACACAAAAATAAGGATATTAGATTTTGGAAATAATAGTGTGAGGTTCTCAGTTCTAATCCGCGGTAGCAGGGCTATGCGGGTCGTGATCCTCAGGGAGGGACTAGCGATGGAAGCGTTTGTAAGATTCTCTAAAGTTTTTATCTTTTTATTATTAGCAGTGGTGGTATTTACAATGGATGGTGGTAGAAAAGAATATGGAGATGAGTTGTATTTATTCTACAAAAAGGAAAAGAAAAGAAACGAAAAGAAAAGAAAACTTACTTGAGATTGGTTGAAGAAAGAACGTGAAAACCTTACATGTTCTACCTTGCTTAGGAGGCGTTCCACGAATAGATCATAAGATCGATCTCAATCCCTGTGCACATTATATCGTCAAGCATACTCAAGTACGAAGTGATGCGTAGCTTGGAGGAGACGTCTTCATGAACTATCGCTGGTTCTCACAGAGCTTAGTTATACGTGCTTATGGAATCCACTTGCATGTTCATCAACAACCACAAGATCACAGAGAAAAAGAAAAGAAAAACAAAATAAAAATAACACATAAGAATAAAGAACAAAAAGAAAAGTAATTACCTTTATTGCTTTAATCAATGGCAGAGAAAAGAAGATACATCGGTGTCACGCTCAATATAATCCTCTCTCTCTCTTGAAAACAAAAAGAAAAGAAACCCTAATTTACAAAAGAAGAAAACCTAGAAGAAACCCTAATTTTGGCCCTTGGCTCGCCTCTGGACGCTCTGTACGTTGTACTGCAGGGGATATTTATAGGTGCAGAAGGCCGATGAGTCCTAGATAAACCTGCCCACGAAATCTGGGATCTGGATGAGATCAAAGTGCCGCGTTTCCGCGGCTTTTGCCGCGGATCCGCGGCACTTTGGCGACGTCTGGCCACGCGCTTTGGCGCGTGGCCTCTCCTGGTCTGTCCCTGTGGGCTTCTGCTTCTGGAAGTTTGATCCTGGCCTTTTAATCTGGATTTTCGAGATAACTTGGTAATCAAGTTACTCTTAATCCAGATTTCTTCAAATCTTCTTCCCACGAATTTTCTTCTTATCTTGGCCTTTTATCCTCATCCTGCATGTGTTTAGGGTTGGATAGAAGTCTATCCTTCCCTAATCTCTGATATTTGCAACTTTTAGCCCTTGTATTTGCATTTTGACTCTTTGTATTTGCGCTTTTTCACCTGGGCTTCAAACATGGGCTTGGATCTGGGCTTTTGGGCTCTTTAGGCTTTATTTATTGCTAAAATAACAATTCGAGGCCTGCACACAATAAATTACAAATTATTAATAAATGTGCAGAAGTAAATGAATAAATATGAAAATGTGATGGTAAATATGATGATAAAAATGCACTTTTGACTACCAATCACACCCCCACACTTATCTTTTTGCTCGTCCTCGAGTAAAAACAAAGAAAAAGAAAAAGAAATGAAAAGTTAATCTAACCTAACTCACTTTCGTAGGAATCACGATTGCACTTAGCACGTGCAACAAGCCGTTAAACCCCTAGGTTCCCCTAGAGGACGAGTGTTGTCTCGTGAGGGTTTTCAGCGGATTGCACCCACAAAATCCATAAAAGGAAAATATTTGAATTATATTTGAAGAGACTAAGTAGTCTATAAGTTTTAGGATTATCATTTTTATTCATTCTTCAAACCTAGTCTTTATAAAGTCAATTGTTATTCATTTTAGGTAAGGATTAAAATTGAATTTCTAATATAGTCTTTTTCGTTACCAAAAGTCATATGCACCCTTGTGAATCTAGGAATTCCTTAACTTGGACTCTCATGCCTCTTTATTATTTTTATAACATCATCTAATTTTCTTTCGTGTAAGTATCAAGGCTTCTTGAGGCCCTCATACCTAACTAATTGACTATTAGATGTGTTAATATATATATATATATATTTTTTTGGCATGTATAGCTCATCTAATTTTCTTTCGTATAAGTATCAAGGCTTCTTGAGGCCCTCATACCTAACTAATTGATTATTAGATGTGTTAATACATATATTATATTTCTTAGTCTTCTTAGGCTTTCTAATCCACCCATGTAACGAACTTAAAGTCGATGACTCCCAAACCGGTTGGCTTTAGGGCACCAGGTGAGAAAACACCCCGCGGACTCAAATTCGAGTGAACTAGGCCCCAAAACTAAGGACTTTATTTTATTTACTCACCTTTAGGCATGAATACTTATGCTTCTTGAGGCACATGTATCAGCTTAATTGGTGATTTTTTTTTCTTTTTTTTCTTTTTTATTATTTTTTTATGAGGCACAAGGTCTTTGTCTTAGAATCCTAGATATGCATTTGGTATGCATACTTCATTAAGGTAAAAATCAAGACTAATTATTTATTCAATTTCTCCTCCTATACCTAAAAATTTAAACAATTTATTTATTTTGACCAAGTTTTTAGAAATCCTAATCATGATTTTCCTAATCCTTAAAACTAACTTAGATTTCTTTCAAAAAATAAGTCAAAATATTTCCTTTTTATAACATTTTTTTTTTAAAAAATTTTTTTTAGAATTTTTTTTTTTTTTTTGTTAGTTTTTACCTATGTTAGTATGTTAGTAAAACCCACCCCCACACTTATCTCATGCATTGTCCTCAATGTATGAATGAATGCATATATGCATGAAACAGAACAAGGGAAGGCGGAAGTTACCTTAAGGTGGTGGTTCCGGAGGTGGTCTAATTGGGCCACGAAATGCGGCCCAAACAAGATAACGTGGTAGTTCACGGGACCTACCTTTATTGACCTCTTTTTTATTTACATGTTTACAGTCCCCAGAATGAATAGGATCATGGAAGATCCTCTCGTGAAACTTACTCCCTTTACATGACCAGTCCTGGAAAATCATCACAGAGTCATGGTCTATACCTATGTCCAACAAAAGAATGTGACTTGGTAGAATGGTTGACTTGGACTCAAGAATGATAGGTTCAGGATCTAATACCGACTCAGGAAAGAAACTCAAATCAAGTAAAGGTTCAGGAGTCGGGCTAGGATCAAGAAGTGGGTCCAAGTCAAGAAATTGAAACTCAAGTCTACAATCATTTTCCCACAATGGAATGTGACTCAATGTTGGTGATTCAAGTTCAGGAATGATAGGTGTGGGAATCAAAACTGACTCTAAAATATTACCTAAGTCGGGTAACAAAACAGGAGTCAATAATGATTCGGGAATTTGAACTTGATCATAGATTTGGGAATCTAGGTCACATATCTCATTAGTTTCAATTTCATAAAAATGGGAACTTGCCAATTTTTCCATGGGACTTTCAAAATTGCACAATTGGTCAAGTTCAAAATGATCATCAAAAATGGGTGATTCAATTTCATGATCAATGGGTATGGGAATAAATGTTGGCTCAGAAAATTGGTCCAAATTGGGTAAGGATACTGGAGTCAACATAGATTCGAAGATGGAAACTGAATCGCAAAGTTGGGGATCGGGTTCACATTCATAATCTAATTCAATCTCATTGAAATTAAAACTAGCCAATTTGTCCAAGGATTGGGATTGAGCAAGTTCATATTGATGTGATGAAATTGAATTTTGATCAAGGTCTTCTAAACAGAATGATTCTTGGTTCCTATCAAGATGCTCAAGAATGTTTGAAAGTCTAGAAATTTGATCATTCATTGTATCTTGCAACCGATCCACTTTTTCTTCTAACCCATCGAATAGATCAATGGAGGACTGAAACCTTGGTGATGTGGGAAAAGACGTATATGAAGATAATGGTTGAACAGGTGGTTGACCATATGGCTCAGGGGTGTTGAATTCCCGTTGACTCTGTGAAGAGTAGTGATGATTATTCCAATCTTGTTCATAGTATTGGGACTGGGGCATGTAATGATTCGGATAAGACCAATCTGGCACACTAGGTTGGTCAAAGTTATGATATGCCGGGTTGGTAATATCCGAATAAGAGGTTGGTGTGTAACATGGATCCTCATTAAAATTGAAAAAATTGTTGTTATAGGCCATATCACACAAAGCAAACAAAAGAAAAAGAAAACAAACAAAGAAGAAAAATTTCTAACCTAAGTTAGGGTAGACCTAGACCTAGACGACTCCTAACTGATTAGACTGTCCACGGGAGGTAGGGTGCAGATTTTGACCACAAGTTAATCAGCCAGGTCAGGGCAAGAGTGGTGGGAGGTTTTCCGTCAAAGACGTTCCTTAATTATATAACCACCACACTTCGGGCTTTCGGCCCTCAATCCCCTTCCTAGACACTGATTTGGCAAGAGTCAACTTCCAGCACTGTTCCCCCTTAGGATAATCTCCTAATTGAGTCCGAGATGTCCCTAGGGCCAACGTCTACTAATTTTTAAGTTAGGCTTAGGTTAGTGAGTGCTCGGGATATGATTTTTGGGCTAAGGAAGGGTGATGAAATCCCCACCTTATCTTGTTAATGGGTTATGCCCTTAAGATGAATTAGTGCAAGTGTACAAGATAAATAGATAAGAATCACTCAAAGCAGAAAATCAACCAAGAGATGAATCCTATTCTACATGCAATGCGTACGTACCTTGCTCCTCCAGCACTCTTCAACAGTAAATAAAAATAATTGAAAAGACACGTGCCTAATATGCAAACGTCTAATCAATTTTTATTTTTAACAACTAATGATTTACTGTTGAATTATTAGCAATTTACAGGTATATCACAGAACAAAACAGAATAGAGCAGTAAGCAGTAATCTCAAATTTCAGCAATCTGCAAAAAACTGAATTAGTAGTTCACTGCACTTGCCGCGGATCCGCGGCTCTGGCCGCGTTTCCGCGGCAAACTTGCAGGCCCTCGTGCTCTGCCTTCGAGGGTAGAGGCACTGGGTTGCTGTATGTCCTTGCTGCTGCTCTGTTTCTGTTTCCTATTCTCCAAACCTGCAAACAGAAAAGAATAAAGAATTAGTTAAAAATTAAATTTTTATTAGAGATAAACTTACCGTCCCTCCCCGGCAACGGCGCCAATTTTTTTGACTGAGTTTTCCTGCACACAAAAATAAGGATATTAGATTTTGGAAATAATAGTGTGAGGTTCTCAGTTCTAATCCGCGGTAGCAGGGCTATGCGGGTCGTGATCCTCAGGGAGGGACTAGCGATGGAAGCGTTTGTAAGATTCTCTAAAGTTTTTATCTTTTTATTATTAGCAGTGGTGGTATTTACAATGGATGGTGGTAGAAAAGAATATGGAGATGAGTTGTATTTATTCTACAAAAAGGAAAAGAAAAGAAACGAAAAGAAAAGAAAACTTACTTGAGATTGGTTGAAGAAAGAACGTGAAAACCTTACATGTTCTACCTTGCTTAGGAGGCGTTCCACGAATAGATCATAAGATCGATCTCAATCCCTGTGCACATTATATCGTCAAGCATACTCAAGTACGAAGTGATGCGTAGCTTGGAGGAGACGTCTTCATGAACTATCGCTGGTTCTCACAGAGCTTAGTTATACGTGCTTATGGAATCCACTTGCATGTTCATCAACAACCACAAGATCACAGAGAAAAAGAAAAGAAAAACAAAATAAAAATAACACATAAGAATAAAGAACAAAAAGAAAAGTAATTACCTTTATTGCTTTAATCAATGGCAGAGAAAAGAAGATACATCGGTGTCACGCTCAATATAATCCTCTCTCTCTCTTGAAAACAAAAAGAAAAGAAACCCTAATTTACAAAAGAAGAAAACCTAGAAGAAACCCTAATTTTGGCCCTTGGCTCGCCTCTGGACGCTCTGTACGTTGTACTGCAGGGGATATTTATAGGTGCAGAAGGCCGAGGAGTCCTAGATAAACCTGCCCACGAAATCTGGGATCTGGATGAGATCAAAGTGCCGCGTTTCCGCGGCTTTTGCCGCGGATCCGCGGCACTTTGGCGACGTCTGGCCACGCGCTTTGGCGCGTGGCCTCTCCTGGTCCGTCCCTGTGGGCTTCTGCTTCTGGAAGTTTGATCCTGGCCTTTTAATCTGGATTTTCGAGATAACTTGGTAATCAAGTTACTCTTAATCCAGATTTCTTCAAATCTTCTTCCCACGAATTTTCTTCTTATCTTGGCCTTTTATCCTCATCCTGCATGTGTTTAGGGTTGGATAGAAGTCTATCCTTCCCTAATCTCTGATATTTGCAACTTTTAGCCCTTGTATTTGCATTTTGACTCTTTGTATTTGCGCTTTTTCACCTGGGCTTCAAACATGGGCTTGGATCTGGGCTTTTGGGCTCTTGAGGCTTTATTTATTGCTAAAATAACAATTCGAGGCCTGTACACAATAAATTACAAATTATTAATAAATGTGCAGAATTAAATGAATAAATATGAAAATGTGATGGTAAATATGATGATAAAAATGCACTTTTGACTACCAATCACTATACATGTATGTCATAAGTCTAAATAATAAGGCATTTAATAACAATCATGAAAAACATGCTAAAAATCAATAATCTAAAAGGATGTAAATAAATAAGGAGTTAGAGATAGTTACCAAAACCCTTAAGGCACATCTCTATATCTTCAAACCATGGTGGTCCTCCCACCAAACTTTCTTGATAGTGATGAATCAATCGTATGTCTATCTAGTCCATGCATCCACCACCAAGGCACCAATTCTCTCACGTCATGTGAGAGCCCACACTTACATCAAACACAAGAGGTGGGGACTTTGGTATCCATTTTCTTTTGGATCCACGGGGGTTAGCATTATTCAGAACCCAAAATTTTTATTAGCAAAATTTATAGAATTTATTTTATCATAACAAGACTTTGCTAAATGGCCTTTGCGGCCGCAATATGTACATTTGTACACTCTATTATGCATATGAGAATGATTATGATCATGATGTGCAAAGTGTGCATATGTGTGCCGTGGGTGATGTGCGTGAACATGTGGAGTTTGTTTCTTTTGAAACAAGATTTTCAATCTATTATGATTAAATGCACAATTGCTCAAATTGAGCTCAAACAATCTATTCTATTTTTCAAAAATTGAATCCCATTTTTATTAATAGTAGCATGAAAAACATGGTGAGAATGAGAATCAACAATCTTTTTCTTTTTAGAACTATATTCTTTTTCTTTTGAAATAATTTTTCTTTTTAAAGAGTTGTTTTCTTCCAAAGCAATTTCCTTTTCTTTTTCCACCAAAATAATTTTATTTTTCAAAGAAGTATATCCTTCACAAAGATCATTTAATTTAGAAGTCAAGGAAATATTATCCTTTTTTAACATATCATTTTCTTTTGAAATACATGCAAATTTATTTTTAAGAGAGTCATTTTCTTTTAAGAAAGAAGTGTTGTTCTTTTTCAATTTATTATTATCTTTTTATACAAATCATATTTTTCAAGAAGTTGTTGACAAAATGAGGCAAGCTAATCATAAGACAAGTCAACATCTTCATCAAGCTCGGATTCGGAGTTTACCTCAAGGGGGTTATCCCTTGGACCATATAGCACAAGTTGGAAGCATCACTTTCATCATCCGAGTCACTCCCCACATAATATTGCTTTTGTTCGTCAAGGGAGACTAAAGTATTCCATACTACAAAAGCCGAATCAAAGTTAGAAACCCTAGATAAATATTCATCATTTAGGGTTGACTTTAAAGCATGGATGGTTTTTGTATTAGCCTCAAGATATTTGCCATTTAAACAATAAAAAACTTTAATAGTGGCAAAATAAACATGAATACCTAGGGTTTTGAGGTACATTGACATCTTAACCTTCCAAGTTTGGATGTTAAGAATATCAAAAGTGGGAGGTGACCTGAAATCCATGTGTGTATAAATATTGTGATTAGCCAAAAATAAGGATCTTTAACTCTAGATTGTTAGACCCAAATCAAGAGCACCAAGCTCTGATACCAATTGAAATCACCTAGGGGTGAATAGGTGACTAGTTAATCTAATGATGAATTAATGCGAAATTAAAACTATTTATGCAAACTAAAAACTATTAAGCTAAACACACCAAGTATAACACAAGAGTGTAGCCGAATTCTCGGTGAAGGGCTTTGGACTATCTCCTCAAGATTCCTCTAGATAAGAGTTAAGGTGCCGCTATAGCTCTCTTGGTTAAATACAAGTGTGAGCAAACAATCCCCAAGCATATATCAATTTAAGCACAAGTATATCAAGCAAGTAATGGATATGAACAATAAGAGCATGCAAGATATAAACAATAGTGAGAGATAGAGAGCAATCACAAACACGAGAGATTTGTTTCGAGGTTCGAGCACCCTTGCTCTACGTCTTCGCCTTCAACACTATGAAAGATTTCCACTAGAATAGATCCCACTGGATCACTCGGTGCCGCAACACCTACAACGAGTTCACACTAGAACACCTTGGACTCACTAGTCCCTTCACTAGTTCTCGCAAGAACAAACACACACAAGCACACTAGCTTGCCGAGGCCGCACCTCTACATCGAGATCCCACAAGAACTCGAAATAATACGAACCCGCAAGTTCGCCTCCTCAAATACAAGATAGAACACTTGGTTATCTAAACACTTTGATCACCTAAAAATACTCTCACAACAGCTCTCCTATAAGATAGATATAGCAATGTAAAGCTCAAGTGTGTGTGAGAAAACTAAGATTGATTTAATGGTGAAAAACTCAAGAAATCTCTTTTTCAAAACACTCTTGAAAAACTCTCCTTTTGATATGGAAGTATTTGGTTCTAAAACAAGTGGAGATAAACACTTAGAAGTGTAGGAAAAACTATCTTGAAAACCCATTTAAAATCTTGTAAAAAACAGTCCAAGGGAAGCCCAATTTATAGGCTCCCAAAATATGGCCGTTGGAGGCCAACTTAGCAGGAGATCCTGCTGTTGATCGACCGGCCAACGGTCATATTTCTGACCGTTGTGCCGTCGGTCAACCGGCCGGTTGACCGAGGTCTGGATACAGAGAGCAGGAGCTCTCTGCCGGTCGACCGCCCGGTCGACCGGGGCTAGATCTAGAGAGCTGAACTCTCTGGCGGTCGACCGGGTCGGTCGACCGGCCCTCTAGCCAAACAAGGCCATGCACGTTTGTGCACGTCGGTCGACCGACCTCTGCCTCGGTCGACCGGCAGAAGGCCAGAACACAAGTTTTAGGGATTCAAAACTTGGTCTTTTTATCTTCAATAAAATCCCATAAATTCTCATAAATTCTAAAAAATAAGTTCATTGATATACTTTGATATACAAACATGTTTGATTAAACAACAAAATATATTACAAACATTTTGAACTATTTTGTAATATAAAAGTTTTACCTTACACAAAACCTTGTATTTTTCAAAAATGATTTTTTCAAAACTTTTCCAAATACAAAAATAAGATATTCTAAACACTTTTGAAGCTTAGTGTGTATGGATATGATCCACTATACATATATGATGAAATATCTATGTTTTTGATAATAAGCTCTAAAATAAGTTTTGATAAAACACATATACATTTTGAATCTTAACCAAACCGGTATTTTTTAAAACGAAAACTCTATTATGAAAACACATATAAATCTTGTGTGTGAGTGTATATGAACTTGAAACTAATCTATTCTTTACATTTTATTTAAAAGCAAAAGCTTGACACTTACAAACATGACACAAGTCCTCTTGGAAATCTTCTCTTGAAGGTCTTCTTCTCCTTTTTGACTTGGTCCAAACCTTGATCCAATGAGCTAGACTCCTATTGAGTACTTGATGCAATCTTGATGCGCGAGCTCTTGAATCAACACGTGCTACCTCCAAAACTTTGACTTTAAATCCGTTGTAGAAGCTAAACACCAACTAAGATCTTGATCAAATATCTGATACTAATTAAATATAAGATCATTAGTACTATAACTACATGAGTTAATCATCATCAAAACTAGAGTGATGTGCTTTCGGGTCAACACTAGTATGGCCTAAAATCTGATTTAAACAGATTTTTGAACTTGAAAATATTTTTAAAATAATTTTCATTTGTTTGAGGGTTATGTAGCATAGTATAGGAGATAAAATACATGTTCTAAACTGTTGGCCCAGAGGCCTTTCACTCTAGTTTTGATGATGATTAACTCATGTAGTTATGTGTACTAATAATCTTGTGATTTTAGTTTCAGATCATTAATCAAGTTATTAGTAGGTGATTAGTTTCAACAAGATGATTTGGAAGCTTTCACATGTTGATTCAAGAGCCCAAGCGTCAAAGATCATATATAGCAATTTCTCAGTGGATCAAGGAGTTTTGGATCGAGTCGGCTTGGAGACGGCGCTCTACAAGAAGACATCGGTAATATAGTTTAGTTTTGTGTTTAGATCCAAATTGTAAAGATTAGAATAGTATGATATGCTCAAGCTCACAACACACACACGTTTCATGTTTTGAATATTGGTTTTCGGTTTTTCCGTTTTTGGTTTAACCGATCTTGGTTTCATGAATAAATAGTTTCAAAACAAGTTTACATGGTTTAATGTATATTAGAATTGTTCTATATACATGCATGCTTAACTTCCTAGACAAACTTAGTTTTGACTTACTTATTCATGTGGTTTATGTTTTGGTATTTTCAATAAAAACATATTTTGGAATTAAAGTCAAAAACATGGATATATATATATATATATATATATATATATATATATATATATATATATATATATGTTTCATGTTATAGGATTATATCCATATACATCATGCCTAAATGTTGTTTAATATCATGTTTTTGTATTTGGATGAGTTTTGGACAAAATGTATTTTCTATTCAAAAATCCAAGTTTTAGAAAATACCAGTTTTGGATTTTGGTAAAAATGATAAGACACAAAAATGTTTGTTATTTGTGATGAAATTTTTATCACAAGTTTATATTTCAAAATAAAATGATAAAACTATTTTTGTGTATTTTTAGAAGATTTATGAGAATTTTTAGGATTAAAAATTACATGTTTTTCTGACCAGAACAGCTGCTGCCAGGCTAGGTCGGTCGACCGGACCATGTAGCCGGTCGACCGTAGAGGCCGACCGACGTGCACAGATACGTGCACGCTGGCTGCCCCTTGAGCCGGTCGACCGCACGGTCGACCGACTGAGAGCAGGTTGCTCTCTGTTTGTTTCGGTCGACCGGACGGTCGACCGCCCAGAGAGCCATTGCTCTCTGGTTCTGGGGACGGTCGACCGCACGGTCGACCGGTAGCTGCCAACGGTCAAAGATTGACCGTTGGACGGTCGACCGACCGGTTGACCGGTAGGTCATTTTTGGCAGTTTCTGCTGCCAACGGCTATATTTTTCTGGGGGCTATAAATACCCCATTAATGGCCTATTTTCCAAAAGATTTTTTCTGCGAATTTTTCCTGACTCTTTAGTGTTTTCACAGCAATCAAAAGAAGTTTTGGGCTTTAAATTGAACAATCTATTTGGTGTTTTTGCTAGGGTTTGGAAAATCAAGAAAGGGTTTTTGGTAAAAGATTTTGATTCAATTTCTTCATCTTGGTTTCTAGCTTTTTCCCAAAGATTTTCTTTGAATTTTGACTTCCATTCCTTTGGTTTTCTCCACACTTGAGTTACATCTACTATCTTATTCTATAGGATCTTTGTGTGGGAAAGAAATTGTTTATGGTTGTTGTTTAGACCACCAAGTTGAAAACCCTATCTTTGCTTGGCTTTGTGCCTTTCGCTCATTGTGTTGAGGAGGTTGTTCATTTGGGTTGTATCCCTCAAGTTGTGAGGTGATCCTTGTGTTAATCCCTCAAGTTGTGAGGTGATAGTCTGTTGGCTTGGAGTTGTGCCTTAAGGAGGAGGTTGTGTTTGTAAGGAGAGGAGTTGGGTACTCCTTGTAATTGTTATTGCCCCAAATCCTCAGTGAAGGTTCCTGTTGGCCCAAAGGCCTTCCACCCTAGTTTTGATGATGATTAACTCATGTAGTTATGTTTACTAATAATCTTGTGTTGTTTTAGTTTCAGATCATTAACCAAGATATTAGTTGGTGATTAGCTTCAATAAGGAGTTTAGAAGCTTTTCATGGTGATTCCGGTGCCAAAGCTTAAAGATCATACCTTTGCACTCGGTGGATCACGTTTGGGAGCAAGTCAACTTGAAGATGGAAGATCATCAAGAAAACTTAGGTATCCTAGTTTAGAATGTGTTTAGATCCATTTGTAAAGCTTAGCATAGTTGATATGCTCAAGTGCACAATACACACACGTTTCATGTTTTGGATTTTGGTTTTCATGAATAGTTTGATCAAAATAAGTTTACATGATTTTTATGTATATTAGATGTGTTCAATATACATACATGCTTCATATCTTAAACAAACTTATTTTGACTTTCCTATTCATGTATTGAAAAATCAAGTTTGATAAAAATACAAGTTTTGGTTTTTGGTAAAAATGATAAGACACAAAAATAGTTCACATTAATTGATATTTGAGCTAAACTTTTTACCACATGTTTATATATCAATGCAAAATGATAAAACTATTTTTGGTGATTTTTAGAAGTGTTAAAAGATTTTTCAAAATATTTTTAAACTGTTTTTCTGACCCAAATTTCTGTTCCAGGCTTCAACCAGTCGACTAGTCAACTGACCTAGTCGACTTGGGATGAAGTCGGTCGACCGGGTCGGTCGACCGACGTGCACAGATCTGTGCACGTTTGGCAGACACTGGGACGGTCGACCCGGGCGGCGACCGGGTCTGAGAGCTCTGCTCTCTGTTTGTTTGGGTCGACCGTGCCGGTCGACCGGGTTGCCCCAACGGTCACATTTCTGACCGTTGGCGGTCGGCCAGGCCGGCCGACCGGTAGCCTGTCAGGCTGCCACATCAGCCTAACGGCTAGTTTCTGGTTTGGCCTATATAAACCCCAATTCTTTGGGATTTTGGCTAAGGTTTTTACAAGAGAAAAATTCCCAGTTTCTCAGAGTTTAAAACAAGTTTTCAAAAAGAGTTTTTGGGCTTTAAACTTCCAATCTTATTTGTTTTAGGTTTTTGGAAAAATCAAAGAAAATAGTATTTTGGGAGATTTGTCTTGGCTTTCATTTTCTATCTTTTGCAAGAGTTTCCCAAGTAATTTTCTTTGTGTTTTTTGTTTTCTAAACACCTAGTTTTTCACACTTGAGCTATATCTTCTATCCTATTTTATTAGGATCATTGTTTGTGGAAAAGAGAGATTGGTTTGTGGTTGAAAGAAACCACTTGTTGTAAACACCCTTACTTTTGTTGTATCCCTCTTTTGGTAGAGGTTGATCGGGTGATTGGTTTGCTCCCTCTAGTGAGAGGTGGAGTTTGGTTTGTAACCCTCTTCGGTAGAGGTGTTGGTTGTTGTATTGGCTACGGGCCTACCCCTCGGTTGTGAGGTGGTTGTTTGAGAGAGGAGTTTGGTACTCCTAGAGTTGTAACAAATCCTCTTCGGTAGAGATTCCCTTGGTGGGAGATAGTGGATTGGAAATCCTACACGGTGGTGTAGGCGGGGATGTAGAGCTAGGAGCTCGAATCTTGAAACATATCTTTGCCTTTACGTTTGATCCAATATCTCTCAACTCTCTCTTGTTTATTTGTGCAAAGCATCATTCATTCATATTGTCATATCATTCATTGCTTGTGTTGCCTTACATTATTTCAAATTGCTATTCATCCTTATATGCTTGGCTTGATTGTGTGTGTGACTCACTTATACTTAACCACAAGAGCTTCACATAGCACCTCAACCCATTCATGGGGAATCAAGAGGAGTTAGTCCAGAGCCCTTTACGGGGAATTCGGCTACACTTGTGTGTTGTATTAAGTGGATTGCAAAATTTGCATTAGCTTCCGCATTTAGCGCATTTAGTTCCTAGATTAGCACGTACACCTATTCACCCCCCTCTCTCTAGGTGTGCTTTCAATTGGTATCAGAGCTAGTGCTCCTGATACTTAGGCTTAACATCCTAGGAGTAAGATCCATTTGTTTGCTAATCTTATTTGCATTTGCTTGTTTGCACACTCATATAGTTTGCCATGGACTTCATGACCCCACCTATGTTTGACCCTTCCAACATTCTTGTTTGGAAGATTAGGATGACCGTTTATTTACAAACCCTAGGACATAAGGTTTACCTTGCCATTACCAAGGAATCCTACCTTAGTAATAGCAAGCATATAGGGGCCAATGCACAAGCCCTTGAGGCCATTAAAAGCACGCTTTCAAAAGAATATCTTATGCATGTTTCTAACATTGATTCCGCCTTTGCAGTGTGGAATATTTTGACAACCACCACCACCTCCAAGCTTCAATTGCCAATTCTACCGGAGGAGTCTAGTGGAGAATCCGAGCCTCAAAAATGCTATACGGTCCAAGGGAATGACTCCCTTGAGGTACACTCGGAAACCCACTTAGATGATAATGATGATGCTAGTTCTTCAAATGATTATGTTGATGCCCATGCTTTAAATGAAGAACTATCTATTGTTTGTGAAAAATTAATAGAAAAATATAATTTGTTGAAAAAGAAAAGTCTAGACATTAATAATGAAAATAAAAATTTGATTGCTAGACTTGATATTGTTTTGCAAGAGAAAGAGGAGATTGCTAATGAGAGGGATTCATTAAAATCTCAACTTGATCTTACACTTAAAGAAAATGAGTTTTTAAAATTTAAAAATGATTGTGAAACTCTTTTGAAGAAAAATGAAAATTTGTCTTCAAAAGTTAATTTTGTTTTAAAAAAAATAATTCTTTAAAAAGATAAATTGATTTTATTTCAAAAGAATTAGAAATTTGTTTAAATAAAAATAAATCTTTAAAAAATGATATTATTTCTCATGTTTGCCATGCTAGGGTTATTTCAACTAGGTCACCCCTTGCATGCACTTCTTCTTCTAAGATTAATGATGATATTTGTTTGTTGAAGAAGAAAGTGGATTGTTTGGGCTCCACTATGAGCCAATGTGCCATGAACCATACACGCTTGGAATCCTCCTTGGTTCGAAAGAAACAAGTTCCATCTTTTCATGCACACCCTCCACGGCATACACATGCTCCTCGCGGACACCATCACACGTATGCTCATGTGTACACATGTACACATTGTGGACGTAAGGGCCACCTTGCTAAATTTTGCTTTGATAGATTACATAATGTAAATTTAGCAAAGAATTTTGTTTGGGTTAGAAAAGGTACTAACCCCCATGGACCCAAAAGAGTATGGGTACCAAAGACCACCCCTCCTATTTTTGATGTAGGTGTGGGCTCTCCATGACGTGAGAGTTGCCGTACCTTGGAGTAGATGCGTTCCGTGCTTAAGGGAAATCAATTGGATGCATCACTTTCAAGGGAAGATTTGGTGGAGAGGACCACCATGTTTTGGAGACAAGGAGACTTGCCCTCTAGGTTTTGGTAACAATTCCTAACTCCTATTTATTGTTTACATGCTTTTCATATTCATTGTTTATAGCATATTTCATTGTTTAGTGATTAGTATGAAAATGCCATGTTAATTAAATTCTTGACATACATGTATAGTATTTGAGACACCCATGTTTAATATGGATTATTATTTTGTGTTCTCGTATTTGATTAGCTATCATGTACATCATAAATCTAATAACATGTGGATATTCATAATAATCATGTTTATGTTTATCATGTTGATTTTTATCGTATTTTGATGCTTCATGCTAAGATTACTTGTTTAGATGTTAGTTTTCATTAAAACTAGGTATATACTTGTGCATATAGTGGGCCACAAATAAATCTATATATGTTTGAGCTTGATTTCTTATTTGACCCCATTAGATGTGCTAGTATAGTCTAGTTTTGATGATTCATACAATTTAAACTTGTATTCTCATTTTGAATTTGTTTTGTATGTGTTTCACATTTCATGTATATGTGCATTTTGTCAAACTTTAAGATATACATGTATACCCCTTGAGTCATTTGCCTTTCATGCAAATTTTTATTTATGGACTCAATTGTGTTTAGGGATATGTATTTATACTTCATGTTTGATAATTCATACATATACCTTGAAATGAAAATTTATTTTTAAATGAAAATTTAGTTATTCATGTTTTCATGTGTTTATATTTAACTTTATGTATATGTCTACCTTGTCCAAACTATTCATATACATATACATCTTTTTGAGCCACGTGCCTTCATGCATATATCTTTGTGGACTCATCATGTTTGGATATGTATGTATACCTTAGTTTGTATTAGACATACATATGCCTTGAAGATTAAATAGTTTTGATGATTTTCATGTGTTCTTGTTTTAAGGAATTTGAGCTTAATTGAAAATTTCATAATGTCATGTCACACATTACTTGTACACTCACCATTTTTTTAAATATTTCTCATGAGTATGTTTTTCATGAGTATGTATGGACGTTATTGAATATTAAGTGTTTTAAAGTACTATGTGACTTACATGTGTTTTATGAAAATTATTTTTAATTTATTCCTTACTTGAAGGATTTCGTACTAGTTAACAAAATTTCCATTTTAACTAGTTCGTATTCTTCATTTTGATATGAGTTATACCATGCTATTTATTGTTATGTCAATTGGTATCATTGAACTCTTTCAATGGTATCATTTTGATCCTTTGGTATACTCATAATTGTTTATTGTGTATGTATACTTTCAATTGATATCATCTATTGGTGATTGGTACTCATTCTATTTCATACACATATACTTGTTTTATTTGTGCTATTATATTTCTATATCTTAAGCACAAATCTAGTTTATGCTAGAGCTTGAGCTTCAACTATTATTTCAATTGATTTAGTTTTCAATTGGTATCTTATTTCAAGCCTACGCATAGTTTTTGTTGGTATTTCATAAAGGGGGAGAACATTCGATTTTCATATTTCAATTGGTATTTGTATTTCCACTCCCTTACTTTATGATAGAAAATAGTCATTTCAATTGTTTATATGGCTTAAAAAGAAAAATATTTTTTTTTTGATATCAAGATGTCTTGTGTTTTAAATTGGTATCTAAAAATTTTACTTAAAGTAAAATACAAAAGTTTTGATTTGTATTGACTATATGCAATGAGAGCTTAACATCTCTTCTACATATAGATTCATGTTGAGTGTATCTAGTAATGAGGAGCTTAACATCTCTTCTTTATATGGTACACGTGTGTAGGGGAGCTTCACATCTCCTTTTATGCATTACATAATGTGTGTTATGTGAATTAGGGCTTAACATCCCTCTTTCATGTAATGCATATGTGTAGGGAAGCTAACTTAGCGTCTTCTTCTTCATGAATGTATATAGCATATAACATTTATTGATCTTTGTTTACTTTCAATTGATATCAAGATGCTTCATTGACATATTTTCAATTGATATCCTAATTGATTGTCACCCCTTATTGACCTTATTTTTGTTTTAGACAAAAAGGGGGATAACATTGTTTTTATCGTTTTGATTGACAAAAAGGGGGAGAAAGATTTTTATCCCTCATTTATTGTTTTGATTGTTTACCCCTTTGTTGATGATTGACAAAAAGGGGGAGAATTATTTGTGAGTTTAACATGCATTATATAAAACTCATAAACTCTAATAGAGAAGATGTTTTTAATATGCATGATTTGTTCAAGTTTTTTATATATGCATAGTTATGTTTTTGCATATATTAAGTTTAATATAGTTTAATGTTAATTGATCTCTAGAGCATGTTTTGTTTTGAATATTTCATTTGGTATCTAGAGTATCTTGTTTATGCATTGTCATTCATGCATATTTATGTTTATTTGTTTTATGCATGAGTTAAGGGGGAGCTTCTTTGAAGCTTAACTTTAATCCATGCATATATAACTCCATGAGTTTTGTCATCATCATAAAGGGGGAGATTGTTGGCCCAAAGGCCTTCCACCCTAGTTTTGATGATGATTAACTCATGTAGTTATGTTTACTAATAATCTTGTGTTGTTTAAGTTTCAGATCATTAACCAAGATATTAGTTGGTGATTAGCTTCAACAAGGAGTTTAGAAGCTTTTCATGGTGATTCCGGTGCCAAAGCTTAAAGATCATACTTTTGCACTCGGTGGATCACGTTACGGAGCAAGTCAACTTGAAAATGGAAGATCATCAAGAAGACTTAGGTATCCTAGTTTAGAATGTGTTTAGATCTATTTGTAAAGCTTAGCATAGTTGATATGCTCAAGTGCACAATACACACACGTTTCAAGTTTTGGATTTTGGTTTTCATGAATAGTTTGATCAAAACAAGTTTACATGATTTTTATGTATATTAGATGTGTTCAATATACATACATGCTTCATATCTTAAACAAACTTATTTTGACTTTCCTATTCATGTATTGAAAAATCAAGTTTGATAAAAATACAAGTTTTGATTTTTGGTAAAAATGATAAGACACAAAAATAGTTCACATTGATTGATATTTGAGCTAAACTTTTTACCACATGTTTATATATCAATGCAAAATGATAAAACTATTTTTGATGATTTTTAGATGTGTTAAAAGATTTTTCAAAATATTTTTAAACTGTTTTTCTGACCCATTTCTGTTCCAGGCTTCAACCAGTCGACTAGTCAACTGACCTAGTCGACTTGGGATGAAGTCGGTCGACCGGGTCGGTCGACCGACATGCACAGATCTGTGCACGTTTGGTAGACACTGGGACGGTCACCCGGGCGGTCGACCGGGTCTGAGAGCTCTGCTCTCTGTTTGTTTGGGTCGACCGTGCCGGTCGACCGGGTTACCCCAACGGTCACATTTTTGACCGTTGGCGGTCGGCCGGGCCGGCCGACCGGTAGCCTGTCAGGCTGCCACATTAGCCTAACGGCTAGTTTCTGGTTTGGCCTATATAAACCCCAATTCTTTGGGATTTTGGCTAAGGTTTTTACAAGAGAAAAATTCCCAGTTTCCCAGAGTTTAAAACAAGTTTTCAAAAAGAGTTTTTGGGCTTTAAATTTTCAATCTTATTTGTTTTAGATTTTTGAAAAAATCAAAGAAAATAGTATTTTGGGAGATTTGTCTTAGCTTTCATTTTCTATCTTTTGTAAGAGTTTTCCCAAGTAATTTTCTTTTTGTTTTTTGTTTTCCAAACACCTAGTTTTCCACACTTGAGCTATATCTTCTATCCTATTCTATTAGGATCATTGTTTGTGGAAAAGAGAGATTGGTTTGTGGTTGAAAGAAACCACTTGTTGTAAACACCCTTACTTTTGTTGTATCCCTCTTTTGGTAGAGGTTGATCGGGTGATTGGTTTGCTCCCTCTAGTGAGAGGTGGAGTTTGGTTTGTAACCCTCTTCGGTAGAGGTGTTGGTTGTTGTATTGGCTACGGGCTTACCCCTCGGTTGTGAGGTGATTGTTTGAGAGAGGAGTTTGGTACTCCTAAAGTTGTAACAAATCCTCTTCGGTAGAGGTTCCCTCGATGGGAGATAGTGGATTGAAAATCCTACACGGTGGTGTAGGCGGGGATGTAGAGCTAGGGGCTCGAACCTCGAAACATATCTTTGCCTTTGCGTTTGATCCAATATCTCTCAACTCTCTCTTGTTTATTTGTACAAAGCATCATTCATTCATATTGTCATATCATTCATTGCTTGTGTTGCCTTGCATTATTTCATATTGTTATTCATCCTTATATGCTTGGCTTGATTGTGTGTGTGCCTCACTTATACTTAACCACAAGAGCTTCACATAGCACCTCAACCCATTCAAGGGGAATCAAGAGGAGTTAGTCCAGAGCCCTTTACGGGGAATTCGGCTACACTTGTGTGTTGTATTAAGTGGATTGCAAAATTTGCATTAGCTTCCGCATTTAGCGCATTTAGTTCCTAGATTAGCACGTACACCTATTCACCCCCCTCTAGGTGTGCTTTCAGTTCCCTTTGTGGGAGTCCTTTGTGGACAAGCTAGTGGACTTAAAATCCTTCTGGGTGAAGGCGGGGATGTAGAGCTGGGTGCTCAAACCTCGAAACATATCTTGTTGTTTGCGCTTGTTCCCTTGGCTCTTACTCTATCTCTCTCTCTACCTTGTGCCTAGCATCAATTCATATTGTTCATTCATAATTATTTGCTTGGCTTGGTTGTGTGCTTCACTTGTTGCTTGCATCTTGTGTAATTGCAATTAGTTTTTAAATTTCGCTTTAAGTTGACTACATTAGCATTATCACCTATTCACCCCCCCTCTAGGTGATTTTCAATTGGTATCAGAACCTCCGCTCCTGATATTTAGGTTTAACCACCTAGGAGTGAGATCTTGGTTTGCTAATCTTCATTTGCATTGTTCATTTGCACACATATAGTTGCACTCATGGATAGCCCTCCTATGTTTGACTTTTTTAGACTTGATTTTTGGAAGGCCAATATGAGTAGTCACTTAAAAAGCCTAGGACATTTAGTTTATCAAGCCACTACTCAAGAATCCTACCCAAATCATAGCAAGCATAAAAAGGCAAATGCATTAGCACTTAGAACACTTAGAGCATCTCTTAATGAAGATCTTTTACCAGCGTTTGATCATTATGATTCGGCTTTTGCAGTTTGGAGCATATTGACTTCTCCCGAGCTACCAAGGATCATCAACAAGTTGAGAAGATCTAGGAGAGACATGTCCGACGAGCATTGCCTCATGGTCCAAGAGAAAGACTCCCTTGAGGTACAATCGGATTCTCAATTAGATGATTGCTCTAGTTCCTATTGCGATGGTTGTTTAGAAGCTCAAACCTTAAATATGAAACTTGCCACAAAGCTTGAAATTTTTTTGGAAAAACATAATCTTTTAAAAAAGAATAATCTCGAACTAAAAGAAGGAATGAAGGATTTATGCTCAACTTTTAAATCGGTTTTGCAAGAGAAGGAAGAGATTACTAGTGAACGTGACTCACTAAGATCTCAACTAGACCTTACCCTAAAAGAAATTGATGTTTTGAAAAGCAAAAATGATTGTGATGATGTTGTGAAAAACAATGAGGTTTTATCTTCTAAATTAGATTTTGTTTTAAAAGATAACCTTGTTTTGAAAAATGAAATTACAAGAGAATTGGATTTAGTTTTAAAGAAAAATGAATCTTTGAAAATTGATATAGATTCTCATGTTTGCCATGCTAGTGTAGCTTCTTCTTCTAGCACACCTATTGCATGCTCCACTTTATCTTCTAGTATTGAAAATGACATAAATGTTTTGAAGAAAAGTGTTGAATGTTTGGGCTCCACTTTGAGCCAATGTACTTTAAATCATACACGCTTGAAACCTTGGTTCGTAAGAAACAAGGTCCATCTTTGCATGCACACCCATCACGGCATACACATGCTCATCACGATCACAAACTTCACACTATGTATGCCCATATGTACACATGTACACATTGTGATCGAAAAGGCCACCTTGCTAGATTTTGCTATGATCGTTTACATATTGAAAATTTAGCTAATAATCTTGTTTGGGTTAGGAAAGATACTAACCCCTATGGACCCAAAAGAAAATGGGTACCAATGACCACCCCTAAAATTTTTGATGTAGGTGTGGGCTCTCGCATCACGTGAGAGTAGCGGTGCCTTGAAGTGGATGCGTTCCGTGCTTAAAAGAAAACAAATGTGGATGCATCACTTTCAAGGGGAGTTTGGTGGAGAGGACCACCATTGGTTTGGAGAACTAGAGAGGTGCCTTCATCAGTTTTGGTATCGATCTCTACCTCCCGTTTTTATTTACATGCTTTCACATCATTGATTTATAGCATGTCATGTTTTAAAGCTCATTATGATTGTGCCATGTGATTTAGATTAGTGATATACATATTTAGTTATTTGAGACACCCATGGACCTATCTTCGTGTTCTCACTTTGTTTTTAAACTAATATGTATGCCCTAGATCTAATGCACATGCTTACACATGATGATCATATATGTTTATGATTCTTGTTTTGATATCTAATGTTTTTGATGTTTAGAGTTTATTTTGTTAAATGCCATGATTCTAGGATCATTGACATGCATGTATAGCTTTTGAGATCACCCATGTTTATATGGACCCATATGTTGTGTTCTCACCATTTGTTTAGCTATTATATTTATCATGATTCTAATAGCATGTGGATTTACATAATGATCATGTTTATGATTTTCATGTTGAATTATATCCCGTTTTATGCTTAATGATTTGATTACTTGTTTAGATGTTAGTTTTCATTAAGACTAGAATTTATACTTGTTCATGTAGTGGGACACAAATAAATCTTTATATATGTTTGTACTTGGATGCTTATTTGTACCCATTAGATGTGCTAGTATAGTCTAGTTTTGATGATTCATGCATTCTAACTTGTATTCCTCATCTTGAATATGTTTTATGATCATGTGTTTTAACTTCATGTATATGTCTATCTTGTCCAAACTATTGATTATACATGTACATCCTTGAGCCACGTGACTTCATGCATATACTTTTGTAGACTCATTATGTTTAGGATATGTATGTATACTTTAGTTTGTACATGACATACATATACCTTGAAGTTTAAATCGTTTTGATGATTTTCATGTTTTCATGTTTTTAAGAAATTTCAATTGAGCTTAATTGAATATTTTCATGTTGATATGTGTCACATAACACTTGTACACTCACTTTATTAGGTTTCTCATGACTTTGTTTTCATGAGTATGATATGGGCTTTATGGATTTTGAGTGTTTAGTGATCATGTGATTTACATGTGTTTCATGAAAAACAATTTTATTTTATTCCTTACTTGAAGGATTTCGTACTAGTTAACAAGATTTCCCATTTAACTAGTTCGTATTCTTCTTATGGTAGAGATTTTCAAACGTACTCTATTTTTAAACCTATCTTTGAAAACCTTACCTTCTAAGGGTGGTTGGATGGGAGATCATACTCATGTATGCCTTATAGTGAAAATCATTTTAAACTTGGACATGATTGGGAGGCTAGGTAATATGAGATGTATACACTTGATCATTATTATTGTTTCAATTGGTATCATTGAAATTCTTTCAATTGATATCAATATTGACATTTTTGTATACTCATATATTTTTTGTATATGTATGCTTGCACTTCAAAGAGTATCAATTTCAATTGGTATCTAATTCTCATACATATATATATTTTTATTTGTGCTTATTATATTCATATATCTTAGAGCACAAATTTTGATCATGATAAAGCTTATTTTATAATGACTATCTTTTTTCAATTGACTAGTTTTCAATTGATATCCATATACAAGCTTTGCATGTTTTTATTTGGTAATTCATAAAGAGGGAGAAAAATTGTATTTCATATTTCAATTGGTATTTGATTTCCACTCTCATACTTTATGATTGAAAATTTCAATTTGGTATCATATGTTCAAAATGAAAAATATTTACAATTGGTACCAAAATCCTTGTTTAGAAATTCAAAATTTGTTATGTTTAATTTCAATTGGTATCAAGATTGTTTTCTTATAATTGGTATAAATGTTTTTATGTTTACTTTAAATTGGTATCAAGATGCTACTTCGACATATTTTCAATTGATATCTTAATTGATAGTCACCCCTATTTGGTTTTGTTTTTGTTTTAGACAAAGGGGGAGAACATTGTCTTTATTAACCCTTTTGTTGATTCATGGTTTCGAACAAAAAAGGGGGAGAAAAATTTATTGATTTGGTTTTGCTTTTACCCCTTATTGATAAGTGTTTCTTTGTATTAAAAAGGGGGAGAAGATTTTGTTTTGTTTTGGTTTTTACCCCTTTATTGATGATTGACAAAAGGGGGAGAATTATTTGAGAAGTTTTATATATGCATGTTTATGTTTTGCATATATTAAGTTTAATTTAGTTTAATTTTAATTTGTATCTAGAGCATGTTTTTATTTTTAAACATTTCATTGGTATCTAGAGCCATTTATTGTTTATGCATGATTATGCATTGTCATTCATTGCATATTTATGTTTATTTGTTTTATGCATGAGTTAAGGGGGAGCTTCTTTGAAGCTTAACCTTGATCCATCCATATATAACTCCATGAGTTTTGTCATCATCAAAAAAGGGGAGATTGTTGGCCCAGAGGCTTTCCACTCTAGTTTTGATGATGATTAACTCATGTAGTTATGTGTACTAATAATCTTGTGATTTTAGTTTCAGATCATTAATCAAGTTATTAGTAGGTAATTAGTTTCAACAAGATGATTTGGAAGCTTTCACATGTTGATTCAAGAGCCCGAGCGTCAAAGATCATATATAGCAATTGCTCGGTGGATCAAGGAGTTTTGGATCGAGTCGGCTTGGAGACGGCGCTCTACAAGAAGACATCGGTACCATAATTTAGTTTTGTGTTTAGATCCAAATTGTAAAGATTAGAATAGTATGATATGCTCAAGCTCAATATATTCACGTTTCATGTTTTGAATATTGGTTTTCGGTTTTTTCATTTTTGGTTTAACCGATCTTGGTTTCATGAATAGATAGTTTCAAAACAAGTTTACATGGTTTAATGTATATTAGAATTGTTCTATATACATGCATGCTTAACTTCCTAGACAAACTTAGTTTTGACTTACTTATTCATGTGGTTTATGTTTTGGTATTTTCAACAAAAACATATTTTGGAATTAAAGTCAAAAACATGGATATATATATATATATATATATATATATATATATAATATATATATATATATATATATATATATATAATATATATATATATATATATATATATATATATATATATATATGTTTCATGTATATAGGATTATATCCATATACATCATGCCTAAATGTTGTTTAATATCATGTTTTTGTATCTGGATGAGTTTTGGACAAAATGTATTTTCTATTCAAAATCCAAGTTTTAGAAAATACCAGTTTTGGGTTTTGGTAAAAATGATAAGACACAAAAATGTTTCAAAATGTTTGTTATTTGTGATGAAATTTTTATCACAAGTTTATATTTCAAAATAAAATGATAAAACTATTTTTGTGTATTTTTAGAAGATTTATGAGAATTTTTAGGATTAAAAATTACATGTTTTTCTGACCAGAACAGCTGCTGCCAGGCTAGGTCGGTCGACCGGACGGTCGACCGGACCATGTAGCCGGTCGACCGTAGAGGCCAACCGACGTGCACAGATACGTGCATGCTGGCTGCCCCTTGAGCCGGTCGACCGCACGGTCGACCGACTGAGAGCAGGTTGCTCTCTGTTTGTTTCGGTCGACCGGACGGTCGACCGCCCAGAGAGCCGCTGCTCTCTGGTTCTGGGGACGGTCGACCGCACGGTCGACCGGTAGCTGCCAACGGTCAAAAATTGACCGTTGGACGGTCGACCGACCGATCGACCGGTAGGTCATTTTTGGCAGTTTCTGCTGCCAACGGCTATATTTTTCTGGGGGCTATAAATACCCCATTAATGGCCTGTTTTCCAAAAGATTTTTTCTGCGAATTTTTCCTGACTCTCTAGTGTTTTCACAGCAATCAAAAGAAGTTTTTGGGCTTTAAATTGAACAATCTATTTGGTGTTTTTGCTAGGGTTTGGAAAATCGAGAAAGGGTTTTGGGAAAAGATTTTGATTTAATTTCTTCATCTTGGTTTCTAGCTTTTTCCCAAAGATTTTCTTTGAATTTTTGACTTCCATTCCTTTGGTTTTCTCCACACTTGAGCTACATCTACTATCTTATTCTATAGGATCTTTGTGTGGGAAAGAAATTGTTTGTGGTTGTTGTTTAGACCACCAAGTTGAAAACCCTATCTTTGCTTGGCTTTGTGCCTTTCGCTCATTGTGTTGAGGAGGTTGTGCATTTGGGTTGTATCCCTCAAGTTGTGAGGTGATCCTTGTGTTAATCCCTCAAGTTGTGAGGTGATAGTTTGTTGGCTTGGAGTTGTGCCTCAAGGAGGAGGTTGTGTTTGTAAGGAGAGGAGTTGGGTACTCCTTGTAATTGTTATTGCCCCAAATCCTCGGTGGAGGTTCCCTTTGTGGGAGTCCTTTGTGGACAAGCTAGTGGACTTAAAATCCTTCTGGGTGAAGGCGGGGATGTAGAGCTGGGTGCTCGAACCTCGAAACATATCTTGTTGTTTGCGCTTGTTCCCTTGGCTCTTACTCTATCTCTATCTCTCTCTCTCTCTCTCTCTCTCTCTCTCTCTCTCTCTCTCTCTACCTTGTGCCTTGCATCAATTCATATTGTTCATTCATAATTATTTGCTTGGCTTGGTTGTGTGCTTCACTTGCTGCTTGCATCTTGTGAATTACAATTAGTTTTTAAATTCCGCTTTAAGTTGACTAGATTAGCATTATCACCTATTCACCCCCCCCCCTCTAGGTGATTTTCATAAACTTGATATAAAAATTTGAAAAATTATGAAACATGTATATTGGCCAAACATGCAACAAAATCAAAACTACCAAAAACTTGTATTTTTGAAGAGTGTATTTTTGTGTGTGTAACTTCTTGAGCACATCTATCATTTCCTTACTCTTTAACATACTAAAATCTTACAAGGGTTTAGGTGACTACAAGATCTTCAATTTGGGCTTTTTCATATGCCTCGTTGAGTTACTTGAATTCTTGATCCCGTATTTGAGTCATCTTGAGTCAACACCACCTTTCTTTAAGGGAAGAAACATCTTAAATCCTAAGAATCCTGAAATAATCTTAAACACTTAAACTTGATTAGTACAAATAACTATATATGTTTTGTGATCATCAAAACTCTAAAACCGGGTGATTGTGACCTTGGGCCAACAAGAATATTGTCCTTCTCGTAGATGCCATCGTTTTTCTCCAGAACAATGTCTCCTTGGGCATGCTCCTTCATCCTCCGGAAGATATCCTCGTCCGCAACCTCGCATTGAGCCTCTTCAGGGGTATTCTCCAGGTTGGAGAACAGATAAGACCCCCAACTCTTTGAACTACTCGAGACTCTCTTGTGATTGTCGTGCATGCCCGAGCAGATGTAGAAGTGGCACATCGGCTCTTGATAGGTCTCAAACAGGGCGGGCTCCTGCTTCTCCAAAAGCGCCAATTCCACCTCAAATGGGAAGTATTCTTCATAAGGGAGAGATCCTATTGGCAAAGCAGAGACTTCCTACATCTCATGCAAAGCCATGTCAAATTCGCCTACAGGGGTGAAGAAAGTCCCTTTATCTGGGCAGTACAATTCAAAGATGGCGTAGAAGTTCGCTACGCTCATTTGAATGCCATAACAGGTTGCTCTGACAGCCTCGCAAAGCCCCAGCCTCTCTAAATCTTCCTCAAAATGGGCCAAGATATAAAGAGTCAAGTCTCTCCATCAGCCCTTAGGAGGATGAATCCAACCTGGGATCCTGAAATCAGTTGTCGAGTAGTTGTCGTTGACTCTGAAGAATTGTTTTCCAAAGGTCTGAGCCATAACTGAATTTTTCCCCCACCGGGATGTCTTGGAGGACATTCCAAGGTGAAGACCCAGTATGCATCAAGGGGACTTGTCCTTGTATAGCCAGGAGAAGCGACTGTCAAAATACCCACGTGGACTGAATCGGTGGTTTAGGTCACTTGCCATTTCATCTTCCGAGGCCTCATTACACATTGGAAGAGGGATAGTGAAAAATGACGCTTGCTGGATGGGAGGTAATACTTCTCGTCATTCAAATTAAAGATCCACTGCCCTTCCCCAGCTAGCAGTTGATGATCTGTGTCAGGCGCTGCATCTCTAAACATGAAGCCGGGCTTCTGATAAATCTTCCGGTCGTAGTCCTCTAGAGGAGCAGTGGTAAGGATACTCCTCATTGTACGCTGATCTCCGGTGTGGATCAGGGCATCGTGGTCGGAGTACTCCGTTCACTAAAAACGAAGCTTTTCCCTGAAATTGTAGGCTGATATTACCATCCAATCATCTAGCCGACCCAAAAAGGTTGTTCAAAAGCCCAGGGGTATAGTGCACTGCAAAACAAAAGGAAAATATATTAGTCTAGAAGTTAAAAAGGAAGAGAGAAAGCAAAAGAATATTAAGGCATAACTTTGCTTCCAAAGCGAAGCTAACCTAGCCTAACAGTAGCTTCACACTGAAGTTTAACTTCGCACTCTGCAAAAAGGCAGAGCACAGAAGAAAACAAATCGCAAAGGCATAGCCTCGCTTTCCAAGCGAAGCTAGCCAGGCGTTAGCTTCGCTCTGAAACTTAACTTCCCACTCTGCACAAAAGCAGAAGTGCAGCAAGTCAAGTGTTAGCTTCGCTCAGAAGCTTAGCTTCACATTCTGTCATTTGACAGAATGCAAAAATCTCAAAAGCCTAGTTTTGCTGGAAAGGCACTTGTGCCTAAAATTATTCAAAGGACTTTAAAATCCTCTTTCTAGCTATGCTTCTGAAACTAACTTCGCACCCTGTCACTTAACAGAATGTGAAAAGCCCAAAGGGCTAGCTTCACGGCGAAGCATGAAAGAAAGAAACTGTTCAGTTTCTATTCGTGAAATTAAAGGGTAATCAAATCCTCTAAAATTCAGAAAAAGTCAAGAAATAAGGGAGACAAACTCCCAGATCATGGTAAATCACAGGAGATTCACCATGAAATAGCCAAAATACGGCTCTAAAAAAGAGATGAAAATCTATGAAAAGGAAAAATTTTCCTACCCGCGATGGGACGTTCAACCACCGGCGGCGGAGATGGTGGTACCGTGACAGAGGTTGCCACCTCCTTTCCAGAACGCTGCTTGGGGGCCATTAGAGCGTAGAGAAAGCTCTGAAAGAGCTTAAGAAGAAGATGAGGAAGAGAAAAATTTTCTCTAAGAGTAAAACTCGAAATCTTAAGAGAGATGATAACTCTCTGAGAGCATCCAAGTTTGGCTTTTATAGGTGCTGCATGCGCCTGTAACTTCGCGCCGCTGGCTCTGCGCATGCCTATAGCTTCGCCTCCTAAAAGGGGTGTAAGTTATCGTTTCAATTTTACATTTGAAACGATAGTTCTAATTTCAAGAACCACCCACAACGAAGGCATCTATCTTCACTTACATGCGAACTTTCACTTCATGTAGCTCCGCTAAGGGCTTAACTCTGCTGAAAGCTCATGTTATAGCTCCGCTGTGAGCTCATTGTTAACTTCGTGCGGCGTTTGGTTAACTTCACTGAAAGCTGATGTTAACTTCGCTTTGTGCTAGCTCCGCTGAGAGCTCATTTTCAATTTCGCTGGAAACCCCATCTTTAGCTTTGCTCAAAGCTCTAGCTTAGCTCCGCTAAGAGCTTCTCTTTCCTTTTTGGAAAAGACCTATGGGGAAAACCAAGTTAGATCACGTAGCTCAGTACACAGCTGCACCCGATGGATTTCTCCCAACCTACGCCAGTCCATTCCAGTTTCTCCCGAAGTTCAAAGTGAAAGACATGGAGTAAAGCAAATAAAAAAAAGAGAGACAAAAATGTTATTGATTTAAAAGGGAAGATACATTGATAATACATCAAGATTGTCTTTCATACAATTGAGTCTCTACTCCGAAGGCATACAAGTTGTTCTACATCCGGAACAAATGGTAAATCTACTTTCAGGATGATAGTGGTTCTTGAAGTCGTTCCAAGTCCGTCAGACCAACTGGATACGAAAGGCTTTCC
This sequence comes from Agave tequilana, assembly GCA_038442645.1. Classification (NCBI taxonomy): domain Eukaryota; kingdom Viridiplantae; phylum Streptophyta; class Magnoliopsida; order Asparagales; family Asparagaceae; genus Agave; species Agave tequilana. The sequence goes on along the minus strand of JAVJIF010001304.1, from coordinate 135,809 downwards.
TCCTTCGCGGGGTCGTAATCCTTCACTTAATGACAGATTTTGCTAGCAGAAAGCTGGATCTTCCTTAATCAAAATTGACAAAGGAAGGATTCGAGATCTTACTGGTGACATCCCTTTCCCATATCTTATGCAGAAACCCAGCAAAGGTGAGATATTGGTGAAAACGACACAGCAGAAATCCGTAGCTAAGTGGATCATCGCAGATAAGCGACCGCTGGCCTCCTCCCGGAGTTAGTATCAGCTGCTTCACTATGTCCCTCCTGCTTATGATCAAAGCCTGGACTTGAGAATGAAGATGCATACTTTTGTCCTCCTTCATCGAGTCGAAAAGATTAGGAGCACAGTGCACTGCAACAAAAAAAAATGATGAGTTTGCATTAAGTGAAGAGAAAGATGCTAAATCAGAGTTTTGTGCCCTGAGCGGAACTGATTCAGATCCAGCCTCGCTATGCCCTGAGGCTAAACTTTAAATTATACAGAGGCAAAATGCTCAAGAGCTTGGAAGGCACTGATGCCTCGAAACAGGCAGAGGATAGCCTCGCCTATACGGCAAGGCTAGACTGGCCCAGAGAGGGCAAGATCTTAGCCCCGCCTATATGGCAAGACCGGCTTAACCTTAAAAAGGCCAAGTCCTAACCTCGCCTGTACGGCGAAGCTAAACTGGTCTAGAAAAGGTAAAGCCTCACCATCGCCTATATGACAAGGTTAGCCTCCCTAAATAAAAAGGCCAAGGCAGGAGCTTCGCCTAGAAAAATTCTTCGCCTGATTAAGCAGAGTATTAGCTTCGCCAGGAAGCTTAAAAAAGGCTGAAACTCTTCTCCAAATATCCGCCAAATGCAGAGACCAAGGAATTGAATCCCTGAAATAGCTGGTAAAGCTAAAAAATGTTAAGGGAGATGAACTCCCTAAGGTCACTGATTTATGGGTAAAGTCTCTGGATAGCCAAAACTCACCAACTCTTGGCAGGGTAACGACCGGAGTGAGCATCCCCACTACTTCACGGACCTCAGTCTCCTTACTTGGGTAATGAGGAGATGTCATAAACAAACTCTTCAGAAAGAGAAAAGTATGTTTCTCTGAGAAGGACCACAAGAGTCCTATTTATAGGCCTCATGGCCTGATCACGTCGCTACCACTTCAAGCCTAGAAGGGCGGGCGAAGTTAAAGCATTTAAATGCTTAGCCTCGAGAAAGGGAATAATCCCCCTCGTAAATACATATAAAGTTAATCGAACTTCAAAAAAAAAGGGAATAATCTCACACGTAAATGCAAGTGAAATTATTCAAACCTTGGAAAGGGGGGCAATCCCTCTCATAACTCACAAAGGTGGTTAGCCTTGGGGAATGGAACGTCGTTCCATCACAACAAACACAAGGCTAGCGTTGACAGAGCACTGATAATCCAACTCTGTTGGAAGCGAAGTTGCTTAAGGAAACGCAAAGGTGAAGCTGTCTAGAAGTGCGAAGCTATACATAAGTGAATTTATTGCAGCTCCTGGGCGAACCTATTCCAGCCCGAAAGCGGGGCTAAAGACGAAGTTGAACTCAACCACCAAGGCGACGTTCACATCCATATACCATTGATCATCAATCGAAGCAGTTCAAAGTATTTCGAAATCGAAACCATTCCATTGCAGATTTACGAAAACTTTGAATGGGGTCTTGTTGACACTCTAAAAAGATAAAACTCTCACATTTATCTTCAACCGGTCTGAACGATATCTAACTTATCGACATTTATAAAAGATAAGTTATAACAAGCTGAGGACCAGGGACAGGGCAGCAATTTAGGCTCTATTGATCTAGTAAAGCAGACAATAGGCCAAAATTGCTTTTGAAGAGAAGCCAAAGCAGGTCTATGAAGATAGGTCTAATCGAGGATCGCTAAAATGCCGAAGCCATTTACTTCGCACGAAGCTTCCCATTTAGCCCCGCTAGGAGCTGATCCAATAGCTTCGCGCTAGAAGCTTTATCCCTAGTTTCGCTAGAAGGAAGAAATGGTTTAGCTCCGCTATGGGATGAGCCTTAACTTCGCACGAGGCTCTGAAGGTAACTTCGCCTGAATTTATGAGCTAAGTCTTAGCTTCGCATGAAGCTACAAAGGTAACTTCGCCCTAAAAAGAGAGCTTCTCATTTAGCTCTGCAGCGAGCTTTACCAGGTCATCAATTGAACATTTTCTACGAAGGATTAATGGGTGAACCCCCCAAATTTAGTGGAATTAACGCCACTTTAAGTGGGCGGTTACACCCGCCCACTTCGTCCCACATTAAGTGGAGACAATTAAGCGACGATGGCGAAGAAGAGTTCACACGAACTCACTTGCGTCGCCAGAAGCTCGCAAATAGCTTCGCCGTAAGGTCATTTGTAGCCTCGCACGAAGCTAAAGACTGATTCAGTCTTACTGAATTTAAGGGGACAATTACACCCCATTTTTAGCTATAAATAGTCTCTTGCTGAGCCAAGGACACATACAAACGAAAGAGAAGAAGAGCTGGTTAGAGAGAAGAGATTGGATAAAAATTCGAGAAGAGATTCTTAGAGAGAGTATTCTCTTGTTCTCCTACTTCCAAATACTCAATTTTCAGAACCAAGCGAGAAGGAAATCCTATTAGGAGGCAGCTTTATCGTATGATCGATCGCATCGTCAAAGGGATAGAGTGTCGCGCGCTGATCAGATTCCTACCGGCATACTTTCCCAGAAATCTCAGAGGAAATCTACCTGTAATTTTCGTCAAGTTACTTGTAATTTCGCTCCTCATCTTTTCTTTTTTTTTTTTGTAAGTTTTCCCACGAATAGCAATATTTTCGATGGAAAACATTAGGATCGATTAGAAGGAAAAAAGATATGATCCCCCTGTCTTGCTGAAGGAGGTCTATTTGTACTGAGTTGTTGGCATGGAGGCGGATGGTGTGGGCGTGATCTCTATAATTGTATGATCTTCACGAGCAGATTTGCTGCAACGTCGTGATTATTGACGCTGGACTTGTTGGGATTGCATGCATGAAATCTCACCACTATTCATAACTGCCCGTGCTGAGGAACGTTACATATTGGGGCTGTTTGGTTGCAATGAAGTGAGCGGAAGTAAGGAAATGGGGAAGTATAATTTCACACTTCCCTATCTATCCAAACACCGGAAAAGGAAAATAAGAAAACCCCTTTTCCTTTTCTCTTTTCTCTTTTACACAACAATTTCCTCACTTCCAGAGTGCTACAGTTAATTTTGTGGTCATGTAAATCTCATTTTAATAAGTTATAGCACAAAACAGTTAATTTTTTGATCATGTAAATCTCACTTGCATTCTAATTACAGTCCATTTTTTATTTTTCTTAATTAATTTTTATTTTAATAATATTTTGCGGTGAACTTTGTGGTCAATTTTTTCACTTCCACTTTCACATTACCATCCAAATACTGAAAAAGACAAAATATTTTTCAAACTACACTTCCCAACAACATCCAAATAGCAGAAAACTTACTAATCAATTCCCAAGTTCCAAAGTGATCTATTTCCACTTCCTCACTTCTTCACTTCCTCACTTTCACCCTTAACCAAGCAGGCCCATTATGAACTTGTGATAAGAAAGAGAGTGTAACTGCAGGCAGACATCTCGATCGCTTTTGCCAGGAACTTCTGTGGTGGAATCAGGAGGCTTGGACTGCAGATGGCTCCAGAGGGAGATAATCTTCAGGGTTGAAAGTTGCTCTGAAATGACTCGAGACAGCAGGCTTCCAAGGTGGATGAGTTTTTGATATGAAAATTGACTTTAATGCGATCTGGAGTGATTATTAAAGGAGGTGGAGTGGCAGAGGTCTTGGGGGAGTTGTGTATGTCTCAGTAAGAGGCTTTCAATTGTATATACACATGTCACCATCTTAATGAGAGCCAATTTTTACAATACAATTTCTTATAAAATAGATGGAACCACAATTGTTTATAAATTAATAGGTAATGATGATAGATGTAGTCCACTGCAAAAGATGTTTCTGAAGATTCGAGAATTCAAATTCCTCGGGATTGCATTAGCTTCCGTAAATAAGTATAGAGCAGACTCATTTCAAGTATTAACGTTTTAGTAAAAATATTTAGCATAAACCAATTTCAGGAATATTAAGCAAATCAGAATTAGAAGGCAGAAGCGAAACTTATTAATTTACATGTAAATACAGCAAAAGTGACACAGGTAGTAATATGTGTGTCACTTAATCAAAGAAACATAAAAAAGTAGAAGCTCTTATTCTTGTACAAGTTCAAAACGAAGACCCAGAACTTATTATTTACATACCCAATTATACCACTAGGTAAAACTTGAAGTATAGATTCTATAACACACAACTTTCCTGCATAAAAATCACACTTCGACCCGGGCAATCACCAACTGAAGCTATTGGACTCGAAGTGCAGATTTTGAGCCGGCCCCGACGATCAAATGGCCGCAACCTCCTGACGCAGCGCACTGGGACCGCTAGCCATCACTCCTACGCTCGATCCATCCCTCTCTGAAATCAACCCTGCATCTCAAAAACATAAATCCATTTCAATCTGATATAATTCTCTTTAAACACAGAAGGAGATCGCTAGATAGCTAGTTCCTTACTCTTAAGATCAGGCCTTTTGCCGTAATACACAGTGGTAGCCTGAGAAAGAGACTCGTGAGGCACGCTCTCGAGCTCTTGATCGCCGTTGTAGAACCAAGAGCTTGGCGATGTCCTTGGAAGCGTTTCATCCAAGAACTGCACTTGATTCGCCTCCATGCTGCTCCCTTTCTTGTTCCACAGGACGGCAGCGCTAGAAGCAGCAGCAATGCACACGCAAATAAAAAGCAGGTTCAGCAGAGCCCTGGATGTGAGATTGTAGGGCACGCCGGTGCTCTCGATCGGGTAAATGTAGTTTGAGTCAGGATGCCGATGAGTACTAGGAACACAATGAAGGATGATGTGACTATTGCGGCCAGCAAGAGCCAGCCGTTGGGCCCGAGGACGGGGGACATGGGGAGGTCCGGGGGGCTGGGCTTGAACCAAACGGTTCGGATTTGTTTATGAGCGTTGGAGGTTGGTGGCGCCTTTTCTCTGGTGACGAAGGCTTCAATCTTGATCTGCAATTTGGAGAGGTCTGGTGAGATGTTACTTGAGATGGGGAGGAGGAGGTCGAGCATTGTGAGATCGGACGAGGTCTTGAAGGAGCAGATGAGGATGACGCTCGGGGTTGGAGCACCGAGGGTCGAGCTTCGGTGGATGAGCTCTCGGATTATTGAGATGAAGGGAGCAATTCCGCTGCCGCCACTCACCAGCACAAGAGAGTCGTGCCTGCAAAGAGAAATTCCGAATAAGTTCTGAGACACGAGGGACTAACGCAATTCGAATACAAATTACAAATTCAATCATACGTTAAGAAGTTCACTGAAGCAGGACCGTAAAGGCCCTTCAACTGAAACATCGAGGCGCTCCAGCGACGGCTGATTGAGTTTCTGGTACAATTTCTGAGTCCAGGTTCCTTCTTTCTTGATGATGACACTGAGCTGCTCAGGCTCGAAGTTGCTGCAGGAATTTTTAGTGAACGGGTGCCATTGCAGTGAGGAGATGCCCGGGACATTGATGAACACACTACTCAACGGAGTGTAACTAAATCCTGCAATATTGGAACAAATAAATCACATGTTAGCCAAAGATTTGGATCGAATTTTTGGGCGGTCCAAATCGACAATTTTAACTACTAACATGGATGGACTCACCTGGGCTCTTGGAGCAGTTGAGCTCAACTGCTGCCGATGGCAAAAGGCGGGCGGAAACAAGCCTAACTCGCCGCCGAGATTGCAAGAATCGCAAGTACCGTCCACCATGAAGAGGTAGACGCCGGGGAGAATATAGCAGTAGAAAGACATGCCAATATGGAACAAGTAGAAGAGGAGGAAGATGACGTACAGCTGATGAGTGTAGAAGAAGACCTCAAACATCTTGCGGCGATTGCGGGGAAAACTCGTAGCCCACAAGGCCAAACCTGTGCAATCTCACCAGCCAAGAACGAGTCACCGTCTGTGGCCCAGTCCAACATCTGGAATCAATCAGAGGAGCGTTTTCATCCCTCGAACTGCATGCAATTGTTACAAGAAAAATGAACTTGTTTGTGGTAGTTAAAGAATTTCTCTGTTACCAGCGAGAGATTGTTGGTACAAATCCACAAGATGACATAGCAGAGGCCGTGTGCAGTTGAGAGGGCCATGACGATGTGGCCGAGCCAGACGTGATACTTGACGCTGGCCTCTGAGGTCAGGCCGACGAGAGGAAGAAGGGAGAAGCCACGAGTGACGGGGAAGAAGAGGAAAGCAAGGCATATGTTTCCAACGAGACCAAATCGGAGACCAGCAGTTTCCAGTTTAGCTTGTGAGCCAATAATCAAGGCACGATCCAGCTACGCCCAGTCAAGTTTGTTAGAGTTTGTTAGCATAATTGTAGGATCTGATGGCACGATCCAGCTACGCCCAGTCAAGTTGTTAGAGTTTGTTAGCATAATTGTAGGATCTGATGACGTCATTTTAGCTAAGATTGTTGAGGTTGTGAAGGCTATTTAAAAGCCAAGTAGCTGTAATTGTTTCACAGTGAATTGAAAATAAAAACCTAAAGTTTCTTTTCCCCTCAAAAATCAGTTTGCCTCTCGTTCCCAGTTTGTTACTAACGATCCTTTGCAGGTCTCGGAGCTGCTCGAACCAACATCTGGTATCAGAGCTGCCGGTTAATGCCCAAATACCTTCGTCTCAACACCATGGCGATGATTTCAGGGTCCTCATCCTCGACAGCACCAGCAACAAAGGAGGGCGGAATCACTCTTCATTACCCAATGCTAACCCCGACAAACTACTCCACCTGGGCCATTAAAATGGAAGTTTTCATGGAGGCTCAGGGAGTTTGGGAGGCAGTCGAACCTGCGGCAGGCGTGGCCATGGACAAGAAGAAGGATAAATTGGCATTGGCATGCATCTTCCAAGCAGTTCCAGAGGAGATCTTGTTACAATTGGCGAAGTACAAGACATCCAAAGAGGCGTGGGAAAGCTTGAAGACAATGTACCAAGGGGTTGATCGCGTTAAGAAGGCGCGAATTCAGACCCTGAAGAGCGAGTTCGAGACCCTACGAATGAGGGATTCTGAGTCCGTCGATGAGTTTGCAGGGAAACTCACAACCCTGGCAAGCAAGATTCGAGGGCTTGGAGAGAAGATGGACGACGACGTGATCGTCAAGAAGATACTTGTTTCTGTGCCTGACAAATTTTTGCAGGTAGTAGCCGCGATTGAACAATTCGCGGATGTTGAAACAATGCAGTGGAGGAGATCATTGGCCGCCTCAAAGCTTACGAGGAGCGCATACGTGGGAGAGATGAAAGCAGCGGAAGCCAACTTCTCCTGACTCACGCTGAGTGGCAAGCAAAGAAGAAGAAGAATAGACAGCCTGAACCTTCGTCGAACACCAAGCAAAACAACTCGACCAATCGAGGGCGTGGCAACCCTCTCGTTGAGGTCGTGGGCGCGGAAGAGGAGGTCGAGATGGCCAGAGAGCAGCACCTCAAGAAGGTGATGGAGGTCGTGATTCAACTAACCATAACAAGTCAAAGTTCAGATGTCATTACTGCAACAAAGTTGGGCACTTCGCGTCGGAGTGTTACAGCCGACGCAGAGACGAGGAAGCCAACTTGGCTCGAGCACAAGATGAAGAGGCCGCGTTGCTTCTGGGTGAGACTCAGAAGGAGTCTCCAGGGGTGATCATGCTTAACGAAGACAAGAACGTACCCAATCTACGTGCTGCAGATGAAGCACAAGTCGACTCAGACATGTGGTATCTCGACAATGGCGTGAGTAATCACATGATGGGCCATCAAAACAAATTCAAGGAACTTGATCGGAGTGTCACAGGGCATGTCAAGTTTGGTGACGGCTCGACAGTGCAGATCGAGGGGAAAGGCTCGATCCTATTCCAATGCAAAGAACGGGGAGCAACGACTACTTCCCGAGGTATACTTCATCCCTAAACTAAGAAGTAACATTTTAAGTCTTGTCCAATTGACAGAGGATGGGAGCAAGGTGGAGCTGTTCGACGACCATTTAAAGGTGTTCGACAAAAGGGGTGTGTTGCTGATGAAGGTCAGGAGATCTGCAAACCGCCTATACAAGATAGTGCTTCAATCTTGCAAGCCTATTTGCCTGTTGTCCAAGCTTGAAGATCCAGCCTGGCTGTGGCATGCAAGGCTAGGACACATCAACTTCTTTGCGCTTAAACTGATGGCAGAGAAGAAGTTGGCCATTGGACTTCCTAAAGTCGAACACCCAAACCAATTGTGTGAAGGCTGCCTCGTCGCCAAGCAAGCCCGACTCCCTTTCCCTCAGCAGACGAACTACAGGGCTGAGAGACGTCTGCAACTCATCCATGCTGACTTGTGTGGGCCTATTACACCCGCAACTGCAGCAGGTAACAGATACTTTCTCCTACTCGTGGATGATTTCAGTAGGATGATGTGGGTGTTCATGTTAAAAGATAAGAGTGAAGCTTTCAATTCTTTTAAGAAGTTCAAATAACTTGTGGAGAATAAGTGTGATAGCAAGGTGAAGACACTTAGAACTGATCGCGGAGGAGAGTTCTTGTCCAGAGACTTCACTAATTATTGTGAAGCTGAAGGAATTCAACGACACTTTACTGCCCCGTACACGCCACAACAGAATGGGGTGGTAGAGCGTCGGAACAGGACCGTGATGGACACGACGAGAAGCTTGATGAAGAGCAAGCAGGTGCCTGCAATGTTATAGGGAGAAGCAGTTAGACATGCTGTTTATTTGCTCAATAGATTGCCGACGAAGTCTCTCCACGAGATGACACCCTTTGAAGCTTGGCACGGTAAGAAACCAAACGTCAATCACTTGAAGTTGTTTGGTTGTATTACACACATGAAAGCTGCAGGTCCCTATCACAAGAAGTTAGACGATCGCAGCACCCCTCTAGTCTACCTTGGTGTGGAAGAAGGTAGCAAGGCTCATCGTCTCCTTGATCCTCAATGTGGCAAAGTCCATATCAGTCGGGACGTCGTGTTCGACGAAGCAGGAAGTTGGGATTGGAGCAGGCCCGACGGAGCTAATCCAATGAGCTGGGTTGAGTTCTCCATTCAAGTTCCAGTTGAGGAAAATGCAACCCAGCCACCACGAAGAGCAGAGGAGCATCCAGCTGAGAGCGTAGGAGACGCGCTCTCACCATTGACGCACGGGACATCACCAGCGTCAAGACAGCTTGCTACACAAGAAGTTGAAGGTTCAACTTCAAGCAACACGCCCGCACCAACACCACAATCAAATCAGCCAAGAGGAACTAAATCTCTAGCTGACATCTATGCAGAGACTACAGCAATATCACCTTACCCAGACATGTTGTACTTGTCGACTGAAGAACCGGCAAACTATCGAGACGCAGCTCTAGAACGGGAATGGCGTCAAGCAATGCAAGCTGAATTCGAAGCCATCGAGAAGAACCAAACCTGGGAGCTCACTGAGTTACCACCAGGTCACAAGCCCATCGGACTCAAGTGGTTTACAAGGTGAAGAGAGACAACGAGGGGAAGATACTCAAGTACAAAGCAAGACTTGTCGCGAAGGGCTATGTACAAGACAAGGTGTCGACTTTGATGAGGTATTTGCCCCGGTCGCGAGACTTGATACTGTTCGATTAATTCTCGCCCTTACAGCTCACCAAGGATGGCAAGTACACCACTTAGACGTGAAGTCGGCATTTCTTAATGGAGATCTCAAGGAGGAAGTGTATGTAGCTCAGCCCGAGGGATTCATCATCAAGAATCAAGAGGACAAGGTGTATCGCTTGTCCAAAGCTCTTTACGGCTTACGACAAGCACCAAGGGCTTGGAACCTGTGACTTGATAACTGCTTGAAGAACCTTGGTTTCAGTAGGTGCACCCAGAACAAGCAGTCTACACGAGAAGCAATGAAGATGAAGTGCTGATCGTAGGTGTTTATGTCGACGACCTCATTGTCACAGGAACAAGTCCAGCTGTAGTGAGAGGTTACAAGCTACAGATGATGCAAGAATTCGACATGAGCGATCTTGGATTGCTCTCATATTACCTTGGGATTGAGGTAAATCAACAAGCTGATCACATTTCTTTGAAACAAACAGCCTATGTTAAGAGAGTATTGAAGCAATCCGGGATGGAGGATTGTAACGCAACGAAGTATCCTATGGAGGCTAAGTTGCAGCTCAACAAAGATGAAGGAGGGACACCCATTGATGCAACTCAATACAGGCGTGTCATCGGGTGTCTAAGGTATCTAACTCACACTCGCCCAGACTTGAGTTACTCCATTGGGATTGTGAGCAGGTATATGGAGAGGCCGACGACCCTCCACCATCAAGCCGTGAAGCAAATTCTCAGGTACTTGAAGGGGACACTTGAATATGGGCTCGAGTACAGGAGAGGCCAAGGAGATGCAGAGGTGATTGGCTTCTCCGATAGCAACTTGGCCGGAGATGCAGATGACAGGAAGAGCACGACTGGTATGGCTTTCTATCTGAATCAAAACCTATTCACTGGGCTTCGCAGAAGCAAAAGACCGCGGCCCTTTCCTCTTGTGAAGCAGAGTTTATGGCGGCAACAGCCGCAGCTTGTCAAGCACTATGGCTCAGGAGTTTGGTGAGCGAAGTGACTGGTCGTTCACCCGAGCCAGTCACATTGTTCGTCGACAACAAATCGACGATTGCCCTGATGAAGAACGCTGTATTCCATGGTCGGAGCAAGCACATAGATACCCGCTTCCATTTCATACGGGAGTGTGTTGAGCAAGGGCAGATCAAAGTCGAGTTCGTGCGGACTGAAGATCAGAGATCAGACATTTTGATGAAGGCACTCGCAAAGCAAAAGTTCGCGGAGATGCAGCAGAAGCTCGGAGTTCTCAACCTCAATCGTGCCTAGATTAAGGGGGAGACTGTGAGCCAATAATCAAGGCACGATCCAGCTACGCCCAGTCAAGTTTGTTAGAGTTTGTTAGCATAATTGTAGGATCTGATGGCACGATCCAGCTACGCCCAGTCAAGTTTGTTAGAGTTTGTTAGCATAATTGTAGGATCTGATGGCGTCATTTTAGCTAAGTTTGTTGAAGCTGTGAAGGTTATTTAAAAGCCAAGTAGCTGTAATTGTTTCACAATGAATTGAAAATAAAAACCTGAAGTTTCTTTTCCCCTCAAAATTCAGTTTGCCTCTCGTTCCCAGTTTGTTGCTAACGATCCTTTGCAGGTCTCGGAGCTGCTCGAAACCAACATAGCTTGCCACCTGAGAGATGATCCACTCTCAAGTTATACTGATAAAGCAAATCATAAAGCTAACTGAGTTTTGTGGGGTGAATTCAAATTGATCCATCAGTTATTTTATTCATAATTTATAGTAAAAATTTCTTTGAATGTAATTTCCATAGAACGAGATTGACAAATAGTTATTTTTCTTTTGCCTTGGGTGTCTTCTAGTTAGAATATGCCAACTGGCACCTTTATTGCTAGTATGTGTAGTGGTACTACTCAATAGTTATTAATTTTTTTATTTTAATTATTTAATTTAAATATTAGTGTTTTAAGTAATAGAAAAGTGAAAGTTTCATTTTCTGTGATATGGTAAGAGATTATCATACATAGTTAGTAAGAGATTATCATACATTGTTACTCATCCTATAGATTTGTCATATTGTGTGTAGAGTTCACAGATAGTTTCCTCCGCAGACCTTTTGTTATGCGAGCAAAGCTATTGTTTAGATACATTGACAAGACCCACAAAATCATGGCCAGAAACATCAAGCAAAAGGCCAGTTCCATCGCCGTGAAGATCCCCAAGGGTCCTTTCACGATCACCGGCTTCTTCCATGACTCTAGACGATGGCTTAATTCCCCTCTGCTGTAAATCAAATTAATTTCAAAAAGTTAGAAAAATATTGGTCCCCAATTTCGTTGCGCCCATCATCATCACCACCATGACCAGCACCTAGCTAGTGGAGTTGGAATCAAATGTGATCCTAGGTTTTCAAGATGAGTCTCTGTCTGTCATCATCTTTTCTTCTTCAACTTCAATAAAAGCTATTCGAGAAAGGGTAGAACCTTACGTCTGCACGATATGGCTTCTCTTCTTCATTACGTTGAGGTAGACGCATCCAGCAACAGATATGAGCAGGATGGGAAAGTGTATGCCAGTATGTTCGTCCCTGCGGCGTGCAAGTATCTGTTGGATATCTGCTTAACAGAAATCAATCTGACAACTAATCAAGATCACTGAGATATCAACAATCTAATTGACCAGGTCGGCAAATATCAGGTGAGAGGTTTTCCGTTCAATAGAACGTTCCTTAATTTAAGAACTACCTTTCAATTTCCTTGGTTAAAGCACCAATTAGACTGAATCTAAGTCAGTCTCGATATACTGTAAAGTATATCCCCTGTATAAAGGACTTAATTCACTTATACAGTATTTAGAGTGAGGTACGCTTAGAGCGAATCTCCTTAAGACAATTACGTCCCCTGCACCGGTACTAACGGGATAATGGACGCTGGTCTCCCAAGATACAACACTCTTTCACGGTATTTGGATAGCACTACCAAATCACCGTACGGTCGAACCATAGTCAACCAGTACCTTCACAGGATCGTTGAAGTAGCGGTACAAGGACAAATTTCAATGAATATTTGCCTTTACTCTCTGGAGGAGCACCCACTGTTGAGGACGAAGGAAGGTTGAAGAATATTATTTCTTCAGAAGTACCAGATTCAGACAACAATTCTTATAAAAGAATCTGTTGAATTTTCTGATTCCTCTTTCAGAACAATTTTACAGAATCTTCTTTGGAAGTCGCTTCGGAAACCGAGTTACGGATTTCCCGCTTCACGCTGGAAGTCGCTTCAGAACTTCACCGCCAGTTCAGAACGCATAGCTTCAGAACTCAGATAGAGAAAGAGAGATTGTTGTTGGTGTTGGTATGTTTCAATTGAGAGTTTGGAGTGCTTTATATAGCACTCCAGGAGGGGCCAACAGTTCGAAGCGCACGCACACATGTGCGGGCGGGCATAGATCCCTCCCAATCACGCGCGAAAACTCCAAGTACCCAAAGGGCACGCCCTTTGCTCTCAATTTTCTTTATTTATACACCACAAACTTCCATCCCATGGCCAATGTGGGACTAAATGCTTTTAGCTACCTTTAGTCCCGTTTTGACTTTGAATTAGGCAATCTTTGGACTTGAATATCTCATTCATTCGAAGTCGGAATTGAACATGTGAATATACCACGTTCATCTTCAATGGAAGGAGAACACACTCCAACCATCATCCAGTTGATTCGATCAACGGATCTCACCATAATTCAACTCGAAGATTCATACATATATTCTTCAATTCCAACAATCCCCCACAATGAATGGAGATTCAAGGAAATGACACACAAAGAGACTGACTCTATTGTGAAAGGTACTTGAGAAAAGAAACTGCATAAGGATAGGTGAACTAGGTCTTGAACCTTCCATAGCGAAAGCTTTATCGGACTTACTGGCTAATCAGTGAACTAGGTCTTGAACTGTTAGCCGTTAGTGTAAGCCAAGTCAACAAGCTTCACACAGTGACTTTCCAAATCAACTTTGGTTCTCGGTTGTGCCCGTTTTGGCCCTGGACATTCTTGGTTTCAGAGAGTATCTTTAGGGAATAACAGCCTCCATAGAAATTCCCAAAGAGCCGACCCAACTCTATACTCACATAGGTGATGGACCTATTAAGAGTAGTCTACTCTACTCCACTTGTTTAGTAACAAGATATAGGTATCATTAAAAGCGTTAAGCTTATCCTTAATCCACTTGTAGAAAAGCACTTATGTGCACCTTAGGAATGGATTGGAGTCAAGCTCCCAAGTGCTTACTTGCTGAGTCAATCATAACTAGTTTTTTCTCTTGAACTTAGTCCGTGGGATCTCCAGTCGCTAAGTGAGGTTTCCATTAAGCTGACTCGGTAAGGTTAGGCTTTTAGACCCATTCCCCTCGATGCGCAGTTTATACGCTCTCCACTTAAATCTTTAGTAAGCGGATCCGCTAAATTATCCTTTGACGATACAAAGTGAATAGAGATAATTCCATTTGAGAGCAACTGCTTCACGGTATTATGTCTACGACGAATATGTCTAGACTTACCGTTGTATATAACATTTTGTGCCCTAGATATAGCTGCTTGATTATCGCAGTGTATACATATGGCGGGCACTGGCTTTTGCCATAATGGTATATCTTCTAAGAATTGTCGAAGCCATTCTGCTTCTTCTCCAGCCTTATCTAAGGCTATGAATTCCGATTCCATAGTGGAACGGGCAATACATGTTTGCTTAGAAGATTTCCAAGATACCGTTGCTCCTGCTAGAGTAAATACGTATCCGCTAGTTGATTTTGATTCCTCAGAATCTGCAATCTAATTAGCATCACTGTATCCTTCCAGTACAGGTGGATACTGTCCATATCTCAAGGCATATTCCTTGGTATGTGATACGTAACCCAATACTCGTAGTATAGCGGTCCAATGTAGATCACTAGGATTGCTAGTGTATCTACTTAACTTGCTTACAGCGTAAGCAATATCGGGTCTAGTGCAATTCATCAAATATATTAGACTTCCGATAATCTAAGAATACTCCAACTGGCGTATTCCAGTTCCTGTATTCTTATGAAGGTGGACGTATGGGAGAAAAGGATTTGAATTCTCCTTTATCCCATGATCCTTGAATCTTTCTATCATCTTATCCACGTAGTGAGATTGAGATAGACTGATTCCATCTGGTGTTCTGGTAATTTTAATTCCTAAAATTACATCAGCAACCCCCAGATCCTTCATGTCAAAACTGTTGGATAATATTCTTTTAGTGGACTTAATAATCTCAATATTAGTCCCAAATATCAACATGTCGTCTACATAAAGACAAACAATGATACATGCATCTCCAACTGTTTTCGTATAAACACACTTATCGCATTCATTGATAGTGAATCCATCTTTGATCATGACACTATCAAATTTCTCATGCCATTGTTTAGGAGCCTGCTTTAAACCATATAAGGATTTTACCAATTTACACACCTTGTGTTCTTGGCCCTTGACTTTAAATCCTTCAGGTTGCTCCATATATATCTCTTCACTTAATTCACCATTTAAAAATGCAGTCTTGATATCCATTTGATGGATATCTAAGTTGTGCAATACTGCAATTGCAATTAACATCCGAATGGACGTTATTCTTGTTACTGGTGAATAAGTATCGAAGTAGTCAAGTCCTTCTATTTGTCGATAACCCTTGGCTACTAATCTAGCCTTGTACTTATCGATAGATCCATCGGGTTTTAATTTTCTTTTGAAAATCCACTTACACCCAATTGGTTTACTGCCAGGAGGCAAGTTTACCAATTCCCAAGTATGATTACTTAGTATGGATTCTATTTCGCTATTTATAGCTTCTTTCCACATTTGTGCTTCTGGGGTTGACATAGCCTCTTTAAATGTTTGAGACTCGCTCTCAATAGCGTATGCTATGAAATCTGGACCAAAAGATTTTGAGATTCTAGATCTCTGACTTCTTCTTGGTTCAGTTTCCGCATTAATAGTCGGTTCCTCGGAACTTTCATCCCTGAACGCCATCTCGTGTGTTCTTTTCCCAGAAGTCTTATCTTTTTCCCTTTTATATGGAAAAATATCTTCAAAGAACACAGCATCTCTAGATTCGATAATCATGTTTACATGAATATCTGGTATTTCTGATTTATGAACCAGAAATCTGTAGGCACTACTATTCAAGGCATAGCCTATTAATATGCAGTTCATAGTTTTTGCTCCCAACTTAGTCTTTTTAGGTAATGGTGCTAGCACCTTTGCTAGGCACCCCCATATTTTGAGGTAATGGTAGGAAGGTGTCCTTCCATGCCATAACTCGAATGGTATAAGACCAAGTTTCTTATGGGGTACTCTATTTAGAATATAATTTGCAGTTAATAGAGCTTCCCCCCACTAGTTCTGCGGAGCTCCAGAACTTACGAGCATGGAATTGACCATCTCCTTCAAAGTTCTGTTCTTCCGTTCAGCAATTCTATTTTGCTGAGGAGTATATGGTGCTGTTGTTTGATGTATTATATCAAAACTAACACATAACTCACTAAAATCATTTGATTCATATTCTCCGCCTCTATCGGATTTTAGAATCTTGATTTTCTTGTTGAGTTGATTCTCAACTTCGGCTTTATATGTTATAAACATATTTATTGCCTCATCCTTACTGTTTAAAAGATACACATAACAGTATCTTGTACAATCATCAATAAAAGTAATGAAATACTTTTTACTGCCTCTAGTTGGCATAAACTTCAAATCACACAGATCGCTATAAATTAACCCTAAAGGTTCTGTATTTCGATCAATTGAGTGAAATGAATTTTTCGCCAACTTGGCCTCGACACAAATCTCACACTTGCGAATTTCTTCCAAGTTGAGTTTAGGAATATATCCCAAATTAGACAAGTTTTTCAAAGACTTGTAATTTACATGCCCTAATCTAGCATGCCACAAAATAGGAGAGTCAAGTAAATAAACAGAAGAATTTTCTTTATTTATAAGTTTCGGGTACAAATACACAGACTTTTTATCTACCACTGCAACATTGGCTTTAAAAAGTCCATCAACAAGATAACTCTTTCCCACATACATCCCTCCCTTTGTAAGTACAAATTTATCGGATTCAAACACCATTCTAAATCCTTTCTTACTAAGTATTGATCCGGAGATCAAATTCTTGCGGATGTCTGGAACATGAAGCACATCGTTAAGAGTAAGCTCTTTCCCCGATGTCCACTTCAGGATGACCTTGCCTTTTCCTTCAATCTTTGAGACGGCTGAATTTCCCATGAATAGTTGCTCATCTTGCTCCAGTATTTGATATTCAGAGAATAATAATTTCTCAGAGCAGATGTGCCGAGTAGCCCCAGTGTCTACCCACCAATCCTTATTGTTGGTTGTCAGATTCACTTCTGACACCACAACTGAAAGGCTTGGAGACTCATGGTCGGTCAAGTTTGCCTGTGGGTGGCTTTTCTTGTTCTTTTTGAGACGGCTGCGACATTCATTCACCTTATGCCCCTCTTTATTGCAGATGTAGCAAGTTCCCTTGAAGCGCATGTTCTTGCCTTCTTGGACCTTGCCTTTGTACCCCTGGGAAGTCTTTTCCGCTTTAAGCCTTTGGAAGTAGACGCTTTCCCCTTTGAGTCTTCGATCACATTGGCTTTTGCTTCGTAGGAGTTCTTACTGCTCCTTTTCTCGGACTTTCTGTTGTCCTCCTCGATTCGAAGCCTCACAATGAGATTTTCCAATTTTAACTCCTTTCGCTTGTGCTTCAGGTAGTTCTTGAAATCTCTCCATGCATGTGGGAGTTTCTCCATGATAGTAGCAACCTGAAAAGTTTCAGGTAAGATCATACCTTCGGCTTCTATCTCGTGCAAGATAAGTAGGAACTCTTGCACCTGACTGATTACAGTCTTGCTGTCTACCATTTTGTACTTCAGAAATCGTCCTACGACGAACTTCTTGGTACCAGCATCCTCAGTCTTGTACTTCTTGTCAAGACTGGCCCATAACTTCTTTGCCGTTGTGATAGGACTGTAGACATTGTAAAGAGAGTCATCCAGTCCATTTAAAACATAATTTCGGCAAAGGAAGTCACATTGAGTCCATGCATCAGTTGCAGGCTCTGGTAGATCTTCTTGCAGGAATCTGGCCAGATGAAGAGTGGTCAAGTAGAAGAGCATCTTCTGTTGCCATCTCTTGAATTCTGTGCCATCAAATTTTCCTGGCTTCTCCGGCTTCGGTTAGGAAGTAGAGTAGGCATCAATGCTTGTAGCTGCATGTTTGGTGCCTTGTTTGAGCTATCTTGATTAGTCTCAGACATCTTCTGCAAGTTCAAGCAGAACAGAAGTAAGAAACGCTAATTGTCTTAAGAATGTTATATATCTGCTTAACAGAAATCAATCTGACAACTAATCAACAATCTAATTGGTCAGGTCGGCAAATATCAGGTGGGAGGTTCTCTGTTCAATAGAACATTCCTTAATTTAAGAACCACCTTTCAATTTTCTTCCTTGGTTAAAGCACCAATTAGACTGAATCTAAGTCAGTCTCGATATACTGTAAAGTATATCCCCTGTATAAAGGACTTAATTCACTTATACAGTATTTAGAGTGAGGTACGCTTAGAGCGAATCTCCTTAAGACAATTACGTTAATGGATGCTGGTCTCCCAAGATACAACACTCTTTCACGGTATTTGGATAGCACTACCAAATCACCGTACGGTCGAACCGTAGTCAACCAGTACCTTCACAGGATCGTTGAAGTAGCGGTACAAGGACAAATTTCAACTGAATATTTGCCTTTACTCTCTGGAGGAGCACCCACTGTTGAGGACGAAGGAAGGTTGAAGAATATTATTTTTGAAGAATATTATTTCTTCAGAAGTACCAGATTCAGACAACAATTCTTATAAAAGAATCTGTTGAATTTTCTGATTCCTCTTTCAGAACAATTTTGCAGAATCTTCTTTGGAAGTCGCTTCGGAAACCGAGTTACGGATTTCTCGCTTCACGCTGGAAGTCGCTTCAGAACTTCACCGCCAGTTCAGAACGCAGAGCTTCAGAACTCAGATAGAGAAAGAGAGATTGTTGTTGGTGATGGTATGTTTCAATTGAGAGTTTGGAGTGCTTTATATAGCACTCCAGGAGGGGCCAACAGGTTCGAACCCAAACTCCAGAACCTTTGGCCCAGCAGCCGTGTCTGTTGGCAGCCCAACAGTCGGGCGGGCATAGATCCCTCCCAATCGCGCGCCAAAACTCCAAATACCCAAAGGGCACGCCCTTTGCTCTCAATTTTCTTTATTTATACATCACAAACTTCCATCCCATGGCCAATGTGGGACTAAATGCTTTTAGCTACCGTTAGTCCCGTTTTGGCTTTGAATTAGGCAATCTTTGGACTTGAATATCTCATTCATTCGAAGTCGGAATTGAACATGTGAATATACACGTTCATCCCCAATGGAAGGAGAACACACTCCAACCATCATCCAGTTGATTCGATCAACGGATCTCGCCATAATTCAACTCGAAGATTCATACATATATTCTTCAATTCCAACAGTATCAACATATTATTTTTCGTGAAAAATCAAGAAAATGAAAAAGATAAACCGTGATTGATTTGAAACCTTGGCGCCCAAAATATGTGGAACTAGTCGCCATCCTGATCTCTGGAGACCACTTGTTTCTGTAGGTATTGGTCGGCATCATGACCCAGGGCAGCATCCAGCCCAAGAACACGATGCCGAGCAACAGTTTCGTTGCCGTTAAAATCATTATCGATGACGAAGATGGATTTCCCATCTTAGTTTCTTCTTTCTTCTCACTTCACTGCTGATTACTAGATCTTGATGATTTCTATCTAAATGGGCGCGTTTGCTAGATGAATTTAAGGAGAGGTGGGAATGTTTCATTTATACAAAGCACGGACTTGCTGTCACTAGAGAGGATGAATGGGCAGCATGATTCACGTCATATGTGACCACAGCTGCATGCTGCCAAGGGAATGTCAACCCACATAATGGAAGAACCTCCGCAGTTGACTCTCATGTGATATAACTGTACAGTACAGTCTGTACTGATTGGTAGTACTGCGCGGTGCAATTTGCACTCTGGACCTCCACTCCCTTGATCGATCATCGTTTTCGTTGTCTTTTCATTTCCTTCACATTCCGTCTTAGTATTTTATTTGCTTGCTTATTATTTTCAGATGTGAACTTTCCTTGTATATTTGAGTTTGATGAGGAGAGAAAACATATGCATATTAATGTATAGAGATACGCGAGCATGTTCGGTTTGATTCGCGCACAAGGAGAAGGGGCTTAAATGATGAGTGCAATAATAGAATTTTAATGGTCTATCTAGATCATCTTTCCTTGTATATTTGAGTTTGATGAGGAGAGAAAACCATATGCATATTAATGTATAGAGACACGCGAGCCTATTCGGTTTGGTTCGTGCACACAAGGAGAGGGGGCTTAAATAATGAGTGCAATAATAGAATTTTTAACTGTCTATCTAGATCATCTTACCAAATTATTTGAGTTTGAAGAGGAGAGAAAACGTATGCATATTAATGTATAGAGATACGCGAGCATATTCGGTTTGGGTCATGCACAAGGAGAAGGGGGCTAAAATGATGAGTGCAATAATAGAATTTTTAACGGTCTATCTAGATCATCTTACCAAATTATTTGAGTTTGATGAGGAGAGAAAACGTATGCATATTAATGTATAGAGATACGCGAGCCTATTCGGTTTGGTTCGTGCACACAAGGAGAAGGGGGCTTAAATGATGAGTGCAATAATAGAATTTTTTACGGTCTATCTAGATCATCTTACCAAATTATTTGAGTTTGATGAGAGAAAACATATGCATATTAATGTATTGAGATATGCAAGCATATTCGGTTTGATTCGTGCATAGGGAGAAGGGGGCTTAAATGATGAGCACAATAATAGAATTTTTAATGGTCTAAATCATCTTACCAAATTATTTGAGTTTGATGAGGAGAGAAAACATATGTATATTAATGTATAGAGATATGCAAGCATGTTCGATTTTGTATCGAGAGAAGGGGCTTAAATGAGGAGCGCAGTAATAGAATTTTAACAGCCTATCAAGATCATCTGACCAAACACTCCACATATGCTTCAGTTTCATTTATTAATGGCTCAATCTACTCTCAGATACATCGAGGGAGATGACAGTTGGATGTGTATTTGATTTTGGAGGAAAAATTTGAGTTCCCCTCTATTTACATTTAATTTTAGTCTCACATTAGATAATCCAAAGAAATTTGAGTGGTATATATATCAACTCTTTCTATACCTATTGTTATGAATGTTAGGCCATGGGTGCCTCCTCACATGCGTGCACAAGCGCCAAACTGAACTGGGCCGGATTCGGGTGGCACGCACCTACGACTTGCGAATACGAATGCAGATTCGTTCAAGGGGTTCTTAGACCTACTAAATTTTGGAAATTATTTTTGTCTTTCGGAGCTATCTCCGAGCTTCTGGGGCGAAGTAACCCGAGTACTTGAACTCGGAGTGATTCCCGAGCACTTGACCTCGGAATCATCCTCGAGTGCTTGGACTTAGAGTGATCTCGGAGTGACCCCAAGCACTTAGACTCGAGATCATCTTGAGCACTTGGACTTTGGAGTCTTTCCAGATTACTTGAACTCGGAATATTCCCGAGCTCCATCTCATTCTCTCGAAGTCCTTCACGGTTTTTATTTGTAATGTTTCTTAAACATAAAAGCGGAGCTGCGAACGTGCTGAGTTGTTGCACATTAATTGCAATCAACCTGAACGTGCGCTTGATTTGTGCAAGGGCTATTAGTAATGAGTAGAGCTCTATGCCTCTATATAAGCTTCTCTTTGTTCATTCTCTGAGAGACACATAAATCTGAGATTTACAGCTACATTTTTTATCTCCACTGTCATATTTGCTCAAGTTTTACTTCAATTTTATGGACAACAATTCTCTATCTGAGCATGAGGTTTGTCTACTGTCCTAATCCGAGTGCTGGTGATTTCGAGAGATTCTTTTACCGCTACTGGAAAAAGTCAAAACAACGTCTAGAAAAGGAGACGGGCTTTTGATCTTTCAGGGCAGTGATTACGCGACTGTATTCCTCAAGCCAGATTTAATATTCTGTTTTAATTCTGTAGTAGCATGCTAGAAAGTTTAATTTAATTTGTTTTGTCAAGATAATTGATTTACATGTTTTTAAGAAAATAGCAAAGTCACAACCAACAATCTAAAAAGGATCAAAAGAATATAATAATTATTTCTTATTTTCATGCTATAATCTGTTTCTATTTTGCTTAAATATATAATATTTCACTACTTGCATGCTTCTATTACTTGTCATAACTTATAGTGTATTTTCATGCTAGATTAATTTAGAAATTAATCTGAAATAATTTTTAATTCTTGAACTACTTACTGTTTTATTTCTAGTTGTAATTGCTTATCTTGTTAGATTTCTTATCATATTATCATACAAGAATTTTGTTTTAGTTACTTGCTAAATTAAATTCTAACATCCTCATAACTTAGAGTGCAGAATTCAATAGCTTATTCTGTCACTATGCCCAACCCTGACCACTCTAAGAGCGCTAAACCTGATAAATTCACTGGCACATATTTTAAGATTTGAAAATCAGATGAAGTACTGGTTGACCACTTTAGGACTCATTCATCCATAGATGATTTAATTCTTGTACCTTCTCCTAAACCATCACCTGCCAAATCATCATCTGCTGAAGCTCCTTCTTCAACTCCTCCTTCTATATCTATTTGAAACCAGAGGAGATTGACTATCATTGTCTCCATAAGATTCTTAGTGCACTCTCTGATAGTCCATATGATATTTACCATGAATATAAGAGTGTCAAAGAACTGTTGACAACACTTGTGAAAGAATATGGCCTCGATGATGCTGGAATCGAAAGAGTCACTTCCTCTTTTTCTTCAATAAATTCATGATATCTAACAACAGACCTATCAATGATTAACTTCATAAATTTTAAGATTTTATCCTGCACCTTCAATCAAAATAGAATTTTCTAACGATTACAAGGTATCCTGTCTCATTGATAAACTTCCTCCTTCCTGGTGGCTTTGCTGGAGACTTCCATCACAAGCAAGGTGGCCTTACTCTGTTCAAGCCCTTAAAGTGATTCGCATAGAAGATCAGCATAGGTAAAATTTCAAACTCAAGTCTGAACTGAAAGCCAAAGCCAAAACTTGGTGGAAGATCAGCCTAAGCGTAAATTATGAATCTCAAGAGCCAAAAATTCAAGAAATCCAATCACTTTCATTCTTCTCCTTATGCCAACTCTTCTTCTTTCAAACTTTTGCAATCTTTCCCCTTCATACTCAAAACCTCTAGCCAGAAGACCGATGGAAGATTCTGCTATGTCTGCGGGAGAACCAATCACTTGGCGCCATAATGCTTCAACCAGATGACAGAACCAGTCAAGGCTTAACCAAGAGAAAAAAGAGAAAATGACAGACACAAGGTCAATATGGTGAACTGAAGTCCAACACTTTTAGGTTAGAGTCCTCTCTTCTTATTGTCAACTTTATCACTTTCTCCTCAGAGTGGTTAGACTCTGGAGCTAATATTCATATGTACACTAATCCTCCTAGTTTAAATTCTATCAGTAACAACATGGAGGAAGCGTGAGCCTGATAGATGACTCCACTAGAGATATATAAAGAGATCTGGACGCATTGATCTCAGAATGAACTCTGGAAAAGTTTGACTCTTCGGAACGTCCTGCATGTACTCACACTTTGGAGAAATCTGATCAACGAATCTTCTCTTCTTAGATTTGACTATAGGATTGCTAAAGAATTCAATAAGTCTGTAATCTCCAAATTAAATATTTTCTTGGAAAGGGTTCTGTTTGTAATGGTCTTTTCTGGCTCAATATAATCAATCCTTCTGATAATAAATTTCAATTCTTGTTGCTTTGAACATTGAGTCTTCTGATGTCTGGGATGATACATTGGGACATGTCAACTTTAATTTCATCAAGAAAATGATTAACTTGAATCTCATTCCTAAATCTTCTTTTGACTCATCTTCTAGATGTGAAATATATGTTCAAGGCAAACATATCTAAACACCTTTTCATAGTGATGTGTGTGATTCAAACAGAGTTCTCACTCGAGACAGTAAAAGATATTTTGTGATAATCATTATTGGCTACTCTAAATTTTATTACACCTATCTTCTCAAATCAAGGATGAAGTTCTCAATTTGCTCAAGGTGTATAAAGCTGAAGCTGAGAATCAGCTTGAGAGGAAGATCAAGATCCTAAGATCTAATCTCGGGGGAAGTATACCTTAAATGATATGGAAAGATTCTGCCAAGAGCACGACATTATTCATGAGGTAACTACTCCCCACAACCTCAATCCAACAGTATAGTTGAATAAAAGAATAGAATACTGATGGACATAATAAACTGCATGTTACTTAGCTCAGATGCACTAAAAAACTTTAGGGAGAAGCTCTCCTTTTTGCCTGTTTCATTCTCATATGGTTCCCCAAAGAGACTCCTACGTTACTCCCTATGAACATTAGAAAGAAAGAACTCTTAACATTCAATTCTTTAAAGTCTGGGGTGTTCCCCAGATGATGCCAATTGTGGATCTAATATACAAAGTCAACACTCACACAGAATATAGTGTTAAAGAAATAAACGTACTTGCAAATAAAGAAATAAATCACAGAAAAGTTAAGCAAACGCAAATACGAGTGATTTATCCTGGTTCGGTCCTCGTGACCTACATCCAGTCCCCAAGCCACCCGCTTGAGATTTTCCTTTATCTTTTAACTTTGTACACCCAAAATCAACACCTTGTATCCCACTTGACAAATATCCTTTGCCAAATGTATACAACTCTTCTTACAACTAAGAAGACCACAACACCTTGTACAACTTCTCTTCTACACCAGAAGACACTCTTGTACAATGCTTCCTTTGAGTGATTATAAACTTTCTTATAAGCCTTGATTCAGTATGTGATCGTGGACAAGGACTATTATAGGTTGACTTTCAGAAATCTTCACTTTGGAGTAGGAATTTGGTGAAGAAACAGAAAGTGGGAACAGTTTTCAGAGAACCAGAATTTTGGCAAGATTTTTGGTCAAAAAACTATAGATTTGAATTGATATATTGAACCTAAGATAACAACCTATTTATAGCTGAAATATATAGTCAGTTAGGGTCAGTTAGGGTAGTCATTAATACAAAATTGAATTTAAAACGTTAGATAAAACACCAGAATTCAATAACTGTACAAAAGTTACAAACTGCTATAAGTCGACTAGGGGTTGGGGGTTAGTCGACTAGGGTAGGCAATTTAGACTGGGTTAGTCGACTAATCTTGGGTATAAGTCAACTACATAAGACTGAACAGATATGCAAGTTTCTGAAAACTACAATTAGTCGACAGCAGGAATTATAAGTCGATTATAACATGTATTAGTCGACTAGTCATTTTTATAAGTCGACTAATAACCCTATTAGTCTGCTAATAGGAAGGGTCAAGTCTGCTAATAGGAAGGGTCAAGTCTAGTAATAGGAAGGGTCAAGTCTACTAATAGGTGGTCAAGTCTACTAATAGGAAGGGTCAGTCTACTAATAGACTAATGATGTATATGTGTGTTTCAAGGCTTTTAATATACTATTAACCATTACAATACACATCAATAACAACTCTCTTTAGGAAGTCTTGATCATGTAGAACTCTTGAATAGGCTTGAGATAGAGCTCCATATGATATGGCTTCACAAATGTATCATCAAAAGAAAGTTCCAAACATTCTTCCCCTTTTTGATGATGATACTTTGTTTGCACAAATGCTCCCCTTACAGAAAATAAGTTATATATTCTCCCCCTACAGAAAATGGGTTATAACAGATATAGAAACACTTGTGTTCTCCTCCTGTAATAAATATATCATAATATGTATATATATATATGATAAATATTTGAAGTATTGTTCTTATCAAACTTCTATGGTACCTGAAAGATAAACATTAGATGGTACCAATCATAAGAGCAAAGCATTAACTTTAGGAGACCAAAGCAAATTTGAATTTGGTTTTCATCTTTTAGTATACACAAAATTGCATGAATTACATATATCATGTATGTATGATGCAATATAAGTATTTTTGTCAACAATACTTAAGTTTTTAGGAATCCATATAAACTTGTTCTTAATTCTTTTTGAAATAATATCAGACTTTCTTTTCACAAAAAATTATATGGATTACTAACATATGAAGATTTTTCAAAAATCCAATACCATGATGATTATGTGACATCTTTTGTTATGATAACAAATCATTTAACTTTTCTTTTCCTTGATTAAACTTAGTCACATTTTTTAAAATCTCTTCATATTTCATTTTGAAAACTGACATGTCTTTATCTAACACAGAAATTCTTTCATTCAAAGACATAGTTTCCTTTTTAAGCAAAATATTTTCTTTTATAAAATTCTCATTATCCTTTTTTAATGATGATATCACTTTTTTAAAATAATCTTTTTGAGAATTTATAGAAGAAACTTGAGAGACATAACATGAATTTTCTTTGAAAAATTTTTCATTTTCCTTTGATAAAACTTTATTCTTCATTTTTTCATTCTTTAGATCATTGAATAATCATGGAATGCATCTAAAAGTTTAGTATATTGTACCTCACCTTCTTCTAGCGCCATGTAACAGATGTTGGCATGTTCAGTGATTTCTTCTTCGTCAGAGGAAGAGAAATCACTGTTATCCCATGATGCTTGGTAGTCTTTCTTCTTTCTGAACCTTTTGCTCTTAAATTTACCTTTGTTTTTGAGCAATGGGCAATTCTTCTTCATATGATCTGTTTTATTGCAATTAAAACATTTAAACTTACCTTGCTTTAAGAATCTTTTGAATTTTCTTGAAAGCATTGCCATCTCCTCTTCATCGTCATCTGAATTGTCCATGTCGGAGGATGCATGGAAGGCAAGTTCTTTCTTCTTTGAGAGAGATTGTTGTTCATCCTTCTTCCTGTCTTCGAGTTGCACTTCATATGCTATTAGATTACCAATAAGGTTTTCTAACGACATTGTTGAGAGATCATTCGCTTCTTCGATTGCGGTTGTCTTCTTTTCCCAATCTGATGTGAGTGCACGAAGGATCTTGCGAACTTTTTCTACTTGGGTGTATTCCTTTCCAAGGGATGCTAAGGAATTGGTAATGTCGGTGAATCTTGTAACCATTTCTGAGATGGTTTCATTCTCCTTCATTTTGAATAGTTCAAACCTGTGGATAAGAACAGAAATTTTAGATTCCTTAACTTTATTTGTACCTTCATGCGTTACCTGTAGAGTGTGCCATATTTGATTTGTAGAACTGGATGTTGACACGCGGTTGAATTCTTCTTTGGTTAAGGCACAGAATAAAGCATTCATCGCTTTGGTATCAAGGTTCGCATTCTTCTTTTAATCATCACTCCAAGTGTTGTAGTTGGTTGTTGGCTTGGTGTATGGTGCTTCTACGATATTCCAAAGTTCATAGTTGAGCGATTGCAAGTAGATCTTCATTCTACACTTCCAATAGCTGTAGTTGGATCCGTCAAATAGCGGTGGACGTTGTGTAGAATGTCCTTCTTTGAATTGTGACGAAGGAAACTCCGTTGCCATCCTTGTATGTTGTTGACTGATGTTGAACCCGCTCTGATACCAATTATTGGTCCCAAGATGATGCCAATTGTGGATCTAATATACAAAGTCAACACTCACACAAGAATATTAGTGTTAAAGAAATAAACGTACTTGTAAATAAGGAAATAAATCATAGAAAAGTTAAGCATATGCAAACACGAGTGATTTATCCTGGTTCGGTCCTCGTGACCTACATCCAGTCCCCAAGCCACCCGCTTGAGATTTTTTTTTATCCTTTGACTTTGTACACCCAAAATAACACCTTGTATCCCACTTGACAAATCTCCTTTGCCAAATGTATACAACTCTTCTTATAACCAAGAAGACCACAACACCTTGTACAACTTCTCTTCTACACCAAGAAGACGCTCTTGTACAATGCTTCTTTTGAGTGATTACAAACTTTTCTATAAGCCTTGATTCAGTATGTGATCGTGGATAAGGGCTATTATAGGTTGACTTTCAGAAATCTTCACTTTAGAGTAGGAATTTGGTGAAGAAACAAAAAGTGGGAATAGTTTTCAGAGAACCATAATTTTGGCAAGATTTTTGGTCAGAAAACTATAGATTTGAATTGGTATATATTAAACCTAAGATAACAACCCTATTTATAGCTGAAATATATAGTCAGTTAGGGTCAGTTAGAGTAGTTATTAGGACAAATTTGAATTTTGAAACGTTGGATAAAACATCAGAATTCAATAACTGTACAAAAGTTACAAACTGCTATAAGTCGACTAGGGGTTGGGAGTTAGTCGACTAGGGTAGGCAATTTAGACTGGGTTAGTCGACTAATCTTGGGTATAAGTCGACTATATAAGACTGAAATAGATATGCAAGTTTCTGGAAACTACAATTAGTCGACAAGCAGGAATTATAAGTCGACTACAACATGTATTAGTCGACTAGTCTTTTTTATAAGTCGACTAATAACCCTATTAGTCTGCTAATAGGAAGGGTCAAGTCTACTAATAGGTGGTCAAGTCTACTAATAGGAAGGGTCAAGTCTACTAATAAACTAATGATATATATGTGTGTTTCAAGGCTTTTAACATACTATTAACCATTACAATACACATCAATGCAACTCTTTTTGGGAAGTCTTGATCATGTAGAACTCTTGAATAGGCTTGAGATAGAGCTCCATATGATATGGTTTCACAAATGTATCATCAAAAGCAAATTCCAACATGGGGTTGCTTGGCTAAGCTTTCAATATCGGAACTGAAGAAAAGGAAAATTGACCCCAATACTGTTAATGCTATCTTTATCAGATATGCACTTAATAGCCATGTTAACCGATTCTTAGTGGTTAACTTTGAGATCAGTGAAATATCCAATAACATCATCATTGAAGTTAGAGATGGTGTCTATTTTGAAAATATTTTTCCTTTCAAATCAAGAATTCTTAGTGATCCTTCTTATATTCTTTTTGTTTCTGATATTATTTCTTCTAGTTCTGCTCCTACAACTGATTTTGAACCTAGAAGGACCAAAAAACCTAGGATTCTCACATCTTTCGGTAAAGACTTCTTTACTTATCTTGTAAAAGGTGCTCCTAACTCCTTCAAAGAAGCAATGGATTCTTCTAAATTTTCTTCCTAGAAAGAAACTATTGATAGTGAGATCAAGTTTATATTGAAGAACAACACTTGGATTCTCACTGACTTCCTCCTGGATGCAAATCTATAGGTTGTAAATGGATCTTTAAGAAGAAACTCTGACCCCATGGCACTGCCGACAAATACAAAGGCAGATTAGTTGCAAAGATTTCACCCAACAAAAGGGTATTGACTTCTTTAATGCCTATTCTCCTATTGCCATGATCTCTTCTATCAGAATCCTTCTAGTACTTGCTTCAATTCATAACATGTCCATACAACAAACAGATGTCAAGACTGCTTTCCTGAATGGTAATCTCGAAGAAGAGATTTATATGGATCAGCTAGAAGGATTCATAGCCAAGGACAAGAAAATAAAGTGTGCAAACTAGTGAAGTTATTGTATGATCTTTAACAAGCACCTAAATAATGGCTTTAAAAGTTTAACAAAGTTATTACCCAATTTGAAATCGGTATCCATGAACATGACAAATGCATTTATTTCAAGAACTATGATAATGACTATATCATTCTTTGTCTATATATTGACGATATTCTTATTCTTGAAACTTTTCTTGATACAATTCGAAAGGTAAAGATATATCTCTCCCTAAACTTTGAGATGAAGGATTTAGGTCCTGCTGATATGATATTGGAAATGAAGATATTCAGAACTCCTAATGAAATATTGTTAAGTCTATCCAATAACATTGAAAAATGCTTCACAAATTTGATCTCTATAACTCTAAATCTAATTTTACACCCTATGATTTTTCAATTTCTTTAAAGAAGAAGAACACGGGTGAGTCTGTGTCTCAACTGAAATACTCTCAATTAATATGTTCACTGCTCTATATTTCCAACAGGACTAGATTTGACATCTCTTATGCAGTAGGTAGACCGAGTAGATAAACTAGTAACCCTAGTAGAGAATACCAGACTGTATTAGAGAGAGTATTAAGATATCTTAGAGGCATAATTGACTATTATCTGACTTACACTGGATATCCTAATGTCATAAAAGGGTATAATGATGCCAACTGGGTCACTGACTCTGTTAGTATTAAGTCTTCTATCGGATATGTATTTATGTTCGGTGAGTTGCTGTGTCATGAAAATCCTGCAAACAAACAGTGATTGTCAGGAGCACCATGGAGTATGAGCTCATTGCTGTGGACACTACTTGTTTGAAAGCTAAATGGTTAAAGAATCTTTTGTCTGAATTGTATATCATACCTAGACCCATTCTTTCAATCTCAGTTCATACTGATTCGAGATCTACCATTGAGATTTCAAAGCAAGAGAATGCTAATAAGAAGATGAACAGACATATTCAGATCAGACTCAAGTTTGTACAACGCCTATTAGACAAAGTTTTGATTCTAGACTTTGTAAAGTCCGAGGAAAATCTTGCTGACCCGTTGACTAAGAATCTTTTTAGAAATGTGATCCTAGAATCATCGAGGAAGATGGGGTTAAGCCCATAGTAGAGTTCACTGACAGTTGGAACCCAACCTACTTAATCGGGAGCTGGTTCCATGAAAGAGGTTCAATGTGGTAGCAATAAGCTGGACTGGTGATACTCGTATGGAGTATCGACCCGGATATGTTTATATCCTATACGTAACACTGTAGCTACTGTCTTTTCTCTATGGTGATGACACTTTTATATACAGCTAAGTAAGACTGAGTTAAACTCTTAGCAAGTTTGATGCATGAAGTGTTGAGGGTATAAAATCCAGTTGTAGTACCCTAATACCCTTAGAGAACTTACCTACGTGAGAGAAATCGTGATGGCCACGGTTGGGAGGCAAGGCTGACTCTTATAAACTTCTCATGAGTCGGTTATTATGAGCATGGCCTTTAACGCTCAACCTACTTGCTCAATAGATAGAGACTTACTCTGTGTGTCTTTCATCACTATCTGATTAAAGAGACCTAATTCAAGGCGTGATCTATTATGTCACTCAAGTGCCGATGAAATTCACTAAGGGTGAATTCAAGGCCATAAGATATCGGCCCTGAATCCACAATATGATGTTGCTCAAGTTTTACTCTTATTTTAGGGTTTATGATTTGTTTATATCATATTGTTTTCTTCTGTCTTTCCTGAAACTCAAGTTTTGGGGGATTGTTGGATGTATAATTGATTTTGGAGGGAAAACTTGAGTTTCTTTCTATTTGCCTTTTTTTTTAGTCTCACATTAGATAGGCGAAAGAAGTTTGAGTGGTATATACCAACTCTTTCTAAGCCTATTGTTATGAATGTTAGGCCATGGGCCACCTCCCCACACGCGTACACACGCACCGAACCGAACCGGTTTGGGCCAGGTTCGGGTCCTGGTGGATCTCATTGTCATCGCTTGTGGATCTCGTCATAGTAGTCGCTGGTAGATCTCATGTAATTATCCCTCTCTATATATAGTTCTATCCCTCTCTCTACATCTCTCTCTCCATCTCTCTATGCTATTTCTTCTCTGCTCTCTCCCCCTCTCAAGCTGCTCTCTCTCGATTCCTCTCTCTCCTCTCGATCTGAAAGCGAGATCAAGAGAGAGAGAGGAGATCTAGAGGGGGAAAGAGCAAAGAGATAAAGAGAGCAAAGAGATAGATGGAAAGGTGCAAAGAACACACACACAGAGAGAGAGAGAGAGAGAGAGAGGTTAATTTATAGGCTTGATGATGCGTTAATTAATGATAAGATATTCTCGTGTAGATTGTTCTTGATGATGTACATGTGTTCTTGATGTTCACGTGTAGACTATTCTTATTTAATTAATTGTGTATGATTATGAAATTAATTGTGTAGGATTGTGAAATAAGTGAATTGTGAAATAAATTGTTGTAAGATTGTGAAATTAATTAATGTGTAGTTATCTTAATAAATTATTGTATGATTGGCGATAGGATTGTGTAAGAAATGTTGCTTTTCTTTAAATAATATTATTGTGTTGTTAGTTTAAAGCAATATGGCTTCAATGAAAGATTCTTTAAGTAGTATAATAGATGATCATACGCTCTTTGCAAGTATATAACTAAAGTGTTGAAAGGGGAGGAGAAAATTAGCAATGAAAGTGCAATTATTTTCTTGAAACATTTAATGGATCATACTCAAGAGTCAAGGCTCATCTCATGCGGATAAGCAGACAAAGAATAAAGACGTATGTAATGGTTAAACTCCACAACATAAGGGACATGATAAAGGAGATGGAGCAAGCAGCAATGATTTTGAAGGCTTTGATGCCGATGGAATGTAACTTTGCTTTTATCTTCAACGTCAATTTATCTATTATATATATATATATATATATATATATATAATAATAATAATAATAATAATAATAATAATAATAATAATAATAAAATATTACTTACCTTGTCCCCGTATCCTAATTTTTTGAATTTACCGTCTCCCGTGTCCATGTCCATGTCATGTGTCCATGTCTCTGCATCATAAATGATAGCACCAACCATTTCACAGTGTAGGCATGGAGGAGTGCAGCTAGGGGTGCCATCGGATCGGATACGGATCGGATATTACCTCTACCATATTCATATCCGCACCCAACCTTCGGATACGGATACGGATACGGATATTGGCGGATGTGAAAAAATGATATCCGTATCCGTCAAAATCGAATATCAGATATAAATTGGATATTAGCGGATCGGATGCGGATACTAATCGGATATGTTAAAAATGAATATGGTTAAAGATAAATTAAACAGAAATACCTATATTACTTTTTATCTCATCTACTACAATATTAAATGATACATACTATGATATTATTGGTACATATCAATACATTCATCGTATTCATTGTCATTTGACTTCTATAACAATAGATTAAACGTCCTCCGGTGCTAAATGCCGATTCGGATGACATGGTTGATGTCGAAATACTCAAAATATCATGTGGTGCTCTTGCAAGAATCGAATACTTTTCACTATTACTTTTTCACCAACTCAAAATATCAAAATTTAATACCTTATTTCATTAAAGAATAGTCTTCTCCATACCGATATCATTATGAAGCACGCAACATTCGGATATCGGATCGGATAGGAATAAGATATTACTTTTACCATATCCGTATCCGCAACTACCTTTCGGATACGGATACGGATACGAATATTGACGGATGTAAAAAAATGATATCCGTATTCGGATTGGAGGCGGATTCGGATGCGGATATCCGCGGATAATCCGTATCCGGTGACACCCCTAAGTGCAGCTGTTCTGTCCTTTGTGTGGTTTGACTGGTTTCTCCAAAGGTGGAAAACCAATTTTCTTAGCCATGCTATGGCCAACCAAGCTACTGTGGAGCTAGATCGAGATAAATTGATGGCGTTGGGGAAAGTATCATCTGTAGGCTTACTTATACTTGGGGCATGGCTTTAGCTGAGGCATGTGGTGTTGCTGTGCAATCTATTCTGACTATTGGTGGCTACGAGGCAATACTTATCGGCCAATATAAAACTTATTGCACTTGTCTATCACTTTGAACATCGTCTTGATAATGTAATAATTTAAATTGCTTCTGCATTCACTACCTCGTTTAATGTAGCTTATAGGTGGTTGCATAAGCAGTAATGTCAGTGCTCAATGTCTTTTGATCATTAACTATGTACTTTATTTTTCGGTGAAATGGGATATGATTTAAATTTACTTTGTGGAATTCCAGTTAATATTTTATGCCATTTAGATATTTTATATGCTTCCGATGAGGAATATATATTTTGCCAAAAAATCTTCTATGACATTGTTCGGGAGTCTTATTGGCATCTGAAAACACGTTCAGTGTGGACATCCTGTTCAGAATAAACATGACTACTGAGACAAAATTAGAAACAAGTTCTGTCTTGTCCTTATTATTGTGAGGAATCAAACTGTTGTTTTCTATCCATAAGCTCGAGACCTTTACATTTGCATTTTGTTTCTTATATATATGGTATAATTCTCTTGATATGTAACTAATTGAAATTGTAAGGCCACAAAGACAAAGAAGGGAAGCACATTAGTTGACGCAGATGAACTAAAGAAACAAGGAAAATGACATGAAGTAAGTCATTTGGCTTGTGAATTTTTTTTTTTGAGAGTAAACGGTGAACCCTGAAGGTCCCCCGCGTTTCATTAATGAGAATTTAATGAAAACCACCCCTGATATACAAATAAAAGTACTAATAATCCTTTCGACTAAAGTTGTGCCACAGGATTTAGAAGAGAAAAAAACCGAAGAACAAAAATGCAATAGACAGAGCCTCCCTGATGCAAAATACAGTCCGAGTCTGTAACAAAAGTCGCTCACTAGCGGTAGTAGATATGCCTGATCACCGAAAGTCAGGACTCCGTCATGTCACCGATCACATCTACTCCGAGTGTGTATCGTCCCCTCCTTCCGTGAGTCCTCCGAGTGCCTGTGAGGATCGTCACCCACTAGCGGTAGTTCTAGGTTCCGCCTTGCTAGCTCACTGGAATTGACTGAAAGAAGAACGAGCCAATGTGAAATGAAAGATGAGCAAACATGAAAAGTTTGGTCAGATGATCTGGCTAAGCCATTAAAGATTCTATTGTTACGCTCCCTCCAAATCCCCCAAAAACTAGCTGCTGTCACTAAGTCCCAAATAACCCTTCTACGCTTACAGAAAGAATTGCGTCTCCACGAGGACAAGAAAATATTCACGTCAGTAGGTAACCTAGGTAGCTGCCAACTCAGGCTTCTAGCCACCTTGTCCCAAATAGCTGAACTGAAGGGGAATGTCAGAAGCAGATGATCAATAGATTCTTCTTCCGCCATATAAAGAACACAAATTCTAGGACCTTGCCAGTTCCTTTTTCTAAGGTTATCCCAAGTCAGAATAGCCCTCTTGACGACTAACCAAATGAATGCCCTAATCTTCAATGGCACCTTAGCTCTCCAGATGGCCGAAGAAAACTGACATCGAATCCCCCTATCGTTGAGTCTATAGTAGGCATTACTCACTGAGAACACCCCATTATTGTCCCAATCCCACGCTGGGCGATCCCTCTCCCCCGCATTAGAAGGAAAATGTTCAGTAAGCAAAAGCAACAGATCTTCCTTTAAATTGAAGAGGTCTTCTAGATATACCTGGGGCACTTTGATGTTCCAGCCACCACCCGCCAAATGTGCACCAACTGTACCTAAGGGGTCTAGTGCTCTAGCGTAAAGTTGAGAGAACAACTTCTCCAAAGGGACCTTGGAGCACCACCTGTCAACCCAAAATCTAGTGCCCCTCCCATTATTAACGATCATCGCTACTCCCGAGAAGAATATATCCTTGACAGATCTCAATCCTTTCCAAAAAAGAGACGCGAAACCCTCATTAATGTTTTTATCTGACCACGACCCCGTACTCGAGCGATAACTGTGGGATAACGGTGATACCCATTTGCTGCCTAGTTCGTCAAATAACTTCCACCACCACTTGACGAGTATGGCCCTATTGAAATCTCGCAGATTAATGATCCCTAACCCTCCAAACTTCTTTCGCTTACAAATCTTTTTCCATTTCACTAGGCTATAGCCTTTCCCCTCCAAGCCCGCCCCATCCATAGGAATTTTCTTCTTAAGGAATCGATCTCCCTTTCCACCCATCTGGGAAGTGGAAAAAATGAGAGAAAATAAGTGGGAATGGCCGAGAGTACCGCATTGATCATTGTGATTCTTCCCCCTAGAGAAAGCATTTTTCCTTTCCAGGCGTCCAATCTTTTCTGAATTTTAGCAATGATCGGCTGCCGCAGAGATATCTGAGTTACCTACTGATAGTGGTAAATCCAAATAGATGATAGGAGCTTTGAACTTTGCAGTTGAAAACTTGAGCAATAAGCTAATTGTTAGCCATAACCTCCCCCAAGAAAATCAACGAGCTTTTGCAAAAAGGCCTGAGCACCTCTCATAGCATATCAAAATCCATTTGAGAATGGAAGCTTGGATCAAGCAGTCTTCCTGAAGGTTAAAGTGTCGTTCGCATATTGTGGCTAATAACAGCGTTGGACTCATCACGGCATCCCAGGCCTTTAATAAGTCCTCTTTCCCGACAATTAGAGATCATATTATGAAGTCCGTTAGCAACTAAAATGAAGATCAGAGGGGGGAGAGGATCTCCCTGAAGCAAGCCCTTTTTGCAGACAATCTCTCATCCTTGGATGTTGTTTACCAAAACTTCCACTTTTGCCGATCAGATCCATGTGACCCACGAAGAAGAGAATCCCCAAGATTTCATGGATTCCAGAATGCAGCCTCACTCTACCGTGTCGTATTTTTTTTTTTCAATCCAGCTTCAGCATGAACCCCGATGTCTTGTTCCGGTTAGCAAATTGAATAACCTCCTGCGCCTAAGCTACAGAGTCTAACGTAGTCCTTCACTTAAGGAACCCTGGTTGACTTCAGTCAATAACTTCTCCCAGTAAATCCCTTAGTATATTAGCCAACACTTTAGAAATAATTTTCATAGAGGCATTCAACACACTAATAGGCCTGAAATCCCCCACTTTTCTAGCCACAGATTTCTTTGGGATAAGAACCACATGGGCATAGTTAAGCCTCTCAATATGCAGAACCCCACGGTGCAAAGATTCCATGATCCTGATCACCTCCGGCTTTACTGTATCTCAGAAATTTTGATAAAAGAAAACCGAAAAGCTATCTGGTGAAATATTGATTTGTAAGAAACTAAACTATAACTGAACTTCATGAAATCAATCATGATAGGTTTCTATTGAAAAATGTAGAACTTGGTTCTCCTGAATTTTTTCAGTATGGCACAAACCACATATGGTTAGAGAATTGAGCTTTATTTGCCTTGAATTTTCAGTTGGACCTTGTACTTTCAAAGGCGATCAAATGCCTCACTCAAGTATTGCAAGTGGTCGGCATACTGGAGGCTCCTCACAAAGCATATCATTGATATACACCTCTATGGTACGTCCAATTTGCTCTTTGAAGACCTTGTTAACCATCGTTGGAAAGTTGCTTCGACATTCTTCAGGCTAAAGGGCATCACTTTATAGTAGTAGAACTCTCGATCGGTGATGAATGTCATCTTATCTTTATCAAGTGGATGCATCTTGATCTGGTTTTATCTTGAATAGGCACTCATGAAACTGAGTAATTCATGACACACTATTGCATCCACCAGTTGATCAATCCTGTGTCATGACTCACCACAGGCTTTACCTGTGTGGCATCACATTCCTCGTGCTATACTGCACCCAGATCTGCCATGCATTAATCCATAGCACTCAAGAACCTCACACATTACTAATTGTGCACTTATCTTTATCATTGCTGAACTCTGCCACCCAAATCAAGGGTATAAATCATGCACCGCTCACCCAGATTTTCGGGCCACATAAAGGAAGTTGTATGTGTTAAACATCAATCACGGATCAAGCAACAAAGAAACACTGAGTTGAAGACTCGGTAGTGAAAGAAGAAGCGCAGAAGATGTACCATTAGTAAACAATTGAAAACTAAATCACCACATAACCAAAAAACAAAAGATTTAACGTGGTTTGGCAATGTGCCTACGTCCACGAGGAGGAGGGGAGAAATCTTTTTTGAAAATAGAGAAGAAAATATAAGAGTTACAAGTTCTCTCTCTAACTCTCAATGGTGAAATCTGAAGTTCTCTTGAATTCTTGACACACCTATAAAAGGCCACCCCCAAGGGGTTTATAGGCACCTGTGATGATCCTAATTTAACATAAACTCTAATAATCAAATCAACACCGCCTCAGAGAAATAGAAAAGTCAGATCCAAACCAAAACAAAAAACAGAATCGTATCAGAAAACTGTCAGAACCTGTACTAGTCGACTAGGGCAAATCATTAGTAGACTAATACCCAATATTAGTCGACTATGCCCATATTATAGTCAACTACTGTAATGCAATCTGAGAATCTAACTTTCTATTGTACGGCCTAGTCGATTATACCAAAGTATTAATGAACTAGCCCAAGACCTAGTCGACTAATAAGACCTATTAGTTGACTAATAGTATGCAAAATACTTGTACACATTCGTGCTTGATTTGCGACTTATAACACTTCACCTGAGCCTAAATTCTTCTCTAATGAATATGAGGCACTCCAAATACTAACAATCTCCATCTTGACTCATGTTCATTGGGTCCTTCAGTAGAAATTGGCCTCTGCTTCATTCGCCTTACTTTCTCCACCTTTTGTGACTTTACATTGCTCCCTCCTAAGAGCCTGTTTGTCACTTTACCTTTGGAGAACATTTATGAAGTTCAGAGATACTCTAAACTTCTCTACGGGATGGTCTTGATCATCATATCTGCTGGATTCTTCTTTTTGCTGATCTTTACTAAATCGATCCCCTTATCATCCATGACCCATTGGCGCATCTTATGATATCTCACATCAATATGCATCGTCTACTTGTGATATATATGATCTTTAGTGAGATGAATCTCACTTTGACCGTCGCAATGAACCCGAACTAAATCCTGTATGATACTAAATGTCTCAACTAATCTTCTCAATCACAAAGCTTCCTTTGATACCTCAACTGTAGCCAAGTACTCCGCCTCTGTCGCTGAAAGAGCAATTGTATCTTACAACTCTGCCTTCCAACTAATGACGCACTCAGCTATTGTGAACACATAGTCCGTCGTAGATCTTGGCTGATCAAGATATCTCTCATAATCTGCATCAATATAGCCTTGTAGTTCCTTAGGATTCCCCGTATTCAATCTCTAAAATACCAAGCCTAGTCTCGTAGTCCCTCGCAGATATCGTAGCACCCACTTTATTGCTTTCTAATATCGCTTTCCTGGATTTGACATGAACCGACTTACTATATTAACTGCATAGGATAAATCAGGCCTGTGCAGACCATAGTATACATGAGTGGTCCACTGTACTAGCATATGGTACTTGGGACATCTGCTCCTCTTTCAGTGATTGTGGACACTGCTTGGAGGATAATTTGAAGTGACCTGCCAAAAGATTAGTGGTTGGTCTTTTTTCTGTCATGTTGAATCTCTTCAATGTCTTGAGAGTTCTCCTAGGATAGCCAAAGTCTGCCTGAGCCTCTGTCTCGAGTGATCCCAAACCTTAAGATGTTCTTGGCTTCTCCCAAATCCTTCATGTCAAATTCTTTCTTGAGCTGAGTTTTAAGCTTCTGAACATGTATTTGTTTCTCACAGTAATCAACATATCATCCACATATAATAACAAATATGTTGGATCATCATTATGCTTAAAATAGATACAACTATCATATTTACATCGGTTGTATCTGGCCTTGATCATGAAAGAGTCGAACCGCTTGTACCACTGCCTGGGAGACTGCTTAAGTCCATAGAGGGACTTCTTTATAAGATACACCTTATTTTCTTTACCTTTCTGAATATAACCTTCAAGTTGTTTCAAGTATATCTTCTTCTCCGGCTGACCGTGCAGAAATATTATTTTAACATCCATCTGCTCTAAGTCTAGATCAAACTGAACAACTATCTTCAATAACATCCGAATAGATGTATGCTTGACTACAAGAGAAAAAATCTAATTGTAGTCAATACCTTCCTTCTGAGCACATCCTTTGGCAACTAATCTTTCCTTGTACTGCTCACTATCCTTCTTGCGAAAGACCTATCTGCAACCTATTACCTTGGAGTCCTTTGAAATATCGACTAATGTCAATGTTTGGTTTCTTTTCAAAGACTCAGTCTCTTATTTTATGACTGTAATCCACTTATCATGGTCATCTGCCTCGATCGCTTCCCTGTAACTTTTAGGTTCACCTGTTTCTGTTACTAATGAGAAAGAGACATAATCATCATCCTAACCATACCTTGTTGGTGGCACCATAACTATGATTGACCACCTCAATGGTCTAGATTGCTCTTGAGTAGCCTCATGTTTGTCTCCATCTGAATTTGAGGAGTTCTCTTCTGACCCTTTAGACCTTTTAGGGCTTTCTGCGAACTCAACTTCTTTTTTCTGAATGTCTGTCGAACTGTCTAAAGCTCCACCTTGCGCTTTATCTTCCGTCTCTGACTTTTCTAGTAACATCAATTCTTCATCAAAGATTACATCTTTGTTGGTAAAAGCGCTCTTTTTTTTTTCGGATCCCAAAGTCTGAAACCCTTGACTCCTTTGGTGAACCTAATGAAGATATACTTCTTAGACTTGGACTCAAGTTTGTCCCTTTTCTGACTATTAACCAAATTATATGTCGGACAACCGAAAGTCTGTAAGGTTGAATATAGTCCACAAACTTTTCTCACCATATCTCCTCTGAGATATGAAGATCAATAGCTCTTGATGGTGACATGTTTACTAGATAACTTGCATGATTCACTGCCTCTGCCCAAAATTTTTCTGACATGTCAGCCTGTAATCTGATACTATGGGCACACTCTATAAGTTCTGATTCATGTGCTCTGCTACACCGTTTTGCTATGGTCGCCCAGGAATACTTAGCTGGTGTTTGATGCCCTTGCTTACTAAGTATATTTGAATTCTTTGGAGGTGTACTCGCATCCATTATCGGACTTCAAGACTTTCATCTTCTGCCCTGTCTGATTTTCTGCCATAGTTTTTCACTACTTGAACTTCTGAAATACTTCTGATTTCTTGTTCAAGAAGTATACCCAAAATTTTCTTGAAAAATAATCTATGAAAGTAACATAGTACCTAGCACCCCCAATGGATGCTACTAGCAAAGGACCCTATACATCCGTGTGAATGAGATCTAGCAAGCTATTTATTTTGTACTGTAATGCAGAGAAAGCTACTCTACGTTGCCTACCCATAATGCAAAATTTAGAAAGATCAAGTTTGTAATATTTGATACCTAGTAGAACACTCTTTTTGTGTAGGGCCTGAAGACCTCGCTCGCTCATGTGTCGAAGACACATGTGCCAAAGTCTTGTAGTATTCACCTTCTCTATTGCTATTAAAGCGTTACCAACAATAATGCTTCCTGTAAACTTTTGTACAAGTTTTTGTACAAGTTTGCTGTTCGTTCTCCTTTGAGAATCGTCATGGAGCTTTTAGTAAGTTTGATTCCTCCATCTGCACCAGAAAACTTGTCCTCGAGCTTTCAAAGTTCCCAACGAGAGAAGATTCTTTTTCAAATCCGGACGTCGAATGTTCGTGAGTGTTCAAACCTGTCCATCAAACATCTTCATACGGATGTTGCCGATGCCAACAGTCTTATACAGGGCGCCATTTCCCATCAAAACAGAGTCCATTATAAGGATTGTAAGTACTGAACCACTCTCTTTTGGGCACATGTGATATGTGCACCCCAAGTCAAGTAAGCAAGCATCTGAGTATTTACATTTCCCTGACTCAGCCGTCATGACATCACATGAATCCTTACCTACTTTTTTGACAACTCTGGCTTGATCTAACTTTCCACTGATATTAATCCCATCAGATCTTTGTCGCCTTTCTTGTTCAGCATCTGCTTGTATTTCATACAATTTTCTTGATATGTCCTACTTTCTTGCAAAAGAAGTAAGAGAAACTGCTAGAACCCTCTGAATCTCTTTTGGGTCTTCTACTCTTTAATCTTCCTGTCTGGCCTTTGACAAACAATCCTGAGGCCTCCTCCATGGAATATGTCTTCTTTCCAGCTTAGTCAGTAGCCTCGTAGCTTTAACGACTGCTAGAATCGAAGCGAGTTTTCGTTATTGTTGGCCCAAAAGGTTACACTCTCCATTTGTTTAGAGTTTTGATGATAACAAAACAAACAAGAGCTATTTTGGTACTAATAAGTTTGTTCAAGATAAGTTTCAGGTTAGTACCATGTTTGGAGGCCATTGCTTAGCTTTTGATAGAAATTCAAGGTTCATGGAGCAAATAAGGCATATGGCACAACAAGGAAGGAACATAGAAGAGAAGGCTCTAGCAAGGCATTGCATGGCTCAAGACTTCAAGAGACTTCATTAGATTTGTTTCTAATTTTATAGTTTTGTTAAACAATAGTGAATAGGTTTGAAGCTCTATATTCCAACGCACACGTTTTTGCGCACATCTCATTTCTAAAAATATTTCCTATAAATATATACAAAATATT
Source organism: Agave tequilana (assembly GCA_038442645.1). Lineage (NCBI taxonomy): Eukaryota > Viridiplantae > Streptophyta > Magnoliopsida > Asparagales > Asparagaceae > Agave > Agave tequilana. Next base: position 93,732 of record JAVJIF010001304.1, on the reverse strand, counting down.
TTAATACAAAGCCTTTTGATTATAAACTCAATTTTGTATATTATACATTGTTCAAGTCAAAACTATTTTGTTAGATATCAAAATCTCCTCAAAATTCTGTTTCAATTTCGATTTTTGGCCTGAGCCGGTCGACCGACCGGTCGACCAACACTAAGTCAGGTCAGGTCGGTCGACTGACCCAGTCGACCGGACTTCTGGCAGTTTTGGTGCGTGCATGTGTGTGAAAACACCTAGAGGGGAGGTGAATAGGTGTAAATGCTAATCTAACAATCTTTTTAAAACAAGTATGAACGAATGATGCAACGATCACTCAAAACAAGACTAAGAGCCGAATACCCGGTGAAGGGCTCTGAACTCCTTCCTCGTGATTCCTCTAGATATGAGTTTGAGGTGCGTATTGCAATCTTGTTGTATGAGTAATGATCGACAATGTAGTAAGAAATGAATTTGAAGCAATAATGAAATGCACACAAGATATATCACAAGGTATAGCAATATCACAAGTAAGAAAGTAAGAGCAATAGAGAGCAAAGAGAAAATCAATCGCAAACACAAAGTATTTGTTTCGAGGTTCGAGCCACTGCTCTACTCCCCGCCTTCACCGCCGTGAAGGGTTTCCACTATCCACCGAGGACTTTACAAGGTCTACCGAAGACCGGAGTACCGAACTCCACCATTTACAATCCTCTACCGAAGAGGTATCTCAACAAAAATAAGAAGAAGGAACAAGTAGCCAAGTGATCACCAAAAGGATCACAAACTTCTTACAAACTTCTCTTTACAACTCCCTTATAGAATGAGGAGGGAATTTTTGGCTCTAGAAGTGTAGTGAGAAAAATAAACTCAGTTGTAAATGGATTTTGCTTGAAAACACAACTGAAAAACAAAAGTCAAGAATGCACTAGAGAATAGAGAGCTTTGAAAACTTTTCTTTCTTTTTCAATCTTAAAAACTTGGTATTTTTCTTGGTATATATTGCAAGAGACCTATCTCCTCTATTTATAGGGAGAGGAAAGGATTAAAACTCATTTAATTTAAGCTTATTTGATCAGAAAATAATTCACAATACTCAGAAAAAGTCTGCCACAAAAACAGTGTAAAAACAGATTACAGATTTTCACCAAAGAGGAAAGAGCCGTTGGCAGCTGGCAGGCTTGGCGGTCGACCGACCCGGTCGGCCGTCCGCCCTGCTGGCATATAGCCGTTGAGCTCGGGTCGACCGACCGGTCGACCGGCATAAAGAAGGAAACACAGTTTTGTATAGGCGGTCGACCGGTCGGCCGACCGACAAAAAACAGAGAGCAGAAGTTTTCGGTCGGTCGACCGATCAGCCGACCGACAGACATGCACGAGCGTGCACATCCATGCACAGGATCCGGTCGACCGGTCCGGTCGGCCGGTCCAGCCTGACACAGAAAAACTGAGAGGAAATTTTGGACTTGAAAAAATTTGTAAAATATTTTTGTAGGTATATGTAGCTAAGTATCATGCTGAAAAGATAGTTATACATGGAGTAAACAAGACATAAAATTTGTAAGGATTTTGAATCATGTATAAAAATCAAGGCATGAACTTAAGAACAAAAACTTGTATTTTAAAAATGTGTGTGTATGTCCTAAAGCCAATATTCTACAACCTCAAACTTTAACAAACTATATCTTACATTGGTTCTAAATGACTACGAGATCTTCAAGTGGGCTTCTCCATATGATTTTGCAAGCTTAATACTTGAGCCCGAAATGAGGTGACTTGAGTCAAAACCACCTTCCTTTAGGGAAGAATGCTCCTAGAATAATTAGAACACTGAAACACACTGAAACAACAAACATGATTAGTACAAATAACTATATATGTTTTGTGATCATCAAAACACACTAAAACGGGTGATTGTAACCTTGGGCCAACAATCTCCCCCTTTTTGATGATGACAAAACATATAAGCTATTTTATAAAAATAAGGCAAAGGAGCTTGGAAGCTCCCCCTCAAATTATGCTATGTATAAAAGAATGACTATGTATATAAATGAAAAACTATATACATAAAAGATAAGTCATATACATACAAAGCTTAAACAAACTAAAACTCAAAATGCATACAAACTAAACTTTTTCTCCCCCTTTTTGTCATACATCAAAAAGGGTAAACAAAGTAAAAAAAAACGTTTTCTTCAAGAATCCAAAATACAAACATTCAACTCACCACAAATAAAGGAAAATCTATCATAGTCTAGAGGTTTTGTAAAGATATCGGCAAGTTGAAAATCGGTAGAAACATAATCAATATCAATATCACCTTTCTCATAAAGATCTCTAAGAAAGTGATATCTAATGTCAATGTGCTTAGTTTTACTATGTTGATTTGCTTTTTTAGTTATATGAATAGTACTAGTATTATCACAAAATATTTTAATATGATCAAAATGCAAATCATAGTCAAGGAGAGTATGTTTCATCCAAAGAACTTGTGCACAACAAGCTCCGGCTGCAACATACTCCGCCTCGGCGGTTGAAAGGGTTACCGAATTTTGCTTTTTGAAGACCAAGAAACAAGACAATTATCAAAAAATTGACATGTTCCACTTGTACTCTTCCTATCTACCCTACAACCCGCGTAGTCGGTATCCGAAAAACTTTTCATTTCAAATAGTCCGATTTTCGGATACCACAAACCCATTTCAATTGTGCCCTTAAGGTATCTAATAATGCGTTTTACCACTACTAAATGAGACTCCTTAGGATAAGATTGAAAATGAGCACAAAGACATACACAAAACATAATATCCGGCCTATTAGCCGTCAAATACAACAAACTACCAATCATGCTACGATAAAACTTAATGTCTACACTTTTACCTTGATCATCTTTGTCAAACTTTGTGGTTGTGGCCATGGGAGTTTTGCTAGTTCTAGCTCCTTCAAGTCCAAATCTCTTGATAAGTTCCTTTGTGTACTTGGCTTGATTTATGAAGATCCCATCCTTTCTTTGCTTGATTTAGAGACCAAGGAAATAGTTGAGCTCACCCATCATAGACATTTCGAATTCTTCCTTCATGCATGATTCAAAAGCTTGGCAAAGAATTTCATTAGTAGAACCAAAAATGATATCATCCACATAAATTTGCACAATAAGAATATCATTTTCAACATGTTTTGTAAATAAAGTAGTATCAATTTTTTCTTTCTTAAAACCATTTGAAATTAGAAATGAAGAAAGCCTTTTATACCAAGCCCTAGGGGCTTGTTTTAGACCATAAAGAGCTTTGTCAAGTTTGAAAACAAAATTCGGATGTGTAGGATCAACAAACCCGGGGGTTGTTCAACATACACCTCCTCTTCAATAAATCCATTTAAGAAAGCACTTTTAACATCCATTTGAAAAAGCTTAAAATCTTTATATGAAGCAAATGCAAGTGTCATCCGTATGGCTTCAAGCCGTGCTACGGGTGCAAAGGTTTCATCAAAATCGATACCTTCGATTTGAGTGTAACCTTGGGCAACTAACCTAGCTTTATTCCTAACAACGTTACCCGACTCATCCAACTTGTTCTTAAAGATCCACTTAGTACCAATTGTTGGTCTATCATGGGGCCTAGGAACAAGGTGCCAAACTTGATTGCGCTCAAATTGATTGAGTTCCTCTTGCATGGCTAGCAACCAATATGAGTCGGCCTCGGCTTCGAGGACGCTTTTGGGTTCAAAATGAGAAATAAAAGTATAGTGTCCACAAAAATCATGAAGTTGAGAACGAGTAGTTACCCCTTGAGATACTTCACCTAAAACAAGGTTTTTGGGATGATGTGGATTGTATCTCCAATCCTTTGGAAGTTGTTGAGTAGGCTCCACTTCAATTCTTTGAATTTCATTTCCTTGAGCCTCTTGATCCATAGTTGCACTTCCTTCATCATCCTTTGGCATGCCTTCAATAGTAGGTGAGTCCTTCAAAGTGACTTTCTCCATGTCTTCATACAAAGAATCTATTTCTACAACATTCTTAACAAATACATTAGATTCCTCAAATTTTTCATGTATAGACTCTTCAATAGTTAAAGATGACTTATTGAAAACTCCATAAACTTTACTAGTATTTGAGTAACCTACAAAGATTGCTTCATAAGACCTAGCATCAAATTTTCCCAAATTGTCTTTTGTATTTAAAACAAAACATTTGCATCCAAAAACTTTAAAGTATGAAACATTTGGCTTTCTAGAAAAATAAATCTCAAAAGATGTTTTTGAAGTATTTTTGCATAAGAAAATACGATTTGATATATAGCATGATGTATTAACGGCCTCGGCCCACAAATAATGTGGGAGACCGTATTCACTAATCATTGTCCTACCCATCTCTTGTAATGTCCGATTTTCCGTTTAACTACTCTATTTTGTTGTGGAGTTCTAGGACAAGATAGTTCATACTTAATTCCATGTTCTTCACAAAAAGTGATAAAGGGTAGGTTAATGAATTCACCTCCTCTATCACTTCTTATTCTTAAAATTGAAGAATCTTTTTCCTTTTCAACTCTTTTCTTAAAGGCTTGAAAATGTGAAAAGGATTGATTTTTGTGCTCTAAAAAGAAAACCCATGTAAAACGCGAAAAATCATCAACCAAAACAAATGCAAAACGATTCCCACTTAGACTTTTGGTTTGAGTAGGACCAAACAAATCCATATGGATCAACTCCAAGAGACGTGATGTCATGATATCCTTAATTGACTTGAAAGAGGACTTGGTTTGTTTCCCAAGTTGGCACGCGTCACAAACGTAGTCCTTTTCAAAGTTCAAGTAAGGAATACCCTTCACGATTTCCTTGTTGTTTAACCTAGATAGATAGTCAAAAGAAATGTGGCCTAATCTTCTATGCCACAACCAAGAGTCATCATCAAGGGCTTTCAAACAAGTGATATTGCAAGACATATTAGACAAATCAATCATGTATATATTGCTTTCACGAAAACCGGAAAATATACATGTGTTGGAAAGTCTATCAATAACTTTACAAGCTAAATTATCAAAAAAACATCAAAACCTTTATCATAAAGTTGACTAATACTCAAGAGATTATGCTTGAGGCCATCAACTAAAACAACATTTTCTATTAAAGGGGATGTACCAAGTTTAACATTACCAATACCGATGATTTTACCCTTGGTATCATCTCCGAAGGTGACGGTGCCACCTTCATGGTATCTTGATAGGGTTGCAAAGTTGTTGATATCCCAAGTCATGTGCCTTGAGCAACCACTATCAAGATACCACAATCCTTTACGTCGTTGCGCCTTGGAAAGTACCTACATCATTTAACAAATTTATTGACTTTGGTACCCAAATTTTCTTGGGTCCTTGAAAGTTAGTATTTCGAACCCAAACATTATGATGAGATGCATTAAGTCTATCATAGCAAAACTTAACTAAGTGACCTTTACGGCCACAAAAAGTGCATGAAAATACCTTCCCATACATGAATGCATGATGTGTGTGTGTGGAGGTTGAGGATGTTTGGGGGTTTGGCATGATGTAAATGTTGTGATTTATGAACATGAGCATGCATAACATGGGGTTGTTTCTTAGGGGCTTGTTTCTTAGGAAACATAGCCTCAAGCCTATTCTTATCAAATTCACACTTTTTCAAAACAACTCCTAAAGAATCAATTTCTCTTTTAGCATGAAAATCTCATTTTCATTAACTTTTAGAAACTTACCCTTGCAAGAAATCTTATAGTTATCAAAATCTTTTTGGGTGGAAGCTAAAGTAGAAGATAATTCATCTTTTTCTTTAGTAAGAGTAAAAACATGATGATTAAGAGACTCATTTTCCTTTTTCATATTTAAATACTTTTTCTTAAGAACATCATAGTTATGTGAGAGTTCTACAAATGCTTCTCCTAATTCATCCATGGAAAGCTCATCATCAAAAGAGGTGGAAGGGGTTACCTTGCTTGTGCTTTCATTAGCCATGAAGCACATGTTGGCGGTGTCAACTTCCTCCTCGGATTCACTCTCGGAATCCCATGTAGCCTTCAATGCTTTCTTCTTGTAAGGCTTCTTGGAGGTGGAAGGCTTGACTTTATCCGGGCATTCCGCAACAATATGACCTGGTTTTTGGCAATTGAAACAAATAATTTTTCTCTCTTCTTTGCCTCCTTGCCATCTCCTTCTACCTTGGAACTTTGCCTTGTTATATATCCTCTGAACGTTCTTAACAAGAAGTGAGAGCTCTTCGTCATCTTCTTCTTCATCGTCTTCGTCGGAGTATGAGGATTGACTCTTGAAGGCAATAGCTTTCTTCTTGGAGGGAGCCATTTCTTCTCTTGCTTTTCTTTCCATCTCATGGGTCTTGAGGTTCCCAATGAGACCTATAAGCTCCATCTCCTCCTTGTCATTGAGTTCCTTCAAGATAGTTGCTTTGACTTCCCATGAAGGAGGAAGAGCCCGGATGATCTTCCATACTCTTTGGTCGTTGTCAATAGCATCACCTAGAGAAGAAAGTCCATTAGTGATCTTTGTAAATCTTGTAACCATATCATCTATGGTTTCATTATCATGCATAGAGAAATTTTCATATTGGGAACGAAGAAGGTCTATTTTAGCCCTCTTCACTTGTGAGGTTCCCTCATGAGTAACAAGCAAGTGAGTCCAAATTTCATGCGCGGATTTACAATGAATTACTCTAGCAATATCATCATCATTAAGAGCTTGGAGTAATGCATAGTGTGCCCTAGAGTTAGCATCAAATTCTTTGGTCTCAATTTTGGACCAAGTGGACTCATCACCGGTGGGTGCACTAAATGGTTTGGTCACCGCCTTTGCAACCCGGCTTCCTAGGGAATGCAAGAAAACGGTCATCTTAACCTTCTATATGGGAAAGTTAAGGCCATCAAACTTTGGGGGGGTCTTAATTCCATCGGCCATTTTTACTAAGTGAAGAGTATGAAATGAATGTGGTGATTAGCAAATAAAGGATCTCTCTAAGGTTATTAAGCCAAGAGCCTAGAGACCTATGCTCTGATACCAATTGAAAACACGTAGAGGGGGGTGAATAGGTGTAAATGCTAATCTAACAATCTTTTTAAAATAAGTATGAATGAATGATGCAACGATCACTCAAAACAAGACTAAGAGCCGAATACCCGGTGAAGGGCTCTGAACTCCTTCCTCGTGATTCCTCTAGATATGAGTTTGAGGTGCGTATTGCAATCTTGTTGTATGAGTAATGATCGACAATGTAGCAAGAAATGAATTTGAAGCAATAATGAAATGCACACAAGATATATCACAAGGTATAGCAATATCACAAGCAAGAAAGTAAGAGCAATAGAGAGCAAAGAGAAAATCAATCGCAAACACAAAGTATTTGTTTCGAGGTTCGAGCCACCGCTCTACTCCCCGCCTTCACCGCCGTGAAGGGTTTCCACTATCCACCGAGGACTTTATAAGGTCTAGTGAAGACCGGAGTACCGAACTCCACCACTTACAATCCTCTACCGAAGAGGTATCTCAACAAGAACAAGAAGAAGGAACAAGTAGCCAAGTGATCACCAAAAGGATCACAAACTTCTTACAAACTTCTCTTTACAACTCCCTTATAGAATGAGGAGGGAATTTTTGGCTCTAGAAGTGTAGTGAGAAAAACAAACTCAGTTGTAAATGGATTTTGCTTGAAAACACAACTGAAAAACAAAAGCCAAGAATGCACTAGAGAATAGAGAACTTTGAAAACTTTTCTTTCTTTTTCAATCTTGAAAACTTGGTATTTTTCTTGGTATATATTGCAAGAGACCTATCTCCTCTATTTATAGGGAGAGGAAAGGATTAAAACTCATTTAATTTAAGCTTATTTGATCAGAAAATAATCCACGATACTCAGAAAAAGTCTGCCACAAAAACAGTGTAAAAACAGATTACAGATTTTCACCAAAGAGGAAAGAGCCGTTGGCAGCTGGCAGGCTTGGCAGTCGACCGGCCCGGTCGACCGTCCGCCCTGCTGGCATATAGCCGTTGAGCTCGGATCGACCGACCGGTCGACCGGCATAAAGAAGGAAACACAGTTTTGTATAGGCGATCGACCGGTCGGCCGACCGACAAAAAACAGAGAGCAGAAGTTTTCGGTCGGTCGACCGATCGGCTAACCGACAGACGTGCACGAGCGTGCACGTCCAGGACACAGGATCCGATCGACCGGTCCGGTCGGCCGGTCCAGCCTGACACAGAAAAACTGAGAGGAAATTTTGGACTTGAAAAAATTTGTAAAATATTTTTGTAGGTATATGTAGCTAAGTATCATGCTGAAAAGATAGTTATACATGGAGTAAACAAGATATAAAATTTGTAAGGATTTTGAATCATGTATAAAAATCAAGGCATGAACTTAAGAACAAAAACTTGTATTTTAAAAATGTGTGTGTGTGTCCTAGAGCCAATATTCTTCAACCTCAAACTTTAACAAACTATATCTTACATTGGTTCTAAATGACTACTAGATCTTCAAGTGGGCTACTCCATATGATTTTGCAAGCTTAATACTTGAGCACGAAATGAGGTGACTTGAGTCAAAACCGCCTTCCTTTAGGGAAGAATGCTCTTAGTATCATTAGAACCCTGAAACACACTGAAACAACAAACATGATTAGTACAAATAACTATATATATTTTGTGATCATCAAAACACACTAAAACGGGTGATTGTAACCTTGGGCCAACAGTGTGCACGTTTCTCGGTCGACCGGGCGGTCGACCGGAGCCCTTCGGTCGACCAAGCGGCTGGCCGACTGAAGTGCGGCTGCTCTCTGTTTGTGAGCGGTCGACCGAGAGCCTGCAACGGCTCTTTTATTTGAACCCCGATCGACCAGTCGGTCGACCGAGAGAGTCGTTTCAGCCATAACGGCTAGTTCTTAATCATGTTTTATTTTTGTCTTTTTCTTTCTTAAAAGTGTTTAAATGATATTTTCTGAACCTAATACTTCCTAATTAGCATTAAGTGGGTTTACTCCTTAATGCCTAGCCCTCTCCTATAAATAAGGGTGATTAGGGAGAGGTTTCTTTATAACAAAAATTTGCAAAAGTTTCAAAAGTTTAAGGCATTCAAAAGAGTTTCATTTCTTGGTTTTTGTGCTGAAAATCTCTCTCATTTTTTGAAGTGTTTTTCAAAACTCTCTGATTTCATTTTCTTTTTTCACTTACATACAAGTGCTTCAATCCTACTCATTGTTCTATAAGAATTTTGTAAGGGAAGAGATTTTTCAAGAGAGAGTTTGTGGTCTTTTGATCACCAAGAGATACTTGTACTTGAGATTGTGGAGTTGGGTACTCCGGTGTATTTGTAACATCTTTGTGTAGTTATAGTGGTTAGAAATCCTTCTGGGGAAGGCGGGGACGTAGAGCTGGGTGCTCGAACCTCGAAAAAATTCTCGGTGTTTGCGTTTGGTTTACTTGCTCTTGCTTCTTACTTTACTTTCATTGCTTCTATTACTTGCTCTCTATTTTCATTGCAATACTTTCTTGTTTCATATTCATTTTGTCAATCACTAGCTCATACAACAAGATTGAATTGTGCACCTCCAACTCATATCTAGAGGAATCACGAGGAAGGAGTTCAGAGCCCTTTGTGGGGAATTCGGCTTCTAGTCTTGTTTTGGACGACTGTTGCATCATTATTTTTAAATTGTGCATTGATTAGCATTATCACTTATTCACCCCCTCTAGGTGATTCAATTGGTATCAGAGCTTGGACTCTAAGTTTGGCTTAACATCCTTAGAGAGATCCTTAAAATTTGCTAATCATCATTTGCATTCCTTCATTCATACACTGGTAAACATGGCCGACAATATCAAAACCCCTCCTAAATTTGATGGACTTAATTTTCCTATTTGGAAGGTTAGAATGACTATTTTCTTACAATCTTTAGGTAGCTTAGTTGTAAAATCCTTGACCAAGCCCTATGTTATACCCGATAGTGAGGAAAGCACTTGGTCCGACTTTACCTTTAGAGAATATGAGGCTAACTCTAAGGCCCAAAATTCCCTTCTAACCGCCTTGAATGAGGATGACCTTACACGGGTAATACATTGCCAATCTGCCTATGAGATTTGGCAACATTTGTTGGTCACACACGAGGGGACATCACAAGTAAAGAGAGCTAAGATAGATCTCTTGAGGTCCCAATATGAAAGCCTTAAAATGATTGATGATAAATCTATTGATTGCATGATTATAAGGTTTACTAAAATTACCAATGCTCTTTTCTCTTTAGGTGATGATATTAGCAATGACCAAAAGGTGCGGAAAGTGATTCGGGCTCTTCCTTCATCATGGGAGATAAAGGCCACCACCTTGAAAGAGTTGAATGACAAGGATGAAATGGATCTCATAAGTCTCATTGGAAACTTGAAGACTCATGAGATGGAAAAGAAGGCAAGAGAAGAAGCGGCTCCTCAAAAGAAAAAATTCATAGCCTTCAAGTCTTCCTCCACTCTTGATGACGATGAAGTGATGAAGAAGAAGATGAGGAGCTATCCCTCCTTGTGCGAAATGTGAAGAGAATGTACCGGAAGAACAAGCTCAACTTTAGAAAGAAATTTGAAGGAAAAGAGGAGAGAAGAATCATTTGCTATAATTGCCGAAAGCCCGGACACATCATGGCCGATTGCCCGGAATTCAAGAAAAAGATGACTTCCTCCTTCAAGCAAAAGAAGCCGGTCGAAAAGAAAGCTTACAAAGCCACATGGGATTCGGAAAGCGAATCCGAAGACGAGGTTGATACGGCGAACATGTGTTTTATGGCAAACACACCCAATGTAACCTCTCAACCTCTTGAAGAAGAAGATGAATTAAGTAAAAAGGTGCTTGTACATGCTTTTGTTGAACTTTCAGAAAGCTATGATAATAAAAAGATAGAATGTTCAAAATTGGAAAAGGAAGTTGCTTTTCTTAAAAATCAACTTGCTATTGTTTCTAAAGAAAAGGATGAAATTTTTTCAAATCTTATTTCTACTCAAAATGAATTTAGTGCTTATAAAGTTGCTTGCAAAGCAAAATTTTCAAAGATTGATGAAAAAGAAATTTCTTCGTTAAAAACTAGAATTGTTGATTTTGAAAAAGTTTTGAAGGATTGTGCTTTCAACACTAAGAAACTTGAGGAAAAGTTTTCTAAAAAGCACACTTCTCATGCTAAAACTTCTCATGTAAAAATTCCTCATGCTCACACTACACACAACACTCATTCTAAATCTACACATGCTCACAAGTCACACACTCACTATGCTTTTAAATATGGTAGAGTGTATAGATGTACTTATTGTGGTAAGAATAGACATTTGGCTAAGTTTTGTTATGACCAAATAAATAGAACAAATAATCTTGTATGGGTTCATGACACTAACACTTTAGGACCCAAGAAAATGTGGGTACCAAAATCAAGTCCTAAATTATTTGATTTAGGTACACACCAAGGCTCCAAGACGTAAGGAGCGGTGGTACCTTGATAGTGGTTGTTCAAGACACATGACATGGGATATCAACAACTTTACAACCCTATCAAGGTACGTGGAAGGTGGCACCGTCACCTTCGGGGATGACTCCAAGGGCACTATCATCGGTATAGGTAACATTTAAATTGGTGCATCTCCTATTATAGAAAATGTTGTTCTTGTTGATGGTTTGAAACATAACTTGCTTAGTATTAGTCAACTTTGTGACCGTGGACTTAAAGTTATTTTTGATGATTCTTCTTGCAAAATCTTTGATTGTAAAACCAATGATTGTATTCTCACCAGATTTTGTGATAATAATGTTTATATCATTGACATGCTTAATTTGGATTGTTCTACTAAATGCTTGAATGCTTTTGATGAGAATTCTTGGCTTTGGCATAGAAGATTAGGACATGCATCTTTTGACCATCTTTCTAGGATTAATTCTAAGGAATTGGTGAAGGGTATTCCTTACTTGAAGTTTGAGAAAGACCGCATTTGTGGTGCGTGCCAACTTGGGAAACAAACCAAGTGTTCCTTCAAACCAATCAAGGATATCATGTCAACTAGTCCATTAGAATTAATTCATATAGATCTCTTTGGACCAACTAAAACTAAGAGCTTAAATGGTAGTAGATATGCATTTGTTTTAGTTGATGATTTTTCCCGTTTCACTTGGGTTTTCTTTTTGGAACACATAGATCAAACTTTTTCTCATTTCAAGATTTTTCGAAAAAGGGTTGAAAAAGAAAAAGGTTTTTCGATTTTGAAAATAAGGAGTGATAGAGGTGGTAAGTTTGTTAACCAACTCTTCATGACTTATTGTGATGAAAAGGGAATCAAGCATGAAATGTCATGTCCTAGAACTCCACAATAAAATGGAGTTGTAGAAAGAAAGAATACAACACTTCAAGAGATGGCTAGAACTATGATAAGTGAATATGACCTCCCTCAATATCTATGGGCCAAGGCCGTAAACACCGCATGCTATATTTCAAATCGTATTTATTTGTGTAAAAATTCTTCCAAAACATCTTTTGAAATGTATCATTCTAGAAAACCTAATGTTGCATATTTCAAAGTTTTTGGATGCAAGTGTTTTGTTTTGAATACTAGAGATAACTTGGGTAAATTTGATGCTAAGGCTTATGAAGCTATCTTTGTTGGATACTCTACTACTAGTAAAGCTTATAGAGTATTCAATAGATCTTCCCTTACCATTGAAGAATCCATATATGTTAAATTTGAAGAATCTAATGTGGTTGTTGAGAATGTTGTAGAGATTGACCCATTAGGTGAAGACATGCAGAGACTATCCTTGAAAGACTCACCCGCTCAAGAAGAAAAGTAAGAACTCATTGGTGATGTTCAAGAGGATAAAGAGGAAAGCTCTCAACCGCTTCCTAAAAATTGGAGATACGCTACAAATCACCCCAAGGAACTCATTTTAGGTGATATCTCTAAAGGGGTAACAACTCGCTCCAAACTCCATGACTTATGTGGTAACTTTGCATTCATTTCTCATTTTGAACCCAAAAACATCCTCGAAGCCGAGGGGGACTCATATTGGTTGCTAGCCATGCAAGAGGAACTCAATCAATTTGAGCGCAACCGAGTTTGGTACCTTGTTCCTAGGCCTCACGATAGACCAATAATTGGTACTAAGTGGATCTTTATGAACAAGATGGATGAGTCCGGAAATGTCATTAGGAATAAAGCTAGGTTAGTGGCCCAAGGTTACACTCAAGTTGAGGGAATTGACTTTGAGGAGACCTTTGCACCCGTAACACGGCTTGAAGCCATACGGATGACACTAGCTTTTGCATCTTTTAAAAATTTTAAACTTTTTCAAATGGATGTGAAAAGTGCATTTTTGAATGGTTTTATAAATGAAGAAGTTTATGTTGAACAACCTCCTGTTTTGTTGATCATGTTCATCCCAATTTTATTTTAAACTTGATAAAATTTTGTATGGATTGAAACAAGCTCCAAGAGTTTGGAATGAAAGGCTTTCTAGTTTTCTCATTTCAAATGATTTTGTTAAAGGCAAAGTAGACACAACATTATTCACTAAGCATGTTGATAATGACATTTTAATTGTGCAAATTTATGTGGATGATATAATTTTTGGTTCTACTAATGAGTTTTTATGCAAGGAATTTGAAAAGGTTATGCAATGTGAGTTTAAAATGTCTTCCATGGGTGAATTAAATTTCTTTCTTGGACTCCAAATCAAGCAATTGCAAGATGGAAATTTCATATATCAAGTCAAGTATGCAAAGGAACTCGTAAAGAAGTTTGGACTTGAAGGCTCAAAAGTTTGCAACACTCCCATGGCAACTACAACCATGCTTGATAAGGAGACCAAGGTAAATGTGTTGATATTAAGTTATATAGAAGCATGATAGGTAGTTTGTTGTATTTAACGGCAAGTAGGCCGGATATCATGTTTAGTGTGTGTCTTTGTGCTAGATTCCAATCGTGTCCTAAAGAGTCCCATCTTATTGCGGTAAAACGCATCACTCGTTATATTAAGGGCACAATTGGAATGGGTCTATGGTATCCGAAAATCGGAGATTTCTCAATGACGAGTTATTCGGATGCCGACTATGCGGGTTGTAGAGCAGATAGAAAGAGTAATAGTGGAACATGCTAATTTCTTGGTAATTGTCTTGTTTCATAGTCCTCTAGGAAACAAAATTCCGTAGCTCTCTCAACCGCCGAGGCGGAGTATGTTGCCGCGGGGGCTTGTTGTGCACAAGTCATTTAGATGAAACATACTCTCCTTAATTATGATTTGCATTATGACCATATAAAAATATTTTGTGATAATACTAGTACTATTCATATGACAAAGAATGCAAGTCAACATAGTAAGACCAAGCATATTGAGATTAGATATCACTTTGTTAGAGATCATTTTGAGAAAGGTGATATAGATATTGAGTATGTTTCCACGGATTTGCAACTTGCCGATATTTTCACTAAACCACTTGATTTTGCTAGATTCTCCTTTATTTGTGGTGAACTTAATGTTTGTGTTATTGAATAAAACTGTTTTTCTTATCCCTTTTTGATGTATGACAAAAAGGGGGAGAATGAGTTTATATATGGAAATATGAGTTCATATGGTATGGAAATATGAGTTCATATAGTTTTGGCTCCATATGAGTTTATATATGTTTTTTATTTTGATTTTTGCAAAGTGTTTTTATGAATTCTTGTATTTGAGTTTAAGTGTTTTGCAAGTTTTTTATGTCTCATGGTCTTGCAATTCACCTCTCTTTAATTTGTTTTATATAGCATAATTTGAGGGGGAGCTTTCACCTCTCCTATTTTTTGATCATAGCCTATTTGTTTTGTCATCATCAAAAAGGGGGAGATTGTTGGCCCAAAAGGTTACACTCTCCATTTGTTTAGAGTTTTGATGATAATAAAACAAACAAGAGCTATTTTGGTACTAATAAGTTTGTTCAAGATAAGTTTCAGGTTAGTACCATGTTTGGAGGCCATTGCTTAGCTTTTGCAAGAAATTCAAGGTTCATAGAGCAAATAAGGCATATGGCACAACAAGGAAGGAACATAGAAGAGAAGGCTCTAGCAAGGCATTGCATGGCTCAAGACTTCAAGAGACTTCATTAGATTTATTTCTAGTTTTATAGTTTTGTTAAAGAATAGTGAATAGGTTTGAAGCTCTATATTCCAACACACACGTTTTTGCCCACATCTCATTTCTAAAAATATTTCCTATAAATATATACAAAATATTTTAATACAAAGCCTTTTGATTATAAACTCAATTTTGTATATTATACATTGTTCAAATCAAAACTATTTTGTTAGATATCAAAATCTCCTCAAAATTCTGCTTCAATTTTGATTTTTGGCCTGAGTCGGTCAACCGACCGGTCGACCGGCACTAAGTCAGGTCAGGTCGGTCGACTGACCCAGTCGACCGGACTTCTGGCAGTTTTGGTGCGTGCATGTGTGCACGTTTCCCGGTCGACCGGCGGTCGACCGGAGCCCTTCGGTCGACCGAGCGGCTGGCCGACTGAAGTGCGGTTGCTCTCTATTTGTGACCGGTCGACCGAGAGCCTGCAACGGCTCTTTTATTTGAACCCCGGTCGACCAGTCGGTCGACCGAGAGAGTCGTTTCAGCCATAACGGCTAGTTCTTAAACATGTTTTATTTTTGTCTTTTTCTTTCTTAAAAGTGTTTAAATGATATTTTCTGAACCCAATACTTCCTAATTAGCATTAAGTGGGTTTACTCCTTAATCCCTAGACCTTTCCTATAAATAGGGGTGATTAGGAAGAGGTTTCTTTACAACAAAAATTTGCAAAAGTTTCAAAAGTTTAAGGCATTCAAAAGAGTTTCATTTCTTGGTTTTTGTGCTGAAAATCTCTCTCATTTTCTGAAGTGTTTTTCAAAACTCTCTGATTTCATTTTCTTTTTTCACTTACATACAAGAGCTTCAATCCTACTCATTGTTCTATAAGGATTTTGTGGAAGAGATTTTTCAAGAGAGAGTTTGTGGTCTTTTGATCACCAAGAGATACTTGTACTTGAGATTGTGGAGTTAGGTACTCCGGTGTATTTGTAACATCTTTGTGAAGTTATAGTGGTTAGAAATTCTTCTGGGGAAGGCGGGGACGTAGAGCTGGGTGCTCGAATCTCGGAAAAATTCTCGGTGTTTGCGTTTGGTTTACTTGCTCTTGCTTCTTGCTTTACTTTCATTGCTTCTATTACTTGCTCTCTATTTTCATTGCAATACTCTTTTGTTTCATATTCATTTTGTCAATCACTAGCTCATACAACAAGATTGCATTGTGCACCTCCAACTCATATCTAGAGGAATCACGAGGAAGGAGTTCAGAGCCCTTTTGTGGGAAATTCGGCTTCTAGTCTTGTTTTGGGCGATTGTTGCATCATTATTTTTAAATTGTGCATTGATTAGCATTATCACCTATTCACCCCCTCTAGGTGATTTCAGTTCTATCTTTACGTAAACTCATTATTGTGAAGCATCTGCCTCACATCCTCTAAATTTAAGGGCTCCTTATCATACATGATGGTGATTGTCAAGTGCTCATAACTTGATGGAAGAGAAGAGAGTAACAGAAGAGCTTTGTCATCTTTTTCTACCTTAACCTCTAGAGTTAGCAAGTCGCTTAAAATTCTATTAAAAGAATTGAGATATTGTAAAATAGACGTACCTTCCTTCACCCGAAGGTTGTATAACTGCTTCTTTATGAGAAGCTTGTTCGACAAACTCTTCGTCATGTAAAGGCTCTTCAGCCTACACAAAAGACTAGCAGTTATCTCCTCATTTATCACATTGTAAAAGACCTCATCTGATAGGCACAGTATAATCGTCACTTTTGCGCGAAAATCGATGTCGTTCCACTCATCATTCTCTATTTTCGATGGCTTCTTTTCAATACCAAGAAGGTTCTTATGTGTTCCTTTCTTCACGAGCAACGATGTTACTCGCATCTTCTACAACAAAAAGTTGACTTCCCGTCAAATTTCTCCACCTCGAACTTGGTTGTCGTGGTCATCTTGCTAACCATCGCTCAGATACCAATTGTTGATGATCAATCACCAATCAAATAACAGAGAAACACCGAGTTGAAGACTTAACAGTGAAAGTGGAAGCATAGAAAATCTACCACTAACAAGTAATTGATTACTAAATCACCACACAGCTAAAGAACACAAGATTTAACGTGGTTCGACAATGTGCCTAAGTCCACGAAGACCAGGGAAGAAATTTTTATCGAAAACAGAGAAGAAAATACAAGAGTTACAAGGTCTCTCTTTCATAACTCTCAATGGTAGAAATCTGAAATTCTCTTGAATTCTTAACACATCTTCAAAAGGCCACCCAAGGGGTTTATATAGGCACCTCGGATGATTTTAGTCCAACACAAACTCCAATAATCAAATCAGCACAGCCTCAGGAAAATAGGAAACCTGAATCCAAATTAAAATAGGAAACAGAACCGTATTAAAAAACTGTCAGAACCCGTATTAGTCGACTAGGGCAAATCATTAGTAGACTAATACCCAGTATTAATTGACTATACCCAGAATTTAGTCAACTACTGTAATGCAATCTGAGAATCTAACTTTCTATTATAGGGCCTAGTCGACTATACCCAAAGTATCAATCAACTAGCCCAAAACCTAGCCAACTAATAAAACCTATTAGTTGACTAATAATATGCACAATGCATGTATATATCCGTACTTGATTTGTGAAACTTGTAACACCTCCACCTGAACCTGAATTCTTCTCTAATGAATACGAGGCACTCCAAATACTAACAGTGTGTGGTTCCACGTGGCAAAAGGTCTGTGATGCGGACACAGTTTGTGGCATTTGTGCACCCACGACGACCATAAGTGAAAAAGAATTAATTTAAGAAAAAGAAAAATCCAAAAAAATCAGAGGATTTGGAGAAAATGAAAAGCAATCTAAAATGCGTGAATAAAAGTAAATGGCTAGTTTTACCAAAAATACCACAAACTATCACTACTTTCCCAAAAACAACCATAAACTATCAAATTTCCAAAATAATACCACAAACTATCATTCAAATTTACAAAAAACTACCTTCAGTTAGTCCACCATCTACACTTCTCTTACATGACTGTCACGTGTTATTTTTATGACCAAACTGCCCTTAGATAATCCATATAAAACATGAGGTTTTTTACTTTGATATTTAATGAACCCATCCACCTACCTCTCTTCCTCATTCTTCTAGGACAGTATCCCCACTAGCGACCTGATCCCTTCTTCTTCCTCTTCACTTTTTTTAGGGCACTAAAATGTCATCTTCAGCTACCATGAAGAAGTATTTTTGTGGCGTGCGAGCCTCCAGTGGCCGATCTTCGACAGAATCGAATCTGGGTCATCGTTTTTGGAGCTGCCATAATTGGAACTGTGGATTCTTCGAGTGAATGGACTTGAACGAGGCTGAACGTTCTAGCAATAGCGTGATTCAAAAGAAACATGGCGATTCTCAAAAAGTTATGTATGAGAGACAAACATCAGAAATTAGAATGGATCAAACTGATGTTATGCAGAGGGAAATTATTGAGCTAAAGGATATGAACAAAGATTCAGATCCTTCAGTTAAAAGTTATATTGGAGAGCTTTATAATGAAAATTAGTAAAATTACAGTGTGTGTCAATTATTTGTGTTTTTTTTTTTTTTGTATTTTCCTTGAAAAGTTGTAACATATATGGGATTGCTCAATAGGAAGCCTTGGTTTTTACTTTGTATGATGAATATGATCAATGAGAGGCCTTTTTTTTTACAAGCCATTAGTTGTTGTAGATTAACTAATTTTCACTTTGTATGGTAGAAAAGTCGCAAATAACTTTCAGGTATTACATTAGTCATAGAAAATCACCATGAACTACATTACTTGTATCTAAAACTACCATAAACTATTGAAATAGTCTCAAATAAATATCATGTTATATATAAGATGTCACGAAAAGCCCACCTAGACTAGTCTTATATTTCATATATCTATCTATTTCAACTGTATGCTCCAGAACACATTCATTCAGTAATAGACAACCATCTACTTCATTAAATATTCAACAATCATTACTACCTAGTACATCAAATAATAGTCAACTACAAAATAGTGATAACACAACTTGTTATTTAGTACCATATATGCTAGCTAGTATCAAAGCATTGTCATACCCAGTATCAGATTTGCTATCCACTTACATTACTTAAATTCAAATTAGAACATAAAATATTTTAATCATATGGGCATGGTCACTCTTTCATCAAGCAAAATGTGCAAAAAGTACGTGAAGCCAGAAGGTTTCTTCACATAAACTCCTCTTATTTCAGCCAAAAGCTTGCTTCACCATTCTCAATGATTGGTAACCTGAGAACTTTAAGATCCAATGGCATATCAATCTCGGGTGCTTGATTTTTGTTGCATGTATTAGATGTAATATGAATGCATTTAGTAATTATAAGTTTATTTGTTACAAAAAACAACCAAAAATTGATTATACTTACCTGCTTAAGATATTTTGAAGACGCATTCCTATAACCTCTCTTTGGTTCTTACTTAGCTAGCCTACCTCTTTGTACAACACTGTGAGAACTAGTAGGCTAATATACAGAAATTTTGACAATATTAAATCAAAATAATACAAAAGCAAAAAAATACATAACAAGTCACATATATTTTCTATTTTACCATATTTAGAATATTGATAGCATTTATGAATCCTTCCCTCCCTACCAACTGTAATGCCTTCCCCCGCACTTATGGTTGCCAATTCATTTGGAATCACACTGCCAAGGTATGTGCCTCTCGGTGATGACATGAGATCCTTGAGATGCTTTGGCATTTTTTCTTCCACTCTCTCTTGACCCACCACTCACTCTACTAGCAGTTCTCTACAGTGGAGTGCTAGTTAAAGCATCTGTTGTCACTCTATTAGTTTCTATTGCATTCTTCCTGGGACTCTCCCACGTATTTCCAGTAGGGACTCTGATTGGATCAGGTCCACGTGAGTTCTTACAAGTTCTAGTATTGTGACCAATCTCCTTACAATTTTTTGCATTTCATGACTATTCCAACTTTGCTAAGTGCAGCACCTCTCTTTCTTTTCTTCTTGCTTCTTCCTGGGAGTTTCTTTTCGAAAGGTGGCAGTATTGGGACACACTGCACCTTTCCCACTGCGATGAGTCTGGAATTAGGTTTATCACATCCTCATATGCCAATTTGGTGGTATGATTTTACATGTCTCCTTATATTTCTAATACAAGCAATTGCATGCCTACAAGTAATATCAGTCAATTCTTATTCATTACAATCACACTTCATTTGACACAAATTCACAATGAAGCTTTCCCCCTTCTCTTGCACTTCAAAAGTCTCATTCCCAGCAAACAAAGTGCAACAATCCCTACTATCTTCAATTTTATCTCACTTTTAGTTGAATCTTTGGACAGAGCAACACTTGACTGCTATCAACATCTTTGGCAATATGTTTCTCTATCATCTCTCTTTTACTTTGAAATCTCATCATCACCAACCTCCTTATCATCTCTAACATTGTTATTATGGGTTTGCCTCTTAGTTCAAGAATGTATTATTCTAAGCCTCTCAAATATTATTACATAACAAGTCACATTTAGAGTAGATTTTGAAATGTGATCTAGTCTACATCTCTTCACCAATTTCATCTAGATAAGCATGCCCATGTTTACATTCCGCTTTAAGTAAGTCCATAGATGTAGTGTACTCATCCTTCCAATATGCAGAAGCTACCCTCTACAGTAGATTCTTTAGTCTCTGTTCTCTCCACTTACTTTTGAAGTTATCAAACAAATGTCTAAAACAAAACCTAATATTTGCATCTGACCCAAGTTATTTGAGACTCTCAACTAGACCCTGGAATATACAAGAAAACAACAGTTAGAAGTTTTACACATAATAGGAAACATACATTAAATCACATGTGAACTTCTATCTTCACATATAATAGTTACATTTTGTCTCTATCAAGAAGGCCAATCCATGCACATTCTCAGATCCAATATCTTTAACGAGTAAGTTAATGAACCATTACCAAGACTAGGTGTTCTCAACTCTGACAACTGCATAACCAACTGGGAACATTTGGTTATTAGCATCTCTGGCCATTACACTAACATGCACCTGCTGTGGACTTGAAATGACAACCATCCATTCTTATAATAGGTCTACAGCCTTTGAGCAACCCCTTGACCATTGCTGGGAATGTGATGAATATAGTCTTGAACACCACTGCACTCTCATCTTCTGGTATAGGATCCACATCTATAACTACATGACTATCTGGATTGCTCATCAGTATAGCAAACACATAGTCCCTGATTTTTCCAAGCTGTTCTTTATGCTTGCTTTAAATTTCATCAATAGCAATATTCTTAGCTCTGTATAATGTCATTCTCTTAATCTCAGCACTTATATCTCACTTGATCATTGCCCGCAAGACTTTCACCTTAACTGTTGGATCATCTCGAAAAAGTTCAAGATATTTCTTAACTATCCAATGTGAGGTTACTTGCTTATTCTCTAAAACTCTACCACAATTGTACACCAATTTCTGACTCTTCAATACAAACTTGTTCTTGTAAGTGTTCCAAGACCCATATGCTCTAAATGGGCACCCTTCGGTCTTACAAGTTATGTTCTTCCACCTTTATTCTTGGGCCACTCTAAATCATACCCTTTCATGCACCCGTAATTCCTGATAAACTCCCTATATTGAGCTGGAGACTCAAATTCCATCCCTAATTGTGGTTTATGATTATCCATGTCTTTATTTTCACTGAAACTTGACTAAATTGGTTTACTATTAACTTCACCATCATCAGAATTTACTGGAGTGTGAAGAGATTGCGAGTTTGAGTAGTAAGAAACTTGATCCCCCTTTACATCATGTAACGCCCCGATCCAGCGGGTACGGAGACGTTACTGCGACGTATATACGCAGGTCAGAAATACCCTCACGTATATACGCTAAGCATTAGTACAGGCAAGAATCAGAGTACGGAAGTATGTGGTGTATTATACATTCGCCCATATGAGTACAACTACAAAGTTATCACCAGATGTGATACAATATTACATAAATATTACATCACTGATATGCGCAATTGCGAGAATACAAAGAGATGTATAAGTATGAATAGTACAAAAGGAGGCCAGAGTTATAACAGGAAAACTCTAGAGCTGAACAGGAGGCCTGGAAGGATGGGGCTCTGGACGGTCTGCTGGGGATCCACGCTACCACTGCACCATTCTGATCAGTAACTGGGAAAATCCACACGCTCCAAGCTCTGAAACCTGGACATAAGGATTCAGAGGAGTCAGGACTCCCCGGCGAGTGGTGATGCGAAAGCCAGATGGCGTGCTGAGATAAGCACATGTGTATCGATAAATCCAAGTCATAAATATGCATTGAAAGTCGTGTCATAGGAACAAGCATGCAGGATCAAGTAGATATATAACAAGCGATATCAAGCCGGGAACATGTATGATATAAGATAATAAGAGCAGGTAACGAGGCGATGAATAAGGTAGACAAGGCAACACCAGATATCTCCTAAATTAACATAAAACTGATAAAAACTGATAAAACCGAATAAAATCGAATAAAACTGATTACGAGCAAAACTGATCGCACAAGCTTAGGTCACGGCTCCATGAGACTAGTACATCGAAGGAATAATCTAAACAAGGAAACCCTCATCTATATACATTTATCCTATGTCACCGTAATCAAAGCGCATACAACCCGAGTTACAAAACAACACAACAAATTGTATATTAGCATCTTATTATAATTGGGGCTGTCTAAGTTGTAGACTTCAGTATGCGTCTCATTTCACATACTTTCACTTACAACTTATAGAGCAAGTTATTTGGAAACTGATGAAGTTTGACGAATCATGTTTAGGATGGGCCCCGTACATGCCCGGGACAATGGTCTAGGAGTATCCGATGCTGAGCCGGAACATACCGCTAGGTACCGGAACTTATTTACGCCCTAACAGGAATAGAGTATCGCAGATCTCATAGAAATAGGCCTAAGGCGTGTGCATACCCGACAGGAATAAACAGGAGTAGGGGGCCAGCACACCACACGGAATCCCTGGTGGCTAGATGATCCCTCAAGTATGTGGCCACACGTGACTCGATAAGACCACCATGAACATGACTATTCAGGGCCCATCAGTTTCCCCCAAACCGGTGCAAGTTGTCTTATAATAATTTTGAAAAACACCTAGAGGGGGGGTGAATAGGTGTAAATGCTAATCTAAGAAACTAAATGCAAACTAAGTGCGCTAAATGCGGAAGCTAATGCAAATTATGCACAAACTAATACAATACAACAAGTGTAGCCGAATTCCCCTTGCGAGGCTCTGGACTAACTCCCCTTGATTCCCCTTGAAATGGGTTGAGGTGCTATGTGAAGCTCTTGTTGGATGAGTATAAGTTAGGCACACACACACAAGCAATCCAAGCAATATAAAATACACACAATCAAGCCAAGCATATAAGAATGAATAGCAATATGAATAAATGCAAGGCAATATGAAATATGCACAATACAAGCAATGTATAAGATATGTATGCAATGAATGAATGATGCTTGCACAAAGTAAAGAGAGTAAGGGTTAGAGAGACAATGGATCAAACGCTAACACAAAGATTTGTTTCGAGGTTCAAGTACCCAACTCTACATCCCCGCCTACACCACCGTGTAGGATTTCCCAATCCACTATAGGAGTACCAAACTCCTCTCTCAACCTTACAAAGCCACCGAGGCTATACAACCACAATCCACCTCTACCGAAGAGGGATACGGCCCGTAGCCAACAACAACAAACACCTCTACCTAAGAGGCTCACAAACCAATCACCCGATCACCTCTACCGAAGAGGGATACAACAAGAATAAGGGTGTACAACTTAGAGGTTTACAACAAACAACCTCAAACTCTTCTCTTTCTTTTTCTCTTTTCTTTTTCCACAAAAACAAGATCCTAATAGTTTAGGATAGGTGATAGCTCAAGTGTGGAAACAAGGTGTTTTTGGAAACCAGCAACAAAGAAAAACTATTTGGGAAATCACTTGTAAATGTTAGAAAATGAAAAACAAAACAATCTCCCAAAACCCTAGCTTTCTTTGATTTCCAAAACCCAAAAACAAATAAGATGAAATCTTTTTGACTTAAAAACTCTTTTAAAACTCTTTTAAACTCTTCAGAAAACTGAAAATTTTTAGCTTAAAAATTCTTATCCAAAACAATGGAGAAATGGGGTATATATAGCCCCTAGGAAAAACTAGCCGTTAGGCTGATGTGGCAGTCTGACCAACTGCCGGTCGACCGCCCGGTCGACCGCCAACGGTCAAAAATGTGACCGTTGGGCAACATCGGTCGACCGGTCCGGTCGACCGAAATAAACCGAGAGCAGAGCTCTCAGGCCCGGTCGACCGGCCCGGTCGACCGTCCACTGTGCCTATCAGACGTGCACGTCTGTGCACGTCGGTCGACCGGATCGGTCGACCGGCCCTTGGTGCGGTCGACCGTCCCGGTCGGCCGACCAGCCTGTCAGCACAAAAATCAGGTCAGAAAAATTTAGAAAAATATTTTCTAAAAAATCTTTTATCTCTTTTAAAAATATCATAAAAATTGTTTTATCATATTATGTTGAAACATAAACATGTGATAAAAATTTCAAGACATATATCAATCATATCAATTCATTTTTGTGTCTTGCCAATTTTATCAAAAACAAAACTTGTATTTTATCAAACTAGAATTTTCCAAAACATGAATAGGATAGTCAAAATAAGTTTGTCTAGCAAGTTTAAAGCATGTATGCATATCTAGAACATATCTAATATACATAGGTATAAGGTAAACTTGTTTTGATCTATTATTCATGAAAACCAAAAACCAAATCATGAAACGTGTGTGTTTTGTGCACTTGAGCATATCAACTAAACTAAGCTTTACAAATATGGATCTAAAACACAAACTCTAAACTAGATACCTAAGTTTTTTTGACGATCTTCATCTTCAAGTAGACTCGGTCCAAACTCCGTGATTCTCCAAGTGCAAAGGTATGATCTTTAAGCTTTGGCACCGGAATCATCATGAATAGCTTCTAATCATCTTGTTGAAGCTAATTACCAACCTAATATCCTGTTAATGATCTGAAACTTAGAAACACAAGAATATTAGTAAACATAACTACATGAGTGTTGATCATCATCAAAACTAGAGTGGAAGGCCATTGGGCCAACAATCTCCCCTTTTTGATGATGACAAAACTCATGGAGTTATATATGCATGGATTAAAGATAAGCTTCAAAGAAGCTCTCCCTTAACTCATGCATAGGGATAAACAATAAATGTATGCAATGAATAGTAAACATGAAACATGCATATGCATAAACAATAAATGGTTCTAGATATCAAATGGAGTATTCAAAACAAAATAACCTCTAGATACCAATTACAAAGCAAACTCTATAAAACATAATATATGCATAAACATAAGCATGCATATAAAACTTCATAAATCTTTCTCCCCTTTTTGTCAATCATCAACAAAGGGGTAATCAAAACCATAAATAAAACGAGGGGTAAAAATCTTTCTTCCCCTTTATGTCAAACAAAACAATAAAAGACAATGTTCTCCCCCTTTTTGTCTAAAACAAAAAATAAAATCAATAAGGGTGACTACAAACATGATATCAATTAAAAATATGTCAATGAAGCATCTTGATACCAATAAACAAGGATCAATATATGTTATATGCTATATACATTCATGAAGAGGAAGACGCTAAGTTAGCTTCCCTACACATATGCATTACATGAAGAAGGGATGACAAGCCCCAATTCACATAACACATATTATGTAATGCATAAGAGGAGATGTGAAGCTCCCCCTACACACGTATATCATATAAAGAAGAGTTGTCAAGCTCCTCAATTTATAATATACTCAACATGAATCTATATGTAAGAGAGATGTTAAGCTCTCCTTGCATATAGGAAATACAAATCAAAACTTTGAATATTTTCTTTAAACAACATATGAGATACCAATTGTAATTAAACATAAATCTTAAATTCTTAAACATGAATCTTGAAACCAAAACAAATTTTGAATTTCTTAAATATGATACCAATTGTAAATATTTTACCAATTGAAAAGATTGTACATAGAAACATTGATACCAATTGTAAGAATTGTTCATTTTAAAACATATAAACAACTTTTAATCATAAAGTGTGGGAGTACAAATACCAATTGAAATACAAAATCATATTTTCTCCCCCTTTATGAAACACAAACTAAAGTCATGCATAGTCTTGATAACAATTTAAAAGTAATCAATTTAAACAAAATTGAAACTCAAGCACTAGCATAAACACAAACATATATATGTATGATAAATAGATACCAATAGAAATTGATATACTTGGAATTTAAAGCATACATACATACAAAACATATATGAGTATACAAGAAGATCAAAATGATACCAATTGAAAGAGTTCAATGATACCAATTGACATAACAATAAGTTCAAGTGTATACATCATATTATCTACCACCCAATCATAATTCAAGTTTTAAAGATTTTCAATTTAGGGTATACATGAACATGATCTCCCATCCTACCGCCCTTGGATGGTAGGGGTTTTCAAAAATAGATTTGAAAATGTAGTTTTGTTTGAAAATCTCTACCATATGAAGAATACCGCAACTAGTTAAATGGAAAACTTGTTAATTAGCACGAAATCTTTCAAGCAAGGAATAAAACAAAATTGTTTTTCATAAACATGAAATTCACATCATATCAAACACTCAAGTTCAATTAGGCATAAATAAGACTCATGAAAACAAAACATGAGCAAGCAATAGATGTGAGTGTACAAATAAAATATGAAGATCATAAATATGAAAATTATTTCATTAAGCTCAATTATTTCTTAAAATCACGAAATCATCAAAACTATCTAATCTTCACGGCATATGTATGTCTAATACAACTAAAGTATACATACATATCCAAGATACAAACGAGTCCACAAGGATATATGCATGAAGGCACGTGGCTCAAAAAGGATACTCATGTATAGTCAATAGTTTGGATAAGATGGACATATACATGAAGTTAAACATAAATACATGAAACATGAAAAACTAAATTTTCATCACAACAAATTTCATTTCAAGGTATATGTATGAATTGTCAAACATGAAGTATACATACATATCCCTAAACACAATTGAGTCCAAATATAGATTTGCATGAAAGGCAAATGACTCAAGGGGTATACATGTATATCTTAAAGTTTGGCAATACAAACATATACATGAAGTGAAACACACAATCATAAAACAAATTCAAAAATGGAATACAAGTTTGAAATGTATGAATCATCAAAACTAGACTATACTAGCACATCTAATGGGTTCAAATAAGCATTCAATTCCAACTATATATAGATTATTTGTAGCCCATCCTATGTACAAGTATATAACTAGTCTTAATGAAAACTAACACTTAAACATATATTCAAAACATGAAGCATCAAAACAAACATAAAAGTCATCATGATAAAACTAAAACATGATTATTATGTAAATTCACATGTATTAGATTCATGATGTACATTATAGCTTAAACAAACGTGAGAACACTAAGTATGGGTTCATATAAGCATATGTGTCTCAAATACTATACATGTATGTCAAGGATCTAATAGACATGGAATGAACATACTAATCCATAGACAATAAAACATGCTATAAAACATCAAAACATGCCAATAAAGATGAACATGGAAAGCTTGTAAACAATAAATGGGAGTAAAGGATTGTTACCAAAACCGAAGAAGCAACTCTCCTTGTCTCCAAAACATGGTGGTCATCTCCACCAAATCTTCCCTTGAAAGTGATGCATCCATTTTGATTTCCATGAAGTCCGGAACGCATCCACTCCAAGGTGCTAACACTCTCACGTCATGTGAGAGCCCACACCTACATCAAAAACTTTAGGGGTGGTGGTCTTTGGTACCCATACTCTTTTGGGTCCATGGGGGTTAGTATCTTCTCTAACCCAAACAAACTTCTTGGCTAAATTTTCAACATGTAAACGATCATAGCAAAATTTAGCAAGATGGCCTTTTCGGCCACAATGTGTACATGTGTACACATGAGCATACTTGTGTTGATGGTGTCCGTGTGAAGCATGTGTATGCCGTGATGGGTGTGCATGCATAAAAGATGGAACTTGTTTCTTTCGAACCAAGGTTTCCAACCGTGAGTGGTTCATGGCACATTGGCTCATAGTGGAGCCCAAACAATCTACTCTCTTCTTTAACATACAAATATCATCAATAACTTTAGAAGAAGAGGTACATGCATTAGGTAGACTAGATGAAGGAGCTACACTAGCATGGCAAACATGTGCATCAATTTTATTTTGCAAAACAATGTTTTTCTCTAAACATACATTTAAATCATTAGAAATAGAAATGATTTTATTTTTCAAAGCAACATTCTCCTTTAAAACAAAATCAACTTTAGAAGACAAATTTTCATTTTTCTTCAAAAGAGTTTCACAATCATTTTTAGACTTTAAAAATTTATTTTCTTTTAAAGCAAGTTCCAATTGAGATCTCAATGAATCCCTTTCATTATAGACCTCAACTTTCTCTTGCAAAACACAATCAAGTCTAGAGTGCAAACATTTATTTTCTTTTTCAATATCTAGACTTTTCTTTTTCAAAATTTTATACTTCTCAATTAATTTTTCACACACAATAGATAGTTCTTCATTTAAAGCATGGGGATCAACAAAATCATTGAAGAACTAGCACAATCATTACTATCTAGTTGAGTTTCCGATTGTACCTCAAGGGAGTCATTCCCTTGGACCATGTAGCATTGTTGTGGTTCGGATTCTCCACTAGATTTCTCTTCTTAAATTTGTACTTGAAGCTTGGAGGTTTTGGTGGTTGATGTCAACTTGTTCCACACTGCAAAAGCGGAATCAAGATTAGAAACACGTAAAAGATATTCTTTTGATAAAGTGCTTCTAATAGCCTCTAGGGCTTGTGCATTTGCCCTATATGATTGCAATCACCAAGATAACATCTCTTGGTGGCCGCAAGGAAACATGCAAACCTAGGGTCTTTAGGTACATGGACATCCTATACTTCCAAACATCAATGTTGGAAGGGTCAAAGCTAGGAGGGGTCATGAAGTCCATGGTAAACTATGAATGTGCAAACAAACAAATGCAAATGAGATTAGCAAGCAAATGGATCACTCCTAGGATGTTAAGCCTAAGTATCAGGAGCACTAGCTCTGATACCAATTGAAAAACACCTAGAGGGGGGTGAATAGGTGTAAATGCTAATCTAAGAAACTAAATGCAAACTAAGTGCGCTAAATGCGGAAGCTAATGCAAATTATGCACAAACTAATACAATACAACAAGTGTAGCCGAATTCCCCTTGCGAGGCTCTGGACTAACTCCCCTTGATTCCCCTTGAAATGGGTTGAGGTGCTATGTGAAGCTCTTGTTGGATGAGTATAAGTTAGGCACACACACACAAGCAATCCAAGCAATATAAAATACACACAATCAAGCCAAGCATATAAGAATGAATAGCAATATGAATAAATGCAAGGCAATATGAAATATGCACAACACAAGCAATGTATAAGATATGTATACAATGAATGAATGATGCTTGCACAAAGTAAAGAGAGTAAGGTTAGAGAGACAATGGATCAAACGCTAACACAAAGATTTGTTTCGAGGTTCGAGTACCCAACTCTACATCCCCGCCTACACCACCGTGTAGGATTTCCCAATCCACTATAGGAGTACCAAACTCCTCTCTCAACCTTACAAAGCCACCGAGGCTATACAACCACAATCCACCTCTACCGAAGAGGGATACGGCCCGTAGCCAACAACAACAAACACCTCTACCTAAGAGGCTCACAAACCAATCACCCGATCACCTCTACGAAGAGGGATACAACAAGAATAAGGGTGTACAACTTAGAGGTTTACAACAAACAACCTCAAACTCTTCTCTTTCTTTTTCTCTTTTCTTTTTCCACAAAAACAAGATCCTAATAGTTTAGGATAGGTGATAGCTCAAGTGTGAAAACAAGGTGTTTTTGGAAACCAGCAACAAAGAAAAACTATTTGGGAAATCACTTGTAAATGTTAGAAAATGAAAAACAAAACAATCTCCCAAAACCCTAGCTTTCTTTGATTTTCCAAAACCCAAAAACAAATAAGATGAAATCTTTTTGACTTAAAAACTCTTTTAAAACTCTTTAAACTCTTCAGAAAACTGAAAATTTTTAGCTCAAAAATTCTTATCCAAAACAATGGAGAAATGGGGTATATATAGCCCCTAGGAAAAACTAGCCGTTAGGCTGATGTGGCAGTCTGACCAACTGCCGGTCGACCGGCCCGGTCGACCGCCAACGGTCAAAAGGTCGACCGGTCCGGTCGACCGAAATAAACCGAGAGCAGAGCTCTCAGGCCCGGTCGACCGGCCCGGTCGACCGTCCACTGTGCCTATCAGACGTGCACGTCTATGCACGTCGGTCGACCGGATCGGTCGACCGGCCCTTGGTGCGGTCGACCGTCCCGGTCGGCCGACCAGCCTGTCAGCACAAAAATCAGGTCAGAAAAATTTGAAAAAATATTTTCTAAAAAATCTTTTATCTCTTTTAAAAATACCATAAAATTGTTTTATCATATTATGTTGAAACATAAACATGTGATAAAAATTTCAAGACATATATCAATCATATCAATTCATTTTTGTGTCTTGCCAATTTTATCAAAAACAAAACTTGTATTTTATCAAACTAGAATTTTCCAAAACATGAATAGGATAGTCAAAATAAGTTTGTCTAGCAAGTTTAAAGCATGTATGCATATCTAGAACATATCTAATATACATAGGTATAAGGTAAACTTGTTTGATCTATTATTCATGAAAACCAAAAACCAAATCATGAAACGTGTGTGTTTTGTGCACTTGAGCATATCAACTAAACTAAGCTTTACAAATATGGATCTAAAACACAAACTCTAAACTAGATACCTAAGTCTTTTGACGATCTTCATCTTCAAGTAGACTCGGTCCAAACTCCGTGATTCTCCAAGTGCAAAGGTATGATCTTTAAGCTTTGGCACCGAAATCATCATGAATAGCTTCTAATCATCTTGTTGAAGCTAATCACCAACCTAATATCCTGTTAATGATCTGAAACTTAGAAACACAAGAATATTAGTAAACATAACTACATGAGTGTTGATCATCATCAAAACTAGAGTGGAAGGCCATTGGGCCAACAAATTATTATGTAATTATCAATTTACGGGAATAGCAGGAGCAGGACATGATCAGGAATTCAAGAGTACATGAGTACATGTATTACAGGAG
Source organism: Agave tequilana (assembly GCA_038442645.1). Classification (NCBI taxonomy): domain Eukaryota; kingdom Viridiplantae; phylum Streptophyta; class Magnoliopsida; order Asparagales; family Asparagaceae; genus Agave; species Agave tequilana. The sequence goes on along the minus strand of JAVJIF010001304.1, from coordinate 62,206 downwards.
TACATGTCATTGTTATAATACAGGATAACAGGTACAAGATTTTCGTAAATGTGATAATCACAGGTCAAGTATTAATATGATGGGAGGCAGGTGATAAGTCATGTCACAACAGGGAGTAAGTATCAAGTAGTAGCATATCAGGTGTCAGGTGGTGTCACATCAGTTATCAAGTGATACAGACAGGTGTCAGGTATTGGTATGTAGATGATAGGTATCAAGTAAGAACATGTCAAGTGTTAACATATCAAGCATGTACTTGGCAAGTGATAGAGTAATAGCTGAGCACAATCAAGCAGAGTTGAGCAAGCTGGATCGAAGCTATTGTACAACACTAAATGCTATCACGCTCGGCGTGATTACCGCTCGCAGCGTAGCTGGACACACGTGTCACAGCAAGCGTATGAACGCTATACTACAGCTTACGGGGAAGCCATGATCACAGGGTAACTACACTCGAACAGAGTAAGCGGTAAAGTGTTGACGCTAGGTCCGCCTACCAGGCATAGCATAGAGAAAGTTCAGAGGACTTTAAACCTCAAAAGTTGTACCTAGAGGTTAAGCCCGAAGGCAAGGGTACCTGCAGAACAATACAAATCGTGAATAATACAAGTCGACCCGATGAAAGGAGAAGTAAAAGGAAAGCGAGAACACTCGCCTAAATCTTCAGAAAACATTATGAAATCCCCGATCTCTGGAATCTAGGAAACCAACGCGTAAGCGCATTCCAATAAAAAGGAGGAGAGAGACTAAAGACGCGGGAGTCGCAGACGCGGGAGTCGCGTCGCGTAGAGGCCACAAACGTAGGGTTCGAGACCCGCGTTTAAGCAAGGACATGAGAAGAACGCAAACGCGAGCATGAGCTCTGCGTCACGTTGATACAAGAATGCGAAAGTCGCGTTAACGAATTGCTTGGATGCGGGGTAAGCTCCGCATCTAGTAATTAACAGAGAGAAAGAGAGAGACAGGGAGATGAGATAATAAGAGACGCAGGGAAAGAGTAAGAGACGCAGGGAAGAGAAGATGCAAGTTTGAGGGGGAAAATTAGAGAAGAAAAGAAAAGAAAAAGGAAGGAAAGGAAAGAAGGAAGGAAAGAAAGAAAAGAGAAGGAAAGAAAGAAAGAAGGGAAGGGGGAGGAAGGAAGCCCGGCCATGGCTTGGCCGGCGTCGCCGGCGGCGGCCATAGGTGGCCGGAGACGGCCAGAAGTGGCCGGAGGTGGGCGGCCAAAGGCCCAAGCCCAAGCAATTTGTGGGGGTGCAAGTGTAATTTATTTTAGATTTTGGAGTTTTGGAAACGAGGCTTCGGAGAACGAAGCTATAACTCGTTGGAAAGAGCACGATGAGGAGAGGAATATGGCATGGTTGTTGATGGCCAAGATGGTGTAGGTGGTGGTGGAAATGGCGGTGAAGCTTTGGAGGTTAATAGGTTCATGGTGGAGAAAAGAGAGGTAAATGGTTGTATTATTGTTGTTGTTGCTAGAATGGAGAAGGAGATGGAGGGAATGATGGAGAGTGAATGAAGGAGGATTTGGTGGTGGTGATGGCCAAAAATAGAGCCAAGGGGCTGCCATTTGCTGCTGGTTCTGTTGGCTTGCTGGAAATGAAGAAAGAAAGGAAGAAAATGAAAGAGAGAGAGAAGAAGAAAGGGGGTGTATATATAAGGAGGAGAAATGATTATTACAAGTTTGCCATTGCCATACCTTTCATCAAATGAGACTTGCGTCTCTATTGAATGAAGTCCGCGTCTAGGTAAAACAAAGCCAGACGCGGAGATGAGATCCGCGTCGGGAGGAAAACGCGAGAGTTGCGTTAGACAGAAAAGACAAAAAGTCATGATGACTTGATTGGAGTTGATTTGCAGTGCATTAAATGTAGAAAGAATGTGAATCTTCGCATTAAAGACTAGATCTGAGTCTGGTGAGACTCGTGTCTAAGGAGAGAGAGAGAAAATGAGAAGAATATGAATAAAATATCTGGAAAAATTCCGGTATCTGGGGAAAACACCGAAAACTCCGGAAAAGCCTGAAAAATGAAGTAGCTCGGAAAGCTTCCCAAAAATTCTCAAAAATAATAAATATTATTTTAAGATGGTTGAAATAATCAGTTTTCAGAGATTCAGTCTCATTTTCAAAATAAAAAATCCTGAAGTCCACCGTCGATACCGGTCTACACCAGGTCAGCCGGATTTTGATAAATTCTGAATAATCTTAGAAAATACATGAAAGGAGAAAATATAATTTTAAGAAGTAATATGAAAGCGAAATCTAGAAATTTGATTTCAATTGTAAACTAAAATTCCTGAAATCAACCAGCGATACTAGCCGACACCAAATCTAATGGAATTTCGATAAATTCAGAAAAATCTCAGAAAAAATATTTAGATAAAAAAATGTGATTTTAAGAAGTTATGAGAAAGCCATTTTTAGAATTTCAACTCCATTTATAAATTAAAAATCTGAGAATCGAGCAGCAGTATTGGTCGACCCTGATTTTGAAGATTTACAACTTAATTCAGAAAATTTTCAGAAAATCATAAAAAAATCTAAAATATTGGAAAACGATGTTTGAAGCTGAAATCGGTCAAATCTGACTACCAAAAGATCAATCGGGGAATACTCTAGGATCGGATCCTCGATTCAAACTAGGGCTGATTCTGAGTTCACGAATCCGGATCCAAGGCAAAACAATCATATAAATAATTCATAATACAAACAAATACTAGAAGCAAATCAAAAAATATTATCAAAAAATATGAATACGCAACTAAGTACGTATTCCGGGAGCGGGGTGTTACACATCACATTCAGCTCCCCTTTGATCTTTTCCTTCTTCCTAAGCCTGCCTCTCTTTCTGTATTTTTGGACTCTACTTCTTCATCATGCTCCTCTTGAGCATTTAAATTACCCTGATCTGGATTCTCAGTTAGATCATCAATTTGATTTTTAGTTCAATCATTAATTGTGTCTCTATCGCTCATCTCCACTTCAAATTCCTATGAATCATCTCTCTCATCTACTTCTGCATCAACCACATAATCACTATCAGCATCTTCATCTTTGTCACCAAACACAATCTTCTTTCAGTCTTATCGAATATGTTGTCTTCAATGTTTCAAGTTTCTCTTCATCTAAATAATCACTTTCATCTACAACTTATTTATCCACTGTAGCAGTTGCATCCCCCTCAATCTCATTACCATGAACAGGCACATCCTGCTGTTGGATTTCATCTGTAGACTTTTCATTTGCATTTGATGACATTCCACTTGGATTTGCATCAATTGGTACTTCAATTGTCTTACCACTTGCAGTGCATAATTCTTCATCAGCCTCAGACTCTTTGGCATTCAATCTTGTACAGCTATCTAAATTTTGTAAGTCACTCCCATTCTCATTTGCCTCTGGAATTTCAATCTCATTGTCTGGCTTGCAGTAGTTAGATACCATCTCTTTCAAACCTGTCCCAAGGGCTAAATATGCAATATAATATACTACATTCTGATTGTAATCTAAGTATTCTATAGATTTAAAAGCTGCTAGACCATCATTAATTATTACTAAACTAGTCTCAACATCCATATTGGGCAACTTTTGGTAGCATACAAAATCTAAAGTTATACCTACTTGCTTTAAGTGATATCTGATCTCGATCCATGATCATTCATCTGTATCAAAGTTCTCAACTAAGTGAACTTTACCCCCAACATACTCCTTGTTCCTCACAATTTTAAAGGCCCCACCATAATGAAATTCAACAAACATATTGCCCTGCCGATGAAAATAAAATAATGGAAGTCATATTAAAAAATTTCACAATAATACTAAATCACCAGCTCATAGTTTATTAAACAAAAAAAAAATACACAACACACTTCAACAGATTCCAATAGAACCAGATTAAATAATTTAATAATAAATAAACAATTAAACAAATATTTACATCCTGATTTAAGAAAATAGTTATTAGTTAAATAATTAAATCCTATTTAAAGTAGTAATTTCCTATTAAGCATTGCAAATATAATATTGACACCCCTGTAACTTTCACCAAACTCAAGTCTATAGATTGCAGTAGGCTTTCAATTATTGTTTTGGACCACCAATAACTATAAAACAGTGGCCCCTCACATGAAATGACTTACTCTCTCACAAAATTTTCAAAGAAAAACAAAGATTCCAAAATTTGAAATCCGATCTACTCAAATCTGTACAAAACGCCATAAAAAACTGACCTTTGAGGATATCCAACGATCTTCCAAATTGACCTCTGCAATTGTTCCACCAAAGTTCTTTTTATTGTCTCTGCAAAAGAGAAAAAAAAAAGAAACCCAAAATTAGCCGAAGAGAAAACCAAAATTCTAATCTTCTACAGCAAAATTGTCCCAAAGATCCAGATATACTATGAACTAGCCCTACCGCGTACTGGAGAAGGATCACGAACTCTGCGAAGGGCGACGAGGTTTCTAGTGGGTTTTTTCCCTTTTGGGTGGGGGAATATGGGTTGACGAAATCCACAACTATAACCGCCTGCTAATCGAGCGACAACATGACAACAACCGCTTGCTCTACGACAATGATGGCTTCGATTTAGTTCATAGGCGAAGGGCAACGAGTTTTCCGGTGGAGTTTTTTTGGGGAACTGAGGGTCCGTGGGTAGCGAGGAAGGGGGTTTTGTGAGAAATTAAACTTGAATAGAGTTTTGACCAAAACTATAAGGTAAGGGCATTTGGTCTTTTAATGGCCATCGTTAACGCTATTAGATACTAAAGTGGAAAAAATATAGTTATGATATTATTTTGGGAATTTGATAGTTTAGAGTTGTTTTTGGGAAAGTAGTGATAGTATGTGGTATTTTTGGTAAAATTAGCCAAAATATAATGATGACTAATTATGACTAATGAAATTAATGACTATGTTAAGGACTAACATGGCTAATAATCAATAACACAAGCACATAAACAATAAGTAACATAAATAAGATGTGAACTTGTAACACCAATAGGCTAATAATAGTCTACAAGACAAGTACCATATGGCAAATAACTGTCATGGCAACTCTTAAGCAAATAACCAACTATCTAATTAACAGGCCCGCAGCTAGCTAAATCTAATATGTCCATCATTCACGAGTAGAAATGTGTGCTCCGCATGGCTGACCGAGATATATGCCTTTGCAGCTGTGTATTCATTCACATGACAGGATAATACGGATGCACAAGAAAATATATGATACATAGGCAGTCTGCCCCACATATAGACATTTTTTGGGCAGCATGTATCTGCATACACATGTGCAGTTGCATATTTAGCATTTTTCAACAATAGGGCGCTCCTTTGCCGACCGCCTGTGTTCTCTCACTATTTATAAGATGGCCTCTTATTAAGCGAGCCGAAAAGCCTATTGTGGTCAGGTGTATCGCGTCTTCCTGTTTTCTGTGGCTTCTGGATTATGACCAGGAGATGTAAGCATAGGTTGCCAATAAAAATACACTCTAGAGGAGAGGCTACACCAAGTTGCACACTCATGTGTGTTATGAAATTAAATGTTGGTTATATTATCATAAGAAATATCTTAATATAACCCGTATTTTTAGTGATTGTACCTATAGCTATGATAACTTTCTAGCTTCTTTGAACGTTATGCACGTAGGAGCCCTTTAAAGCACAGGGTTTTTTGGTTGTTCTGTGGCTTTTCGAGCCCATTGGATTTATTATCTGCAAAAATGCACAAGTCCTCTTTTGAGAAACCAACAGCAGGGTTACAGGATAAAATGTGAATCTAAGTCATCGTGAACCTAGTTACACGTCTCTCTGTGAAGGTATTATGAAATAGATCTAATATGTTCGTACTTACAAGTTCGGATATTTTATTTCGTCAGCTATTGATGGGTTGTAAAAATGTTTGAAATACAGAATAATCTTTTTATAATGTCACATATAACATATGTCACATGTTTACGGAATCTTGTCTTCACATGTTTAATAATAAAGTTTCTTGCTCACATCTTATCTTCTGTTCTCTGTAGGCTGGATCAGTCGAAGGCCAAGTGGTGGAAATGGGACTCACAACTACTTCGTTGATAAGTCCTGAGAAGTTTCCTGTTTTAGTTCCAAATTCACTATTTTCCAGCAAGGTCCGCAATTAGTGTGCATTTTGGACTTTTCGAATTGTTCTTCAATGTTCCAATTGGTGCATTATACGATATACTGTAATTACTTTTTACTTGTTTTACTTTGTCATATATCAAGTATCAATAGTCATTCAGAAATATACAGTTTATTCTCCCCCTCTCCATCCCAAAAAAAACAAGGAACTGCATGTACATGCACACGGATACCAGTTGCCATCCTTGTGTCTGTGTGTACTTCACGCAAGTTCACGGGTGCAAACAGATCATACAACACCTCCAAGCAACTGCATCTACTTGTTGAATATGACTGCAGGCTGAATTATCCAAAAGTAAATAGATCAGGATAAACTTGAGGAGGTTTCTTTATCATCATCATCACCATTACCAATTGAAGAGTCACTAAGGTGCATATAGGTTCCTCATACTCCCAAGACACAACATTAAGTGGTACTTGTTGTTAGCTATTAAACTTGTTACATGCATTAGTAATTATGTTATTCATGTATTCATGCACTTATGAGATACATGTACATAAGAAATTCATGAACTAGTTTGAAGAGTCATGTGGTTTGGTGTTTGAAGAGTCATGTAGTTTGGTGTTTGAAGAGTCATGGAGGATGTTCCAAAAGGCCTATATAAGGAAGTGCATATGTAAGTCCAATTGAATAACTCGAAATAAAAAAAGTTCATTTCCTCCTTCTAGAAAAACTATTCCCAATAAAATTGGTATCAGAGCCAAGACAACTATGGCTTCTTCTAGTTCTATCCAAACCCAAGTGCCCCACTTAACTAAAACCAATTATGGTAAATGGAGTATCCAAATGGAGGCCTTGCTGGGATCCATGGGAGCATGGAACACGGTGGTAAATGGAGCCAAGGAGGAGGAGATGAAGAAGGAGAAGAAGGCGTTGTTCACAATCTACCAAGGAGTAGACGACGCCACGTTCGAGTTGATCGCCTCTGCAAAAACTTCTAAGGAAGCTTGGGAGATCTTGAAGAAAGCCTTTGATGGCGTAGAAAGAGTGAAGAAAATCCGCTTGCAATCTTTGCGAGCAGATTTTGAGGCCCTACAACAAGAAGGGTCAGAATCCATTGGTGAGTACTTCCATCGAGTAAATTCCATTGTGCATGAGATGAGGCGACATGGTGAGAAGATTGAGGACGTACGTGTTGTGGAGAAGATCATGAGATCTCTACACTCAAGATTTGATTATATTGCTGTGGCGATTGAAGAATCAAATAATCTTGAGGAGATGTCAGTGGAAGAACTCCAAGGCTCTCTACAAGTTTATGAAGAAAGAGGCTTGCGAAAGAAGAAAGAAGAAGGAAAGACTATGGAGCAAGCACTTCAAGCCAACTCTTCCCAAAAGAAGGATGGATCTTCAAGAGGAGGCTACCATCGAGGAAGAGGTGGACGTGGTGGCAAAGTACGAGGTGGTCGTGGTAACCACTTCAACGAACAAAGCAGCACCCATGGTGATGAAAGTGAAGGGAATGGTCGTGGAAGCCATGAAACTCGTGGTCGAGGCCGCGGTCGAGGTCGTGGCCGGAAAGGAAGGTATGATAAATCTCATATCCAGTGCTATGTTTGTAAGAAATATGGCCATTTCTCCTATGATTGTTGGTATAATTCTGACAATGATGGTGGAGAAAAGGCTAATCATGTGGAGCTGAGTGAAGGACAAGTGTTGCTCATGTCCTATAATGAAATTGACCCGCCTCAAACGGTCACATGGTTCATAGACACGGGAGCCTCAAATCACATGAGTGGAAGAAAGGAGTTCTTCACAAGGCTCGATGAAGGTCATCAAGGCTACATCACATTTGGTGATCTTTCCAAATGTCCAATTGAAGGAAAAGGTGATGTTGTCTTTAAACTTCAAAATGGTAGGGAGCTTTACATCTCTGATGTCTATTATGTCCCTGCTATAAAAAGTAATTTATTGAGTATTGGACAATTGTTGGAAAGAGGATATGGCATCAAGACGAGCGATCTAGTTCTTAGCTTGTTGGATAAGAATAACAGGCTGATTACACATGTGAAGATGACAAAGAACAGGATGTTCCCGTTGAAGCTCTCAATTGTGGAGTCAAGGTGCATGAAGGCAACGACTCAAGATCGCAGCAATCTGTGGCATCTTCGCTATGGACATCTCAATTTTGAGGCATTGAAGCTAATGGAGAAGAAGAAAATGGTGGTGGGATTGCCAAAAATGATACTCCTAACAACCTTTGTGATGTTTGCATTGTGGGAAAGCAACAAAGGGAGTCATTCAAGAAGTATGATGTCAAAAGAGCATCTAAGCGTCTACAATTGGTGCATTCAGACGTATGTGGACCTATCAAGCCCGAGTCTATTGGTGGTAATAGGTATTTCCTAACCTTTACTGATGATTTTAGTGGCAAGACTTGGGTGTATATGCTAAAAGAGAAAAGAGAAGTCTTCTCCAAATTCAAAGAATTCAAGAGCTTTGTTGAAAAACAAAGTGGATGTCTGCTTAAGTGTTTGAGAACTGATCGTGGAGGCGAGTATATGTCGCAGGAGTTTGAGAATTTCTGCAGGGAACATGGCATCCAACATCAACTCACTATGCCGCAAACACCACAACAAAATGGTGTCTCAGAGAGGAAGAATAGAACAATTCTCAACATGGTCCGGTGTATGCTGAAGGAGAAAAATATCCCAAAGGAATTTTGGGGAGATGCTGTGGCTTGTTCTGTTATTTGTTGAACAGGTTTTCAACGAAGAGACTTGAAGACATGACGCCAGAGGAAGTATGGAGTTCTCGAAAACCAAAGGTCGATCATCTTCGAATCTTTGGAAGTGTTGCTTATGCTAAGATTCAGGAGGAGAAGCGCACGAAGCTTGAAGATAAAAGCCAAAGATGCATATTCTTGGGCTATGGTGAGAACTGCAGCGGATACAAGCTGTATAACCCCGTCACTTGCAAGATTGTGATGTCAAGAGATGTGAAATTTGATGAAGATCAAAGCTGGGAGTGGAAGACAATTGACATGGGGATTCTCATTCCTCTTGATGGTGAGGAGGAGAAGAGAGAGTCACCATCCACTACCTTAAATGAAGATTCAGACCATGATGATTCTACCAGTCCTGTACGCAAGACAAGGAGAGTTCAAGAGATTTATGACTCCACTCAACCAGTTGAGCCCATTGATTGGGAGAACGAGGAGGAGTTCAACAATTTATGTCTTTTTGCAGGCTTTGATCCTATGACATTTGAGGAGGCCAATAAGGAGGCAAAATGGAGGAAAGCTATGGAGGAGGAGATTCACTCCATCAAGAAAAATGATACGTGGGAGCTCACATCACTTCCACAAGATTCAAACCCCATTGGTGTTAAATGGGTATACAAGACAAAGAGAGATGCCAAAGGTGTGGTAGAGCGACATAAGGCGAGATTGGTCGTGAAGGGCTATAAGCAAAAGTATGGCATCGACTATGAAGAGGTCTTTGCCCCAGTAGCAAGGCTAGAAACGGTGAGGTTGTTGATCTCACTTGCGGCCCAACAACGGTGGAAAATGCATCAAATGGACGTGAAGTCGGCATTCCTAAATGGGAAACTTGAAGAAGAAGTTTATGTTGAACAGCCACCAGGATTCATTATTAAAGGGCAAGAAAAGAAGGTGTACAAGCTGAAGAAGGCTCTCTATGGGCTAAAGCAAGCACCAAGAGCATGGAATTCAAGGATTGATAATTACTTCATGCAACAAGGATTTATGAGGTGCCCTGATGAGCATTCTTTATATGCTAAGGCAAACTCACATGGAGAAGTATTATTTGTTTGCTTGTATGTAGATGATCTGATGTTTACAGGTAGCAGTCACTCTATGATCCAAGACTTCAAGCTCTCAATGAAAAAGGAGTTCGAGATGACGGATCTAGGCCTAATGAAATATTTTCTAGGCATTGAGATGCAACAAGGTGAAGATGGTATTTTTATTTCCCAATCAAAGTATGCAAAGGAGATCTTAGAGAAATTTGCCTTTGAACACTGCCACCCAATTGACACACCTGTTGAGTTTGGTCTCAAATTAACCAAGGAGGGTGAAGGGAAGCTAGTCAACCCAACTTATTTCAAAAGTCTCATGGGTTGTCTAAGGTATTTGACTTGCACTCGTCCTGATATTCTATTTGGAGTAGGACTTGTGAGCAGGTTTATGGAGACCCCGAGAACCTCCCATTTGAAGGCAGCAAGGAGGATTCTTAGTTATATTAAAGGAACGGTTGATCATGGACTGTTCTGTAAGATCACCTAGAGGGGGGGTGAATAGGTGATGGCTAATCTAATGGTCACTTATGAACAAATAATGCGGAATTAAAACTAAGTTGACCAAATTAAACTTCTTTTAATTAAACACTTATGTATAACACAAGAGTGTTGCCGAATTCCCCTTGCGAGGCTCTGGACAAGCTCCTCTAGATTCCCCTTGAATGGGTTGAGGTGCCGCGTTGGCTCTCTTGGTTGAATACTAGTGTTAACAACAATCCCAAGCAAGTATGTATATCAATTATGAGCACAAGGGAATATATCATGCATATATAAGATGAACACAATAAATTGAATGCAAGATATAAAATAGAGACAAAAGGAGAAAGAGAGCAAGAGTGAGCAATCGCAAACACAAAGGGTTTGTTTCGAGGTTCGAGCACACTTGCTCTACATCCCCGCCTTCGACACACGAAGGATTTCCACTATGCACGATCAAACGGATCTCTCCTTGGTGCCGCAACACCTACAAGCCCTCGGACTCCCAAGTCCCTTACACACCACAAGCCCACCGGCTCGTCGAGGCCGCACCTCAAGCTACAAGTCCTCACTAGGACCCAACAACACCAAGTCCTCACTAGGACCCGAAACAAACCGCGAACACAACCGTCCGCCTTCTCAAAGAACAAAGATGAACTTTGGTGATCACAACTCTTGATCACCTAAAATCCTCTCACAATAACACTCCTATAGAATGAATAGCTCAATGGATGCTCAAGTGTTTGTGTGAGAAAGCAAGGAAAGAATCTTTGGTGAAAAACACAAGAAAATCTCTTTTACACTCTTTGATAAAACTCTCCTTTTAATTGGAAGTATTGACTCTAATTTTGTGGAGAAAAACCCTTCAGAAAGATTGGGAAAAACTAGCTCTAAGGTCTCCAAAAATCTTAGTTTAAAACAATGACAAAACCCCCTTTATAGAGGCCAGAAAAATCTGACCGTTGGGCTCTGTCAGAGCTACCGGTCGACCGGTCCGGTCGACCGGCAACGGTCAAAAATCCGACCGTTGCAGCCTCCGGTCGACCGGCCCGGTCGACCGAGCAACTGGAGAAGAGAGTAAACTCTCTGTCGGTCGACCGGCCCGGTCGACCGATAATTCCCGAGAGCAAAGCTCTCTGAAGCGGTCGACCGGCCCGGTCGACCGTTCTCCAGTGCACACTGGCGTGCACGTCGTGCACGTCCGGTCGACCGACCCGGTTGACCGGCCTCTGTCAGTTCTGAAAAATCAGAACTGGCAGAACCAGAAAATAGGGATTAAGGATTGGTCTTGTGGCTTAATAAAATCCCAGAAATTCACAGTAAATCCAGAAAAATAGTTTCAATCAAAATAAAAACTGTTTTCTAAAAATATGTTTTTCTAAAACTTGTTTTTCCATAACTTCACAAAATACAAAAACAAGATATTTTGAACTTATAAAGCAAAGTGTGTATGGATATGATCCACCACACAATCAAGATGAAATATCTAGTTTTTGACATAAAGCACTAAACTTGTTTTGGTTAAAGGATATGTATATAAGAAATTACCAAAACCCAAAGTAGATATTTTGTCATAAGGAAAATCTCATCAAATACAAAAACAAGATATACTTTTAAAGTATAGTGTGTATGGATATGATCCACTACACAAATAAGATGAATATCTAGTTTTTGACATAAGGCTCTAAACATGGTTTTGGATATAAGATATGTATACATGAATACCAAAAACCAAATTGTATTTTATCACAAATAAAAATCTTTTCTTAACTAGGAAAATCTTTTATGAAAATCATCTATCAAGAGTTCTATCAAGAGTGTGTGTGTGATATAGACTTGAGCAATCCACCAACTATCTATCCTTTACATTTTTTCTAAAACAAAAACAAAATCTTATACCTAGACACAAGTCTTCATCTTCTTGAAGTCTTCACTTTAAGGCTTCTCATCTTCTTGACTTGGTCCACATGCAATCCACCGAGCTCATCTCTAGATGTGGTCTTGATGCATAGGCTCGTGAATCGACCGGTGCTAGCTTCCAACTTGACATTTTATCCTTTGTTGAAGCTCCACACCTACTAAGATCTTGATAAGGAATCTGTCACTAATTAAACACAAGATCATTAGTAATCATAACTTCATGAGTTGATCATCATCAAAACTAGGGTGATAGGCCTTTGGGCCAACATGTTCTACTCGCAGAATCACAACCTTGAATTGGTTGGTTTTAGCGATAGTGATTGGGCTGGAAGCCGTGAAGATCGAAGGAGTACAACTGGGTTCGTATTCTATCTTGGTGATGCTGCATTTACTTGGTCGTCGAAGAAGCAATCCATAGTTGCTCTTTCAACCTGTGAAGCTGAATATATAGCAGCAGCCGCTTGTGTTTGTCATGCTATATGGTTGAGGAGACTATTAGAGAGAATGACGTTAAAGCAAGAAGAAGCGACTAAGATCTACATCGATAACAAGTCGGCCATTGCTCTAGCAAAGAACCCGGTTCATCATGAGAGATCAAAGCATATTGACACTCGATTTCACTTCATAAGAGAACACGTGAAGATGAAGGAGGTGGAGTTGCACCACAAATGTTCGAGTGATCAAGTTGCCGACATTTTCACAAAAGCATTGAAGACGGATGCCTTTCAAAAATTAAGGAAGAAGCTTGGCGTCCAAGTTCGTGGAGAAACAAGTTTAAGAGAGGAGAATGTTAGCTATTAAACTTGTTACATGCATTAGTAATTATGTTATTCATGTATTCATGCACTTATGAGATACATGTACATGAGAAATTCATGAACTAGTTTGAAAAGTCATGTGGTTTGGTGTTTGAAGAGTGATGTGGTTTGGTGTTTGAAGAGTCACGTAGTTTGGTGTTTGAAGAGTCATGGAGGATGTTCCAAAAGGCCTATATAAGGAAGTGCATATGTAAGTCCAATTGAATAACTCGAAATAAAAAAAGTTCATTTCCTCCTTCTAGAAAAACTATTCCCAACACTTGTCCAGATCTAGACGTCTGTCTGTTCATGCAACCTTTCTTATACTGAGAATCTCACATCCATTCACTTAGCTATTCAGATGTTTAGGCTCATTGAAGATGAGAAGATCTTATCCCCACCTATTATCAGTGAGAATTAGAATTTAGATGCCCAAACAGAAGCTTACGAAGGATTTATCTAATGCATGTCTGCTTTGGAAAAGTCTGACCATTTCTGCTGTGCGCATCTCAGTAAACATAATTAAGCCACATCAATATATCATCACTGTATTACAGAAAACAAATAATTGATAACCAAAGTGATCAAAGTGAGATAATTGATAATCCAGATCAAAGTGATTTGATGATTGTTGGGAATTTTGGTAAGCCAAAACTCTTAGTTCGCATCCACTTTCAAGGATTAAACACTAGATCTTTTAGAATGAAAGAAGAATCTGGAACCAACTGCGAAGACAAAGGATTTATGTTGTTTGGCAAGACTGCTTATGTTAGCAACCACATCCGCCAAAAGTTTAAGATGATTGTTGTCAGCCAACCATGCACATGAAGCAAAAATATTTAACACCCCCTTCATATAGGCCTTCAGGCTGCGGGGAGAGGCCTTTGACAGAAAAAGTGTCTCTCTTGAAAAGGCAGAATATTCGAGGGCGAAGAAAAAAATGTTTAAATTGCAATGAGATTTGAACTCAACCTCTTGAACACTAGTTATTCCGGTGCCATGTTAGGTAAGTACTTTATTCGAAATATTGAGCTCATGATTTGGTTCGATAATTAATATCAAGCACACTTAAAAGCCTGAGAGGGGATTCCTTTATTCTGGTATATGGTTTATAAAGGGTTTCACTCGTCTCAGTTCACGCTTCTCTAATTGGAGTGCACTTTGAGGTCTCTTTTTAGTTTCTTTCTTTACTGCTCACTAGCATATTAACTAGAATGGGTGTCTGCCGCTTATTACTAGTTTATCGTCATAGTCGGTGAGAAATCGACCGATCGGTCAAGAAGAAGAGGAGAGAGAGGAAGGAGGAAGAGTTGAGAGAGAAAGAAGAAGGAAGGTAAAGATGACGGACGGACAGACGGACAAAGTTTTGACATGAGTTATGGGAGAAAACTTCCTTTCAGTCGGTTTTGATAATCTAGCTGGATTATGGATGATTCCCAATCTTAACCATCCAAGTTAGACCATGAATTGCAGTAGAACTTAAACCCAGATTGAAGAGGACAGTGTCAGCTGAGCCAACTGGTATAGTTGACTGCGTGACAAAACTTGTTCCCATCTGTGATACAGGTTGAATAGATCTGTCAACAGAATATTTTCTCTTGTGCAAATTTGTTTCCTTTTTTGAGGTTTAAGTTAACCAATCAGATGTAGCTGGATTCTTTCCTGCCTACTGACTTTGTTTGACCTGTGTTTCTGTTGATTTGGTTGATACAGGCTGCTTCACGCTTACTACTGAACTGACCCTTTTCACCCCAATTCCATGTTGGCTCATTGCAGGATATCTCCAAACTAAATTGCCTACCAAATCTTCATCTCAATTTATCATCTCATTCGTCTTTAATTTTTACCAGTATTTTTTATATGATGCCTTGCTGTTCTAAACATGATTATCTGTAAATGCAATTTTGCAAATGCAACTACTGAATCTGGCTTTCACCAATTGACCCGGACAGGTAAACTGAAGTGCTCGTATATGAAAGGAGGCCAAAACTTTGGATTCATGTTGTTGGGGCCAAAACTAATTGCAAATTACAGTAGTGGACCAAGGGCAGAAAACAAAAACAACAGCAACTACGAAGTCTTTTATCCAAAAACTTTGGGGATTGGCTACATGAATCTTTTTCCCTCCATTTATCTGTGTTAAGGGTCATCTCCTCTATTAAACTAATAACCATCATATTGTTTTAGCTGCCTTAATCCCTGTTCCTTTAGCTCTCGCTCTAGTTCTGGTTGCACTATGATCCTATCACATTTATGTGTCAGGATAGCAGGATTAAAAATTTATGTTCTATATTTCTGGGTACTTACTAGTACTTGGAAATGGTTTCCTCTTCTATCGTAAATAATAGATGAACAGTTGATTATCCAAGCATTTTCATTATCTCTGTAATGGCTGATAACTCGAGATCCTTATCCGAGTTTCTTTCAAGTCTTCTGTGTTCTCCTTTCTCCAGGATGGAACTATGATGATTTTCTATTCATTATTTCTAGTCTTCTTTGATGCACCCTTGTTCATCCCGACTTATTGATGTATTATGGGGAAACTATCTTCTAACTGACTCACGTTCAGCGACAGTTGTCCAAATGTCTACTTGTAATCTCCATGAATTGTTTCCTCAAGGGCATGTATCTATGGTTTAATTTATGCTTCAAGGTCTTTGCAACTCAACTAAACCCAACAACCCCCAACCCCCACCCAAAAAAAAAAGTCTTTGTGGCTCATGGGATGATCAATAAGTTTTAACATTTCTTTAGATATTCTCAAAGAGCTTGGAATGAAGATAAAATGATAAAATAAACCTCATAGAAAAAAGAACATTAAATTTTTATCTAGTACCTACTATGGAAGTCCATGACTGCCATTTATCACTTGACAACATGATTTCAAATATTGTCATATTCCATATATATCATCAATGTAACATCCTGATTATTAAAAATCATGATTTAATATTTTAATTCTTAATTTAAGAAATTATACCGATTTTCTGAGATGATGATCGAATTAATTTGGTGTAAAAATAGATTTTTAGAAATTTTGAAAAAATTTGAGAGTAGGATAAATTGGAGACTTGAATATATGCTATGCATATGTAAAAATTTTATAATATGTTCATTCTTGTATGAATACAGTTATATATAAATTTACACAATATTATAATTATATGTATAAAGTTGGTGAATGAGTATATTGTATAAACACAAGAAATACAACCAAATCCTAATGAAATACCATAATATTTTATTATGTTTGATTAGTGGAAGGGGTAAGTGTGCATGAGAAGGGGTGATGAAGGGTTGAATGTTCTAGTAAAATGCATGTGTATGTGGCATATGGAGAGAGGGAGAGATATTATGAAAGTGAGACAACAAGTAATTATGGAAGGGGTTTTGTGCAAATGTGGAGAGAAATAATTCCCTCATCTCTCTTCATCCTCTCTCTTCAAAAGGATGAACCCATCAAAGAAAACCCCAAAAAAAATTCATCCCCCCAAAATCTCTCTCTCAATTTCTCTCTAAATCTTTCAATGCCTTCCTATTTACCTCTCCTCCTCTCTGTACTGGGCAGCAACAGCGCGGAGTGCACGCATCGGCAAGCCACGCCGACGGCACGTGGTGGCGGCTGGCGACGTGGGGAGGCCACGACGGCCAGAAATGGGGGCAGCAGCCTCCCCTACCCCCACTCACACACACACTTTTTCTCTCTTGATAAGTTGATCTAAAACCCTAAAAAAGAACCTAATTTTTCTCACTTGGTTTTCACTTCCTATTTCATTCCTTTCTTTTCTATGGTGATGGTCGGCCAAGTCACCAACGACAAGATGGAGGCACGGCCACTTTGAAGAGGAGGAAATTTATGGTGAGTGAGTCTTTATTTGACCTATTTCTCTATTGTTGAGTTCAATTTCTATGAAAGTTCATATATGTGATCAAATAATTGTATTAACTCTTATGCATGGTATGAGTATTGGTGTTAAACTCTCATTGAGAGCATGATAAGTTGTACTAAACTCACATTCTCAAATTAGTGTTGCTTTAGCATTCTTGAAAACCATAGAGTCTACTGCAAATGAGTTCATTATCATTCCAATCAATTTTTTTTTGTATTAATTGTAGGATTAATGGCTCCTTCTAATGTGAATCTCTCGATCTATGAATTTTAATCCGAATTCGATTTTTATGTATGGTTGATAAGTTGAGTCTTTAATTTATGGTTAATAGGAAATAGGTAGTGTAAATCAAGCTTAATAAATTAGAAGTGTCAAGTAAAAACCAAGAATAGCTACTAGAAAATTGGTGAAAAAATTAGATGACAAATTCAAGTTCCATAATAATTATGAAATCTCAAAAATCTGATTTTTGTGATGTTAATTAGATGGCAGAAATTATGCTAAAATTAAACTAAGAAGATGATGGTAGATTTAGGAAGTGTTGATGATGGATCAAGTTTGTACTAGGGATTATACATATTTAAGTTTGTAATTTGCTTATGATTTAGATTATAAGATTTAATTTCTTAGCTTACTTATGATTTTTAGGTAAAGTGGTTAAATGAGAAATTGAGAATTTTTTAGTTTGAGGCACTCTTGAAATGGTTGTATGAATCTATCAAAGTCTGTCAAATCTGAAAGTCAGGGTTTCTTTTGTGTGTAAACTTGAAATAAAATATACCATGTAACAAACAGTTGGAAAGATAACTAAGTCTACTTTCTAACGGCTCTTACCACGTCCTCAACGTAGGTCTGTATAAAGAGTTATTATTGAAACAAGACTGACTGGTCGAAATTACTGTGTTGCAGAATTTGTGCATAATAGAAGATATATCTATATAGAACTATTTATATAAGTGAAGTAGGTCATATAATATGTCATTAGAAAGATAATCAAGTTTAGATTCTAGCAGAGATTTTTGTATCTTGTTCTGATTCAAAAATAAAAGTTAGGATAGGAAAACTGTCGGTTGTTCTGACGGACAGAACTGTGAAATGTTATTAAAAAATAAGTTTTTATTTAATTACCACCGATAGATTGAATACATGTAGTATATGATATACCATAGAAAGATAAGAGAGTCTACTTTCCTGTGGTCTTACCGTGTCGCAATCGGGCATGTATGATAAAGATTATCGACAAAATACTACTAAGTTTTCAAGTTAAGAATTCTACAAGAGTTCGATTCAGATAATTAATGTAAATCAAACACACATGTAATGATAGTAAAAAGAGGCTATATGCCTTGCAAGCCAAGAATTTTGTAATAAATTGCTTAATTAGTGACTAACGTAAATTCGACTTCAAGTAAAGTGGATGCTAGCCAGGAAACCCAATCTAATGATGATACATGAGAATATACCGGCATGTGAAATAATCCAAATATATATTACCAAATTATTATGAAACCGAGCTCAACAAATTAATCAAATACGAAGCAATAAAATTATTGTGGTGATGATCATAAAACCAGTGAACCAATTATAATTGTGTAGGAAAAACTTTATATGAATTTAATGACTAATTAAGTCTTTTCATAACTGTTATATCATGTAGAGAGAAGGTAGAAAACTTGAGAATTTTAATCCTTACTAAACTTACAGATTAATAGAGAACCAAGTAATGTATTTTATGGTTGGCGGATGTTCTACCTTCTATTTCTCTAACGGTTCTTACTGTATCTTAATTGAATCCTGACATAGAAGTTACTGTTTTATTTTATCAGACCAGTCAATTTTAAGGAAGTTGAATTGAAAATCCTATATTAAGTTGGGTATAAAACTTGATTCTACTATAACTGAATTCTACGAGTATGATGTGTATGATAACTAATAATCATGAATGTAGAATCACTAGGAAGTGCCAAGAGTACATATATATGTATAAAATGAAAAATTTCAAACAAAGTAGAAATCAAGAGGCGACTAACTTATGATTATATAAATGTATCACCAAGATGATAGATTTATTATCTCTGGTTAATCTAAACTACATCAACCTGAATCTCTAAAATTGAACCGTATGAGGGTATAGATGTAGAGCGATGAACGAGTTGATGTCCGAGTATGAATAGTATGTAGAGATGATTATGAACTGAAATACAATTAATAATTTATGGACTAATAATATGGCCGATATATATCTATTGTGATTGTTACCTAATGTTATAGATGTGGGTATGTGTATAGAACCTGTACATATACATTTGTGTTATATCGTATAACCATTTATTGTTGATAACTTGTTAAAGATTATCTCTTGATTGTTATGCATGATGTCTAGTGGACTATCATTAACTATCGGGGATGTTAAGACTCTGGTCATGGATAGTGTAGTCAATTTCATTCACCAAATATCTAATATATGAATTCAGAATCATAACTAGTTAAAAGAACTAATCTTATGACAAGTATTAATAATGTAAGTAATTATTTGATGCGTCGTTGAATGAATGATAAATGTAAGTGGTATGTATGTTTGAATGCGTGCATGTACTGGATATTTACACGAATTTGATCATGTGTGACATATTGATTATATAATTGGTGATTGAAAAAAGGATATCACAATGTGACTGAACTATGTGTGTTACATTAATAGTTGATGTGTATGTGTGTTGTGTATGCATGTCATGTTATTTTATGCATTACGAATGAAGGGGCCGACAAGAGCCGGTAGGTGCAAAGACGGGGCAGGACCTTGTGTGTTGTGATACGAAGGAAGGGGCCGGCGGGAGCCGGTAGGTTTGAAGACAGGGTATGACTTTGTATGTTGTGTACGAAGGAAGGAGCCGACGGGAGTCGGTAGGTGTGAAGACGGGATATGACTTTATGTGTTGTGATATGAAAAAAGGGGCCAGCGGAAGCCGGTGGGTGTGAAGACGGGGTATGAGATGATCTATATGTTATAGAGTAAAGAAGTGGTTCATTCAAAAGAATAGTGTTGAATGTTCGTCCTTGATATACGACTGTGAAACTTTGCTTTATTATAAGAGATAATGAAATATTATATGATATGTAAAAGTGCACGGGTTAATTTATGCAGTACTTGAAGTATGATACGATATAGAATATATAAGTATGTTTTGTGATAGATGTATTATCTGGATTAACTTATTGTGATTGGTGTACCATCCTGTATAGTGTATGAAATATGTACACATGAAATAAATCCAGAAATAAATTGTCACTATAGTAAAGTATTCGATATAATTCATAAACCCTATATTTAAATACAGTACAGAGATTTAAGTTATACAATCATTGACGAAGGAGTCAGTTCATTTTGCAAACCATAAAGATAGTTGGTTGACTGTTTAGCATGATATAATTGTTTCTCTTTTTTATCCGCACTCGTCTTTGTTAATTGATGAAAAGCATCTTTTCTCTTAATTTAACATGTTTATCATTTTCTTGAACTCTTTTTTGCTCTCCTCATTGAGTTGTTGAGCTCACCCCCTCCCACACACACACACACACAAACACATATTATTTTGTTTTCAGGTTATGGTGAAGCAAAGGCCCAATTTAAGGCTTCAAGCACTTCGTTGAAAATTTTGTTATATAGAGACAATATTGAAGCTACAATTATGTGTATTTGTAAACCTTCATGTTGTATATGTTTAAAATTTATTTGATGTTATTTATAGCATGAGTTAGATAGGTATGATCTTGATGAGTTGAATTTATAAATAATTTTGTATTATGTTGTGGAAGCCGAGGGGGTACTCTCGAGCCCATTATTATGGTTGTGTGGATGATTGCCGAATTTAATTTATGTGTTTGGATTGAGAATAAACAGACTGACGTTGGCTGACACTATTGTGGTTTAGTATTGTATATCAGGTTAGATCAGTTTTTACAAAGGAAGTGTTGCCAAAATTTTCAAGGAATTGAAGGTGATTATGATAATCTATTCATTTAAAAGAATGTTTATGTAAATTGAGGAATTAGAAAATTGGGATCGTTACAATTGGTATCAGAGCGCATGATCTAAAATGAGTATTAAATCTAAAATAATTGTCGTAGGAAGTGGATTGATTGATAGGGTTGATTATTATGATCAATAGGTATGCATGTGCCTTGTATGTATATGAAATGTTATTTGATATGGTTGGTTTAAAGGGGATAGGAGTTCTTAAGTATATAATTAATCTCGAAGTAAGAGATATTTGGTCACTGTCTTATGTTCGAATTATAGTACCCACATGCTATAATTCGGATGTGCTCTGGTGGGGGTGTGGGCCCTTAGTATGAGCTGCCAGTGGTATAGGACACTGAAGTAAGAGAATGGTTAAAATATCAGATGAGTCACGATTAAGTCAGATCATAAGAACGTATTGAGTTGATCTAAAAATAATGATTCAAGATGAAAGTTTGAAAAAAATATGAAATTGTAAAAGAGAGTATTTTGTGAAAAAATTGAAAAAGTTTTAAACTCATTAAATTCTGGCTATGTCAAGTTTCGAGAACGAAACTTCTATAAAGACGGTAGAACTGTAACATCCTGATTATTAAAAATCATGATTTAGTATTTTAATTCTTGATTTAAGAGATTATACCGATTTCTGAGATGATGATCGAATTAATCTAGTGTAAAAATGGATTTTAGAATTTTTGAGAAAATTTGAGAGTAGGATAAATTGAAGATTTGAATATATATATTATGCATGTGTAAAAATTTTATAATACGTTCATTCTTTTATGAATACAGGTATATATAAATTTACACAATATTATAATCATATGTATAAAGTTGATGAATGAGTATATTGTATAAACACAAGAAATACAACCAAATCCTAATGAAATATCATAATATTTTATTAAGTGTGGTTAGTGAAAGGGGTAGATGTGCATGAGAAGGGGTGATGAAAGGATAGGATGTTCTAGTAAAATGTGTGCAAAGGTGGCATGTGAAGAGAGGGCGAGATATTATTAAAGTGAGACAATAAGCAATTATGGCATGGGTTTTGTGCAAATTGGAAGAGAAATAATTCCTCATCTCACTTCATCCCCTCTTCAACAGGATGAACCATTAAAGAAAAACCCAAAAAAAAAATTCCATCTCCCAAAAATCTCTCTCTCAATTTTTCTCTAAATCTTTCAATTCCTTCTTATTTCTTTCTCCCCCTCTCTGTGCTGGGTAGCAGCAGCGCTGCGCGCGAGCATGCCGGCAGGCGACGCGTGGTGACGGCCAGGGACGTCAAGGGGCGGCCGGGGACGGCCTGAAAAGAGGGCAGCAGCCCTCCCCTAGCACCCCTACACACACACTCTTTCTCTCTTGGTAAGTTGATCCAAAACCTAAAAAAAGAACCTAATTTTTCTCTCTTGGTTTTCACTTCTTAATTCATTCCTCTCTTTTCTATGGTGATGGCCAGCCATGGCACTAACAACAAGACAGAGGCACGGCCACATCGAAGAGGAGGAAATTTATGGTGAAGGAGTCTTTATTTGACTCAAATCTCTCTTGTTGAGTTCAATTTCTATGAAAGTTCATATATGTGATCTATCAATTGTGTTAACTCTTATGCATGGTATGATTAGTGGTGTTAAACTCTCATTGTGAGCATGATAAGTTGTACTAAACTCACATTCCCAAATTAGTATTGCTTTAGCATTTTTGAAAACCATAGAGCCTACTGCAAATGAGTTCATTCTCATTCCAATCAATTTTTCTTAGTGTTAATTGTAAGGTAAAGGGCTCCTTCTAATGTGAATCTCTCGATCTATGAATTTTGATCCGAGTTCGATTTTTATTTGTGGTTGACAAGTTGAGTCTTCAATTTATGGCTAGTATGAAATGGGTAGTGTAAATCAAACTTAATGAATTAAAAGTGTCAAGTAAAAATCAAGAATAGCTACTAGGAAATGGTGAAAAAATTGTGATGACAAATTTAAGTTCCATAATACTTATGAAATCTAATCAAAATATGAATTTTGTGATGTTAATTAGATGGAAGGAATTATGGTAGAAGATGATGGTAGATTTAGGAAGTGGTGATGATGGATCAAGTTTGTACTAGGGATTATACATGTTTAAATTTGTAACTTGCTTATGATTTAGATTATAAAGATTTAAGTTCATAACTTACTTATGATTCTAATTTAGGTAAAGAGGTTAAAGGAGAAATTGAGAATTTCTTATTTTGAAATACTCTTGAAATGGTTATATCAATCTGTCAAATCTGAAATCTGAAAGTCAGGGATTTTTTTGCGTGTAAACTTGAAATAAAATATATCATATAACATGCCGTTGAAAAGATGATTAAGTCTACATTCCAACGTCTCTTACCACGTCTTTAACGTAGGTCTGTACAAAGAGTTATTATTGAAAAAAGACTGACTGGCCAAAATTATGTGTTGCAAAATTTGTGCATGATAGAAGAGTTTCAATCGATTTAGAACTATTTATATAAGTGAAATAGGTTATGTAATATGTCATTAGAAAGATAATCAAGTCTAGATTCTAGTGGAGATTTTCATGTTTTGTTCTAATGTCAAAAATAAAAGTTACGATAAAAACACTGTAGGTTGTCCTGACAGACGGAACTGTGAAATGTTACTTAAACAGTAAGTTTTCATCTAATTACCACCGAAAGATTTAACTACATGTAGTATATGATATACCGTTGAAATATAAGAGCTTATACTTACCTGTGGTCCTTACCGTGTCACTATGGGCATGTATGATAAGGGTTATTGACAAAATACTACTAAGTATTCTAATTAAGAATTCTACAAGAGTTCGATTCGAGTAATTGATGTAATTCAAACACATATTTAATGATAGTAAAAAGAGTTTATATGCCTTGCAAGCTAAGAATTTTATGATAA
Organism: Agave tequilana; assembly: GCA_038442645.1. Taxonomy (NCBI): domain Eukaryota; kingdom Viridiplantae; phylum Streptophyta; class Magnoliopsida; order Asparagales; family Asparagaceae; genus Agave; species Agave tequilana. The sequence continues at coordinate 38,269 of JAVJIF010001304.1, read as the reverse complement.
ATTGCTTAATCAGTGACTAACGTAAACTCAACTTCGAGTAAAGAGGATGTTAGCCATGGAACCTAATCTAATGATGAAACATGAGAATATTCCGGCATGTGAAATAATCCGAATATATATAAACTTGATAATATACATAATAAACTTAATTCGGCACACAGTGCAGACTTAAACCTCATGGACAAAGATTTTATATGTATAGGATTATTATCAATTATTATGAAACCGAACTTACTGAATTAATCAAATACGAAGCAACAAAGATTATCATGGTGATGATCATAAAACCAGTGAACCAATTATAATTGTGTAGGAAAAACTTTATATGAATTGAATAACTAATTAAGCTTTTCATAACTATTATATCATATAGAGGGATGGTAGAAAACTTGAGAATTTTAATTCTTACTAAACTTACAAATTAACAGAGAACTTAGTAATGTATTTTATGGTTGGTGGATGCTTTACCTTCTGTTTCTCTAACAGTTCTTATTGTGCCTTAATTGGATCCTAACATAGAAGTTACCATTTTATTTTGTCAAACCAGTCAACTTTAAGGAAGTTAAATTGAAAATTCTATATTAAGTTCGGTATGAAACTTGATTCTATCATAACTGAATTTTACGAGTATAATATGTATGATGGCTAATAATCATGAATGTAGGATCACTAAGAGGTACCAAGAGTACATATATATGTATAAAATGATAAATTTCAAACAAAGTAGAAATCAAATAAGGGCGACTAACTTATGATTATATAAATGTATCACCAAGCTGATGAATTTTTTTATCTCTAGCTAATCTAAACTAGATCAACTTGAATATCTAAAATTAAACAATATGAAGGTACAGATGTAGGGCGATAAACGAGTTGATGCCGAGTATGAATAGTATGTAGAGATGATTATGAACTAGAATATAATTAATAATTTATGGACTAATGATATGGCCGATATATATCGATTGTGATTGTTACCTAATATTATGGATGTGGGTATGTGTATAGAAGCTATACATATACATTTGTGATATATCGTATAACCATTTATTATTGATAACTTGTTAAAGATTGTCTCGTGATTGTTATGCATGATGACTAGTAGACTATTTTTAACTTTCAGGGATGTTAAGACTCTGGTCATGGACAGTGTAGTTAATTTCATTCACCAAATATCTAATATATGAATTCAGATTTATAACTAGTTAAAAAGAACTAATCTTATGACAAAAAATGAAATTGAGAATGTAAGTAATTATTTGATGAGTCGTTGAATGAATGATAATTGTAAGTGGTATGTATGTTTGAATGTGTGAATGTACTGAATAGTTACATGAATTTGATCATGTGTGACATAGTAATCATATGATTGGTGATTGAAAAGAGGATATCACAATGTGACTAACAATGTGTGTGTTGCATTGATAGTTGATGTGTATGTGTGTTGTGTATGCATGTCGTGTTATTTTATGCAATACGAATGAAGGGGCTGGCAGGAGCCAGTAGGTACGAAGACGGGTATGACTTTGTGTGTTGTAATACGAAGGAAGAGGCCGGCCAGAGCCTGTAGGTGCGAAGACAGGGTATAACTTTGTGTGCTGTGTATGAAGGAAGGGGCCGGCAGGAGCTGATAGGTGCGAAGACAGGATATGACTTTGTGTGTTATGATACAAAGGAAGGGGTCAGTGGAAGCCGGTGGGTGTGAAGACAGGGTATGAGACGATCTGTATGTTATAGAGTAAAGAAGTGGTTCATTCTAAATGAATAGGGTTGTATGCTCGTCCTTAATGTAGGATTGTGAAACTCTGCTTTATTATAAGAGATAAGAAATATTATATGATGTATAAAAGTGTACGGGTTAATCCATGTAGTACTTGAAGTGTGATATGATATACAATATATAAGTATGTTTTGTGATATATGTATTATCTGGATTAACTTATTGTGATTGGTGTACCATCATATATAGTGTATGAAATATGTACAAATGAAATGAATCCGGTAATAAACTAAGTCACTATAGTAAAGTATTTGATATAACTCATAAACCTTATAAAATACAGTGCAGAGATTTAAGTTATAAAATCTTTGACAAAGGAGTCTGATCATTTTGCAAAGCATAGAGATAGTTGGATTGACTATTTACCATGATATATTTGTTTCTCTTTTTTATCCGCACTCGCCTTTGTTAATTAATGAAAAGCATGTTTTCTCTTATTTTGACATGTATGTCATTTTCTTGGTCTCTTTTTTACTCTCCTCACTGAGTTGTTGAGCTCAATCCACCCCTCCCCCCTCCCAACACACACACACAGAGAAATTATTATGTTTTCAAGGTATGGTGAGGCGAAAGCCCAATTTAAGACTTCAAGCGCTTCGTTGGAAATTTATCATCTGAAGTAAGTATTGGAGTTGTAATTATATGTATTTGTAAAACTTCATGTTGTATATGTTTAAAAAATTTTTTGATGTTATTTATAGCATGAGTTAGATGGCTATGATCTTGATGAGTTGGATTTATAAATAATTTGGTATTATATTGTGAAAGCTGAGAGGGGTATCTCGAGCCCATTATTATGATTGCGTGAATGATTGCCAAGTTTAGTTTATGTGTTTGGATTGTAAATAAGTAGGCTGATGTTGGCGACACTTTTGTGGTTTAGTATTATATATCAGGTCAGATCAGCATTTACAAAGAAAGTGCTGCCAAAATTTAAGGATTTGGAGGTGATTATGATAATCTGTCCGTTTAAAAGAATGTTTATGTAAATTGAGAATATTAGAAAACTGGGACCTTACAGTCAATATCATATTGGGTTTTGAGGTACCTGTATGATATTAAATATCGGCTGATTTCAAGCCCCGATATGACCGATATTTTCAATTGATGATTTTAATAATAAAAAATATTGACCAATACAAATACAGATACAAATATAGAGATCTTAAACCATACTTGACAGTTAATGCTCCAAGGGCACTTGTTACAACATAAAAGTATTAGCAATCAATAATGATATTTAATTTATTTTTTTTTCACATTGGTGTCTTTTTAAATAGTAAACCATCTTAGTAATTAGGGGAAAATAATCAAATACCAATTTTTTATCCGGGTTTTATTTTTATACCTAGTAGTTTAAGAATTTTCTTTTATACCCAAAACACCCAAACCTTTTTAGTTCAACGCAATCATGCTATATATTTGCTATAACATTTTGAAGGCAATGTCAGGTTTTTAAAAAATTTCAATTTGCTAACAGGATATACGTAGCTGCGTTAAAGAGTATGGATTTGAAAATAAAATGGTTTGGATACTTTGAGTAATAAAAGCAAATTCTGAGACTACTAGGTATAAAAATAAACCTGGATAAAAAATTGGGCATTTAATTATTTCCCCTATTAATTATATAGTATTCAGATTGTTGTCCACTTGCACAAATGTCCATTCCATAACACTTGTCCAGAGAAATTATACAATTATGTTTTGCTTAGCGTCTTATTTTTAATTACACAATTTTGCTTAACTGGAGCTTCTTTTCACAGTGATGCGAGCAGCTGGCTATTAGTTTCTTAGGACGAAGTCAGACGCACAAGTTTAAACTTTTGGTTCGTATCATCCACAATTCTGTGGCTTTGAAATTAAAAAAAGGGTTAATTTGGAATATTTTTTCACTGTCTGTTAATTATAATTGAACGTTCTGGAATCATCAGTGTCAATGCGGCAATTGGGGAAACATGGTGTGCTCGTTCATATAAACACTTACTGGTCTATGTATGTTCAGTTTATTGAAGATTCTGTTTCAGAAGATTCAAAAGCTAATCTTGACAAGGCTGTAACAATTTAGATAGTTTTAAGTAAATCATGTTATGTGTCAGATGTACTGGAAGGATTCCTTTTTACAGTTCGTGTTGATGCCGCAAGTGAGTGAAAGTGAGAAAGTAAGAAGTAAGATTTTTTTCTTTTTAAAAAATGAGAATTGTGTTTCTTTTCTATTGTTTGGATAGTAGTTGAGAAGTGTAATTGAAAAAGTGTAATATCTTTTTCGGTGTTTGAATGGTAATGTGAAAGTGGAAGTGGAAAAGTGATCACAAAATTAATCGCAAATTAATATTAAAATAAATATTAATTATGAAAAAAATTAAACTGTAATTAAATTGCAAGTGAGATTTATATGAGCACAAAATTAACTATTTTAAGTTATAATTTATTACCAATGAGAATTATATGACTACAAAATTAACTGTAACATTCTAAAAGTGGAAAAATGATTATGCAAAAGAAAAAAGAGGGGAAAAAGTTCTCATTTCTTTTTCCGGTGTTTGAATGAAAAGCAAAAATGCGAATGAGATCTCTCAGTTCCTCACTTTCTCACTTTCACCTTTAACCAAACAGTTCTAATTTGTAAAACTTGTCCGTCATTGTAAACAAGTCACGTGCTCAATATCGTGCTAATCTCACCAAAATTCCGTGCGTATTGATGATCTGGAAAAGATTCCCTTGTTCGGATCAGATCAAAACAATGCTCAGATCTAACCCTAACGTATTCCTAGTGAAGGATGATCCATATTGCTACCTTTCTAGAATAGAAAATCCATTTGCAGTGGTAACACTTGGATGCAACCTTAAAATCATGGTGAGTTTCGGATAAGATCAAATCCATGCTCAGATCTTTAATTAAATATCCATGAATACGTTCTATGTGTGTTTTTATACTAATTAAGGCCAATAAGCAAAAGCATTGCCTTCTAAGATTTTACACAACTAGTTTCAGTCTGATCGTTCCAATTCAAATCGAGTTGGCTGCACAGAGGTCAGTTCAAATTTTAGTGGGCTGGGAGCTTTAATTGAACATGCACTTTCATGAAATATGACACCATTTTTTTTAGAGGATTGATGGAAATCACAGAGAGATTCCCAGCCAACTATCATCGACTTCCCCAACATTTATAAATCCAGCCGACAACATGACACAAAGATCTAATGATTATTGGATTGCAATTTAAGTATCATTGATCTCGAAGGGCTGATGTTTTTTTAATTGCATTCTGCATTACTAACATCTTGGTCTTTCATCTAGTACGATAAGATTCTCATTGCCTCACTAGTTGGCAACAGGTTTTTCTTATTAAAATGTGGATTCTCATGAAACCAATTTGGGTGAACCTTTCCGTAGAGTATGTTAGTAACATGTTGGAAGAAGAGTAAATTAGATAGAAGAGAAAGAAGAATGAGAGGTTTTCCTGCATGAAGGCAATATCATTGTGTCTCCATGTCTTATAATATAATCAGATAACAAAGTGGAGGCAGAATATACAGAAGCTACAAGCATGAAGATATTGATTAGATGAAGCTCGTAGACAGAAAAATATAGAGGTCAGCCATAGAAGAATACCTTCAAATGTCTAGTCTGAGCCCAAAACATTACCGAAATATCAGCTGGTGATGACTCCAGTCTGCCTACCATCAAAGTAGCCAAACCGATTATCAACTACCATCTTACCTACAGCAACACCAACTCCAACATCTTCGCCCCCTCTCCCCTTTTAGATAGAAGAAGCTCATCACTTTACAGTGACAATGTCACCTCTCATTTGAAACATCCACCTCAGTGGCTAGTCTCTCCTTCCATGGCTATTAATAGCTTTTGTGGCCATTACCAACCACTGCAGCCCTATATTAACTTGGTAAAACTTGCTATAAAGTTCCATTATCTACGCAATTAACATATCATCTAATCTAATTCATGATTCTTTCCCTTTAAGTTTCAAACTATTTTAGGGTGCAAAGACTCTAAACTGAAGAATTATTCCTTTCAAATTGCAAGCCTTTCCACAGCATGAATAGAATTAAGCCTCTCTTTCTTTCTCAGAGGATCCACATTGTGTGCACCCATCCATATTTCATATTAGTCGCAAGTATGAACTGAATCAGTGTAAACCATTAAAACTCGCTTTGAAATTGACTTCTTAATTTAAAATATATATTTATATTCTAGAAAGTAGATATATACAGCAAAGATTATAGCCTGATGAAAGAACCATTTAAAACTCAGTTTGAAAAATTGACTTCCTTAAGTTTAAAAATATATATTTATTTTCTAGAAAGTACACACACAACAAAGATTATAATCTGATGAAAGAACCATTTAATACTGATATATACTCAAAGCATGCATGATGGGTGAGAGTCCTTGAACATCTTGGCTTGCATCATCTAGTTTCCGATCGAGTTATCACACATTGCTTGGTTTGTCTATATAAAAGGGAAATCACCTGTTGCTTGGAGATGAAGAAGCAATGTACTTCCATTATTAGAGGAAGAAATTCATCAGACAGTGTGGCCTGTGAGAGAGTTCATTTAGGTGTTGGAAGCTTCAAAGATTGTAGCGTGTTGGATGTCGTGTTGAAATATCAAATAAAAATATTTTTTATGACATTAATTTTAGAAGTAAAAGAAACACCATAAGATGAAAAAATGAAGAGTAATCATCATCAATTAGGAGAAATGAAGAGTCATCATCAATTGGGAGAAATGAAGAATCATCATCATCAATTAGGAGAAATGAAGAGTCATCATCAATTGAAAGGAATGAAGAGTCATCATCAATTTGAATAAATGAAAAATCTCCATGAATTGGAGAAGTTAAAAAGTAATATATGCGTTATTGTCATTTGTTTATGGCATTAAAGTAGATGGTGATATTCTTGTAAGTTTTTTTCCTTTGAAATCTATAAAAGGCTAGTGTATCTCTTTATTTTTTCCAGCAAGTAAGGAAAAAAAAGTTAAATAAGAATCATTCTCCACTTAAAATTTTAGATTATAGTATATTAGTCTGTAGACTAGTATATAACAATTGGTATCAGAGCCAATTCAATTTCTTTTCCATTTTTCTCTTCTCCTCATGACCTCTACCAACAATCTCATCAATCCACAAGTACTCAAGTTATTGAAAGATAACTATGAGAGTTGGTCAATTCACATGAAACCTCTATTTGGTTCTCAAGAGTTGTAAGAGTTAATCATTGATGGGTTCAAGGAACCCACACCGAAAGTAGAAGCCGCCTACATCGTCAAAAAGAAGAAGGCTCTTAAAGAGCAAAGAAGGAAGGATAGCAAGGCTCGTTTTTACTCTATCAAGGGTTGGACGAGTCTACCTTCGAGGGAGTTGCCGAAGCAACGACGAGTAATGAAGCATGAGAAATCCTTACTACCATCTACAAAGGAGTCGAGTGGGTGAAGCGAATTCGCATCCAAACTTTAAGGGGCGATCTTGAAGCTGCTCAAATGAAAGACGAAGAAAAAATCTCCAATTATTATTCACGATTACTTCTAATTGTGAATAAAATGAGGAGAAATGGAGAGAAGATGGGGGACATCCGAGTGATGGAGAAATTGTTGCGATCCCTCACATCAAAGTTCGAGCACGTGATGGCGGCAATTGAGGAGTCTAAGAATTTGGAGGAGATCTCAATTGAGGAGCTTTTGGGATCTCTCCAAATTCATGAACAGCGCATGCAAAAGAAAACCGGTTCCATAATTTTGGAACAAGCATTAGAGTCAAAGCTGACTCTAAATGATTGAGGCTCACATAGTAGAGGTTGTGGTCATGGTAGAGGTAGGGGACGTGGTCCCAACAACGAACAACTCAAAATCAAGTGGAGTTCTAAAGCTTCAGAGGTCGAGGACGGAGCAATCGGGAAAGATTTACATCTGGACGTGAAAACAATAAGAACATCCAATGCTACAACTGTAAAAAATTTGGACACTATACTTTAGATTGCTGGCACAGAACTGAAGATCTTACCAATCTCGCTGAAGCATCAAATGAAGTGGGTAACAACTCTATTCTTCTTCTTTCTCATGATGATTCAAATATTCAGAATGATGTTGGTACCTTGACTCGGGTGCTAGTAAACACATGTGCGAGAAGAAAGAATTATTCAGAGAACTCGCAAAAGGTGTTCATAGAAGTGTGAGCTTAGGAGATTCTTCAAAACTCCCCGTTGAAGGCAGAGGGAAGATCAAAATCTATCAAAGATTATAGTCTGATGTGTTGTATGCACGGGACAACAACCACTCTTGAGAAATCCACCCACCGGGCGGAGACTTGATGTAGCCGGAGAAACTACCAATACGACAAGAACAACGAACAATAGAGAAAAGCAATCAACACAATATTTGACGAGGTTCGGCAACGTGCCTACGTCCTCAGGGCAAGGGAGAGAGAGTTTTTATTGATTCAACAATCAATACAAACTAATACAAGAGGAAAACTTGAGGAGATTCTTAGGGATACAATACATTAGGGCTCTAGCCCCTATTTATAATCACAGAGTCCCTGGATTTAAGGAAACCCAGATTGGATTCGATCCCATCCAGAAAAGAAATTGAATCCCAAAGAAAAGTCAAAACGCGCCTATCGGTCGACCGGCCGGTTGACCGACCCACGCCACGGTCGACCGCGCCGGTCAACGGGCCCAACCGAGACTACGGCCTTGTCAGTCGGTCGACCGGGCCGGTCGACCGCTCTCTTCCACGGTCGACCGGGCGGTCGACCAGAATGTACTTGTGCACGTTCGTGCACGCGGTCGACCGGGCGGCCTTGTTAGGATTTGGGTCGAACAAATAGTCCCACATCGGCTAGACGTGGGGATGATCTTAGGTATATAAGGATTTGGACAACTCTACCTAGAAGGTTAGTCTTTTGGGATGGTGCCCCAAGTCCAACATGATGAAAGAACCATTTAAAACTCAGTTTGGAAAATTGAATTCCTTAAATTTAAAAATATATATTTATTTTCTAGAAAGTACACACACAACAAAGATTATAATCAGATGAAAGAACCATTTAATACTGATATATACTCAAAGCATGCATGATGGGTGAGAATCTTTGAACATCTTGGCTTTCCGATCGAGTTATCACACATTGCTTGGTTTGTCTATATAAAAGGGAAATCACCAGTTGCTTGGAGATGAAGAAGCAATGTACTTCCATTATTAGAGGAAGAAACTTATCAGACACTGTGGCCTGTGAGAGAGTTCATTTACGTGTTGGAAGCTTCAAAGATTGAAGCGTGTTGGATGTCGAAGTAGGAAGGAGATGCAGTTTTCAATTTTTATAATCCCTTGTGTTAGAGAAGCCGTTGGCGAAATGAATTTCTGCGGAGACAACTTAAGTTAATGACTTTAGGTTGTAATGGAGCCTGCTGTAAAGAGTCAACCAGGGAGTTCCACATAGAATCAATTTGCTGTCCTTGTCTTGGGCTCAAAGAAGCGGGCCAAGCCCCCATTTTAAATTGCAAAGGAGGAGGATGCTTGGAAAACAAATATTAATGATTTTGTTCACCTATTTCAATGAGACATGTCATAAATTTTATTGAATTAAATAATAAATAAATGGTATGTCCATTTAATATATACCATTTTTACAAATCAAAGTTAAACTGAAAATTTTATTTTTATTTATTGTACATTGTGTCTGCCAAAAATCTAATCCAGTGAAACAAATAAAGCCAATTGAATATCATGTGTCTGTTACACGACTACTACAAATTCTGCCAACCCCAACTTTTGCAGGTAATATTCGAACTTTGGGTTGTAGGAGATAAAGTGAGAATTAGAAGACAATCGTTAATTTACTACTGATAACAAAATCTTTCTTGAATTCTATTCTGATTCCTGTCTTGTCGAGGATCTCACCACTCAGAAAACTCTGTTGCGGGACAACTTAAGGATGGCCTATATGTCTTTTTTCTGGGGAACCGCAGCTTTACCATCCCTCCCCAGGCTCTTCTCGGTGAGCGTGCATCTTCCTCCGTTTGGCACAAGCGCTTAGGCCACCCTCCACTAAAATCGTTTTCAGTGTCTTCTCTCAGCATCGGCTTCCTTTCTTCACTGACCGTACTGATACCCATCTCTGTGTCGCATGTATGCAAGGAAAAGTCACCATCTCCCCTTTTCGTCATCTTACTCGGTTGCTACTATTCCTTTAGAGGTTATTCACTATGATCTATGGGGTCCGTCTTCTGTATCTGATGTAAGTGATCATCGCTATTATATTAATTTTGTCGATCACTACAGCGGCTTTATCTTCTAATGAATAAAAGTGACGCGTTCTCTATTTTTCTTGAGTTCAAAGTACATGTGGGAAAAAAATTTGGGCGTTCCATTAAAGCACTTCAAGCTGATGGTGGTGGTGAGGTTATCAAATTCAAATCTTACTTATCCTCTCAAGGTATTGCTCATCGCCTATCCTGTTGTCACGCCCCACTTCCCAAATACGTGAAAAAAGAGTCGCGATGAGAGTCGCGACGTATATACGCGAGGAGAATACCCCACATATATATGCTAAGCCTAAAGTAACCTGAACAAGCTATATAATCACTATGATAGATCAATATCACTGTAATATGACATATAAATATCTAACACAATGATAGCAGATAAATAAAAGAATAGAGTAAGTAATGAGTCCAATTATCGAATCATAGAAACAACAGGACTAAAAAAAGGCAAGAAAAGATACTAAAACCGGAGAATCAAATAAAGAGAACTCTGGCTCCAGTGAGGTGTGGTCCTCTCCAAATGCTTGATCAATAAGATAACCATAGACCTAGATATGCAAATCTAAAAAGGCAGAACTCCAAGTGAAAGAATAAAGGGGAAGGTGCACGTACATATAACTGTGAGCATATGATACAAACATATACTGAAATAATACTGAAATAACATGCAGAGCATAAATAGACAGTAATAAGACAGTCAGTAACAAAATTAGATGTCTAATCAGGTATCAAGTGTCTATCATACTCTATATATCGGGTGGACAGAGTCAATTAGTGTTAGAGTCTAGTATACAATCAGGTCATGAGTACAATCAGTATCAGGTGTCAAACATAACATGTATGTATCAGGTTCAGTCTACAATATCAATGTAAGATTCAGTTTTTTATTCAATTATGTCAGCGAATACCAATTGCCACTTGTAATAGACGCATCCCATACTACGCCTATCACACGTGTCAATTGAAGTCATATGTTATTAAAACTGATTGGTTAGAGACATTATCCATATTTTAGGTGGGTTCTATACATACCCGGCTACGGTCTTAGTTTCTTGGCATTGAACCAGGTCGTACCGCTAGGTACTCAGTAACAGGAACAATAATCTCATTGTGAAAATAATGGAACAGTAAACAGTACATATGGGATGTCAGTCATCCCCTGGGAACCCTGCAGTGAAATCCTCAGTCGGTTGAGCAGCCTGTATCCTAGGCCACCCAAAATACAGACGTTATCTTCTCTATCATTTTTCCAATCCTAGTGTAAGCTGTCCATTTACATTATTATTTAATTCAGTTAAAATAATTAATATTATGTTACCGAGAATATTGGGACAATACAGTGACAGTAATTGTACAGTATATTAGTAACCAGTAATCGTATACATGGTGAATAATAAAAAGAACAATAAACAATATTAATAATCGCGTACACGATGAACAATAGGAATGTTCATGGTGTTACTGTCTAAAAATACTTTCTCAGTGATTCTATAACATGAAATAGTACAGTAACATATCCTTCACCGTCTAGTCAAATTACAATCTCATCCATATGCTCTAGGATATAACAGTAACATGATCCATCAAGTCATAGTCTCAATAGCAATCACTGTTAACGACAAATATTGAATCCAAGTCAGTATGTCTGATACTGTAACCACCAACTAAATGAATTAATTATCAATACTCTCATCCTATCAATCTACTCTGATTCTCTAAGTCACCAATAGATCTGAATCTCAATAACTGAATTGATCAAGAACCAATCATGAAGTACTGAATATATCCTCGAGATCAACAAAACAACAAATACCGAGATCACAACCACAAAATCAGACTTACCCAGCCATAATCAAGATCATAACTAAGGAGTGTAACATTCTCGATCAACATGAAATCTAGATCATCTCTACATTTAGTATCCAACGTCGATAAGATCATCAATACTCAATTAATCTAATCAGGGTAAATCCGAAAGTTCTTATTTCAATAATTCAAAACCAAGATCAAGTTACACATCGATATCAAATGTAAGCTATATGCACAGAACCTGATGATAATCTAGCAAGATCAATCTCCTCTATAAACTGGTCAAGATCCAATGTAAAAAAAATATAAATCTTAGGTCAACTTGAACTCTAACTAAATCCATATCAATCCTTGTATAAGTCGGTCCATCAATAAAGCAATGTCACATCTGCTCGTACGCAATATCCAAAAGAGTTACGGTCGGACTGTCACCAACAATGGTTGACAAATTCGTCAATGAACATACTATTTATCCACTAACATGAACCAAGTAAATCTCAAGATCAATCAAAATCACAGTCTAAGGTATACTACAACTAGTCTTAAATCAAAAGTGGTAATTCTCTACACATGAAATGATACTGATAAACACTCATATCAACTGTACAAGTAAAATGAGCACTCACTGATATCACATGAAGTGGTACGGGTAATCATACTGGTAAAATAAAGCAGATGGTCACATGAAATGATACAAGTAACATATATATACACTACGAACAATGGTAATTAAAGAAATAATACAAGAACAAATACTCACATGAAATGACGTGGTTTGGAACCAAATCGCCATCTGGTCTTCATTGCACGAACTGGTATGGATCTCCGGATCATCTCATGGGTCGGTCTTCGAATCACCAGTGTATCCGGTCCATAATGCGTACAAATTCGGATCAAGTCTCGGTCTCCTGTTACCGGTTCGGATCGCACGAACGAGTTCGCATCGCTGTAACACGCAACCATACACCACGTTTATATACAAACATGTACGTACACATTATATACATACCCCCACATGCATACACATTCCAATCACAACACGCACATTATATACATACATATACATTTAATATAGCATACACATTATTTATCAGCATAACTAACACACACGTGCACACACATTAATGTACATAACACACACTCATCACATTCAAGCATTCACTCACGCACATAGACACACATAGAGTAAACCCAAACACACTATACAAATACCAACATATTAATTTACAGGCATGGAATAAACACAACCACAGAGAGATGAAAACTCACACTTGGAAAAGAGAGAGCATGACCATGGAAGGGGTAGGGATCAGCCACGGTGATGGTGGAGGCCGCAGAGGGTGTTGACGGCTCGAGGATCTTGCCAGGAAGGATGAGGGCGTGCTCACGCTCGCTGGCGGCAATCGGCGGTGACTTACAGAGAGATGGGAGATGTAATGGTGTGCTAACGGCTATGAATGCGTGGAGTTGAAGAAGGTCGTGGAGGGCTGGAGTGCATTGACTGCCACCATGGGGGAGGGCTCGGCCTTGGTCAGAGGGATGGCGCCATGGCCATGGTTGTGCACTGGAATGTTATTGGCAGTAGCAGGGGGATGATGAGCCATGGCCTGGAGGAGGAGGGAGTGCACGGGTTGTTAAGGGGCTACCAGAGTGGATCTCGGCCAGGAAGAGGAGGTCCGGGTGTGGGGTGAACTCCGGGCCATGGAAGGTGGGAGTACTATGGGTGGAGACAGGGCAACGCAAGGAGAGAGGGTGCGCTGCCAGGTTCGACTGAGATGGAACAGGGGGCTACAGGTGGGAGGATGCGTGACAGAGCTCGTCGAAGAGAGGGCTGCCATTGTGCTGTGGTAAGGTGGGAGCAAGGGTGATGCGCACAGGGGATTTTGTTGTGCCAGCCATGGGGACTCGGCCATGATTATGGCCTAGTGGTGGCGGCAGAACAAGGAAGAAAAGAGATAGATTATGATTAGATGGGATTAAATATCGGGGGAGAGAGATATAGGGTTATTATTAGATAGTTAAGATATAGGATTACATTGTTAGGATTTAGGATTTGGTGTTAGGATTTAGATATTAGTTGCGATATGATTTGGATTATAGATATGATTGAATGGGTTGTGGGTTTGGGCTTATTGGGTTAATAGGTTTAAGGGTTCAGATAATGGGTATAGGATTACGGGTATGGGTTCTCAATGTTGGCCCAAAGGTCTTTCACCTTAGTTTTGATGATGACTAACTTACAAAGCTAAGTTACTAATGATCTTGTATTTATTAAGTTTCAGATATTGTTTAAGATATTAGTAGATGTTTAACTTTAACAAAGGATTCAAGGTCGAGTTTTGAAGCTATCATGTGTTGATTCAAGAGCTCGCGCTTCAAGATCGCATCTAGAACTCAAAAGAAGTCAAACTCATGGATCGTATTTGGATCGAGTCATCTTGGAGATGAAGACCGACAAGAAGACTTATGTTTAGGCTTGTTTGTTTATTGTTTAGATCTTATGTAAGGATAGTTTAATTTTGATATGCTCAAGTATACACACACAAGTTCAAAAGTTTATGGTTTCAGTTTTAACCGATTTTGAGTTTCAAATATACATATATCGTTTTCATGAATAGATAGAATCAAAATAAATTTATAGGGTTTATACGTGTGTTGGATTTCATCCATATACATCTATACTTCATATGTTTAGAAAAACTTATTTTGATGTATCTAGTTCATGAGTATAAGTTTTATTTTTATCAAAACTTAGTTTGAGATTTAATGTCAAAAATATAGATATATCATTTATATATTTGTATTGGACTCTATCCATACACACTATGCCTCAAAATGTGTTTCTATATCTTGTTTTTGTATTTGAACAAGTTTTGAAAAAATTGATTTTTCATTTCAAAGTTTGATTTTTGAAAAATACAGTTTTTAGTTTAAGACTTAAATTCTTTGCCTCAAAAATAGTTTAAATAGTTTGTAATATGTGTTGATTTTTGATCACATATATCTGTGTTTTCCATTGATTTGCAAAGGGAAAACTTACAATAAAAAGGGTTGAGGAGCTAAATTACAAGTATTCTTAAAAAGATTACAAGTAGATCCCCTCAGAGATTTTAGAGAAGTGTGCCGATAGGAGTCTGGTCATTGCGCGACCACTTTGTCCCTTTGACGATGCGAGCGATGAGATTCCCTTCTCGCCTGGTTCGGGGAATCAGAGAGCAGAACGTTGGTAGAACCCTCTTGCTACTTCTCAAAATCGCCTTCAATTAGGAATTCCTTCTCGCCTGGTTCCGGAGATTCCTTGAGAAGAAGGTATTAGGGTATTAGCACCCTGAATAGAGAAGCAATCCTCTAAAAGTCTCTGAATTCAAGAGCGCACGGTGGCGTCGTGAAGAAGCCTCTGCTTGTGGAGTCCTCTTGTGCGTGTCGTCTCAGAAAAGCTCCCTCTCTCCTTGTACCCCTGATGGGCTATTTATAGGGAGAGCAGGGTATAATCGTCCCTTGAAGATATAGAAACAGATTGAATCAAATCTGTTTGAATCTGGAAAGTAGCCTTGCTGCGAGGCTAAGATCAGCTTCTGCGAAGCTAGAAATGGCAGGTCGGTTGATCTTCTTGATCTGTTTTGATCCTTTCCATATTGTTGGAGGATTTCCCCTGATCTCCTTACTCGTTTTAAGAGAGTCAAGAGATTGTGGCAATCAATTGCCGAATTTGATCTCCGATTTGATCTTAATTGGATTTGATCTGATTAGATCTGATCTCGTCCAGAGATTTGATTGGTCAAAGGTTTGACCATAGCAGACCAATAGTGGCGCAGCCCGCCTTGAACTTACAGTGGAGCTGGAGGCAGTTTCTGGCGAAGTCCGAAAGAAACTCTTCGGCGGAGCTAGAAGTCGCCTGTGGCGAGGCTACCATATACCCTTTCTGCGCAGTTGTGTATGGCTTCAGGGCGGAGCTGACTTCCTCTGGCGAAGCTATGAGTTAGCTTCCTGGCGAGGCTTTGAATGGCTTCAAGGCGAAGTTGGGTGATCCTAGCCTCTCAAGCGAGGCTATCCCTTTGGGCTCATGTGATGCTAAGTGCTAGCATCTTTAGACCTGCTGAGGTCTATTTAGAAACAATCCGGATTCACTGTCTGCTTGTTGGATCAGTGGAGTCCAAGTTGCTTTCCTGTCTCTCGGAGATGGGTGAAAACTGGTCTTCAGCTCGTCTGTCACTTGTCTTTTTGTAAATGTCAACAAGTTTAGACATTGTTCGGATCAATAAGAATCTTGTCTTTTTTAAGTGTCAACAAGACCCCCTTCAAAGTTTTCGAAAGTCTGCAATGGATCAGACTTCGAAATACTTTAACTGCTTTGATCGGTGGCATGTGAAGTACGAACGTCGCCATGGTGGTTGTGTCAGCTTCGCTTTGAATCCTACTTTGGGATGTAGATTCGCCGAGGAATCATTAGATTCGCGTCTGGGTAGCTTCGCGGCTAGGTAGGTTCGCTCTGGAACATCTGTTGCTTTCCCAAGGCCAACTGCTGTGGGCCGGTTACGAGAAGGATTACTTCTTCTCTCGCACTGATCGAGGGAGATATTCTCCCCTTGTGCATTTCCGAGGGAGGATATTCCCTTTCTTCAAGGCGCCATGAGTGCCTTTATGAGGGAGACGTTTCTTCCTTTGCACGGTTCCAAGGGAAACCGTTCCTTTTCTCAAGGCACAATAAATGCCTTAAATGCGCTTGTGCTTCCATGCTTGAGGCGGCAGCGCTCAGGCCATGGGTCCTATAAATAGGACACTTGAGGTCCTCTGAAGAGAAGTGATCTGCTCTTCTCCTCTTCTCTGGTTGAGAGAGATACTCAGATCTCTGAAGTAGTGGGAATGCCCACTCTGGTCATTATCCGGCCAAGGACTGGTAAGTCTCGATCATCCAGACTTTACCAATAAACTTTAGGGAGTTCATCTCCCTTAACTTAGCTTTAATGGCTGCTTCAGGGATTAGTTTCCCTTGTTCTTCATTTTGCCATTGGCTGATTGTATGTTAAGGATTTCAGTATGGCTTTCCAACGACGCTATCATCTTGACTTGATCAGAGAAAGATCACTGCATGTTAAGTCCGCTACACAGGCAGAACTTGGGACTTAGTTTCTTCAAAGTTGAGCCAGTCTTGTCATAAAGGTGGGGCTAAGACTGTGTCCCACAGGATCAGTCTGACTCAACCATATAGGCGAGGCTAGGACTTGGCATTTGCTGAGCTAGCCCATCATTGCCGTGCAAGCGAGGATTATCCTCTGCTTTAACTGAAATCGGATTGCTTCGCCTCAAAGAATTTGACTTAGCGTTTTTGCAGCTTCTCCGGTGTTTAACTGCTAACTTGTTTCAGTTTGCATTGCAGTGAGCTATGTTCGTCAATTTTGTGACTTGTCGAAAGAAACCAGGAAATTTTCTCTTGCTTTTCCAGTTGAGACTTTACCCTTAAGCAGGAGGAACAAACTGGGGCAGCCGATGTGTGTCCCAGAGGCTGTTGGCAGTCGCTTATCCGAGATGATCCACTTCGAGGCGAGGCTGGTAGCCGCTTATCCGAGATGATCCACTTCGGGAAAGCGGGCGTCACCTGTAAGGTCACGGATCTTCCCATTGCCAATTTTCATCAAAGAAGATCCAACCTGCTGGTGGCGATCAGTCCTTTGCCAATTTTGATTGCGGAAGGTTCAACTTCCTGGTGGCACAATCTGTCCCGGTGGTACCTTCTATCATTATGTGAAGGATTACGGCCTTGTGCAGGAGGGAGGCCTTTCGTGTCCAGTTGGTTTCGCATGGAAGTAGATAAGACCACTTGTATGCCTCTGAGCAAATGATTTTGTTGTATGAAACACAACCTTGATGTAGTATCTATGTACCTTCCCTTTTAAATCAATGAAAGTTCATTTTCTGCTCATCTGGTTTTTGTTTGCCTTCATCTTGAACTTGGCTAGCGGAGCTAAACTCCATGCGGGGTTAAAGATAGGACCCTTTTTAAATCCAGAATAAGCTTTCAACGAAGCTAGCATATCTGCGAAGTTCGGCCTATGCCTTCAGCGAAGCTAAGGCAATCCTTCTGGCGAAGTCATTGATGTATTGTGCAAAGTCCACATTTTAACTCGTGGCGAAGTTAGCCCTTAGTGGGGCTGAATCAGCGCTTCTCGGGAAGGCACTTTAGGCGCCGTTTCAAATTAATTCGAAACGACAGCCTGTACTCTTTTCGAGGCGTCGTTTCAGGCGATCATCGGTCTATAAAAGCCCGGTCGGGCTGAGAGAGAAAATCATCATTTCTCTTTGAATTTTCCAGAGTACTTGACTCTTCTTCTTCTTTCTTTCCTCCTTATTCAAGAGTTTAAGAACTTCCGTAATTCTTCAATGGCGCCCAAGAGACGAGCGGGGAAAGAAGTGGCAACTTCTGCAGCGGAGGGTCCTTCTCCTCCTCCGGTCATCGAACGACCAATTGCCGGTAAGGGACTCCCCATTTTGATTAGAGACTGCCATCTCTCTTTTAAAGCTGATGTTTGGCTATCTTTGGATGAATCCATAATGATCGAGCATGATCTGTTATTTTTAGGGAATCCATTTCTCTGCATTTCCCTTATTTTCTCGAACGGGAATTCCAGAACTGAAGAGTTCTTCTTTAAGCTTTTAGGCGAAGCTATCCCTTAGACTATCTTCATCCTATTGAACAACAGGATATGGATCTGTCTCTTCAATCATGGCCGCAAAGGATTAATAATAATGTTTGACCATAATGCCTTTTTGACGAAGTTAGTCCTCAGGGCTGTGCCACCTTCTGCTTAAGCTTTTCGAAGCGAAGCTAACACTTGGACATTTTCTGCGAAATGCGGACTTGACTGTAACTGCGAAGCTGTCACCTTGTTAGCTTCGTTCAGAGAGCGAGGCTATGCCTTGGTGAAGCTTGTGTCTTTGTGTTCGCTTGGCTGATGAACTAATCATGATTCTTCTTTGCTTCTGCAGTGCACTACACTCCTGGTCCTTCGAACAATCTATTTGGGATGACTAGGGGATTGGACGGCAATATCAGCCTGCAATTCCAAGGGCAGGCTTCTCTGTTTAGTGAGCGGAGCTCTCTCGTTCGAGACACGCTTATTTATGGTGGTGATCAATACACCACGAGGAGTATTTTGACTACGTTCCCCTTGAAGATATTGACCGTCGAACTTATAGGAAGCCCAACTTCATGTTCGGGGATGCCGCACCAGATCCTAATCACCAACTACTGGCAGGGAAAGGGCAGTGGATTTTCCAGTTGGATGGTGAGAGGTTCTACCTTCCGTCCAACAAGCGTCATTTTTCTTTGTCTTCCTTCCAGTGCGCGACGCAAGCTCGGAAGATGTCGTGGGAAGTGAGCCGGAGTACTGACTCTGTCCATATAGGGAAATTGATGCTTCAGTCTCTTGGTTATGCAAGAGCGGGGCCTCCTCGTTGCATAATGGGTCTACATCCTGGGAATGTGTCGCGAGAGATCCCAGTGGGAGAAAATCCTGCAGTGGCCCTGACCTTTGGCAACTAATTCTGCAAGGTCAATGGGAAATACCCAGCCACTGACTTCAAGACTCCAGGCTGGATTCACCCTCCGAAGGCATGGTGAAGGGATTTAACTACATATATCCTCGCTCATTTCGAGGAGGATTTGGAGAGGTTGAACCTCCATGAGGCCGTCCGGGCGACCTATCACGGTATTAAGATAAACGTGGCGTGCTTCTACGCCATCTTTGAATTGTATTGCCCAGCTTCAGGGACTTTCTTCACCCCTGTTGGCGAATTGGGTATGGCCTTGCATGAGATGTGGGAAGTCTCTGCTCTGCCTTTTGGATCTCTTCTATATGAAGAATACTTCCCGTGCGAGGCGGAATTGGTACTTCTGGAGAAGCAGGAGCCCACTTTGTTTGAGACCTACAGAGAATTAATGTGCCACTTGTACATTTGCTCTAGTATGCATGGGGGCAGCAAAGGAACCTCCTGTAGCTTGAAGAGCTGGGGAGATTATTTGTTCCTAGATATGGAGAACACTCCTGAAGCGGCTCACTGTGGAGTTGCTGATGAAGACATCTTTAATCGGATGCAAAAGCACTTCCAAGGGGATCTAGTTGTGAAGGAAGACGATGGTCCTTATGAGAAGGGTGATGTCCTTCGGAGTTTCCATCATCAGGCTCGCCGACCGATGTCCCGGAAGGCACTATTGGCTGGTTTCTTAACAGTCTGGCTAAAGAGGTGCGTGGTGCCATCTTCTTCGGGTGACGTCGTTCATCCGAATGTTTTGCTGCCCGCTGTTCGTTTGGTTCATGGTCGTCCTCTGGGTCTTCTTCCGGCCATGGTGTGCTGCATCTAGAGAGGCCTTCGTGCATTAACGGAGGCTTTTTGCAGGCCACCAGCAACGAAGCGTGGGAAGGGGGCCACTTTGCCTCGCGACGGTCCTAATCCCAGGATAAGTCTGCCGTACACTTATTTAATGGCGTGGTTCGCCCTGCACTGTCCCTCTTTGATTGAAGCTGGAGAGGACCCCCCGCAAGGTGTTCGAATGGCGCTTCTCCGCCGATTCGAAGGACGCTCGTGGCAGAAAACTTACGTGGCTAAGGCTCGTAAATTGGTACGTCGCTATGACGTCTATAGTCTCTTCCGCTGTTTTCCCCGTATTCGGGGTGCAGGCTATGAGGAAGAGTTCAAAGATGCGGGGGAGGGGCAGTCGTCCCTGAGTCGGGGAGTTTTTGAGTGGCTAGTCAGCATCCGGCCTTCACATCTATTATACCGGAGCGGGGACACTGCTACTTGGAGCCCTATGTTCCAAGTCGGTTTGCTCGGCAGTTTGGATATGACCAACTGTATGTGGGCAACCCAAATCTCCATCTGGCTTTCATGGGGAGTCTCATTGATGGAGCCCGTGCCTGGCGATTCTTCATTGCAGGCTGTACTGGGGCGCGGCTGCGTACGCCGCTGAGGATTCCCAATCTTCTAATGACCCTATGCTTCTGCCAGTGGTATGCAACTTCCAACTCCACACCCTTGGATTCAAGGCAACAGCTCTGGTGTGAAGTTAATTTCTCAGCGGCTGAAGCGAAAGGTCTCTGAGAAAAGGGAAGGTAAGAGGGTTCGCGTCCCAGGCATGGAGGAATTCATTGCTGTGGATGACAGCGAAGTCTCGGATGCAGAAAGTCTTCGCTTTGAAGCGGAGACAGGTGCCGGGACTCCTGCAGCTGGTTCTGGCGTGATGGGGACAGTTCCCCCAAGACATGTAGAAGAAGTGGAGGAGGAAGGTTCTGATGCCCCTCTCAAGCGCGGACAAACAGGTGGATCTCGTAGGAAGCGGTTGGTGAAGAAGCCCCGTCACCAAGCTCCTACAATTGTCGTAGAGGGTGAACCCTCTGCAGCGTTTCCTCCTGCTGCCCCATTAGTAGTTGAACCGTCGGTTGCTGAACCGACTACTGGCGAAGTTGCTCCGGACTTAGGTAAGATCAGCTTCGTCTTTGTAATATATCTTCTATGTGTTCCGGACCGCTTATTATCTGCTTCGTGATGTAGGAGCTGAGGCGGTGACGAGCCCGAGAGCTGAGGCCGTCGGAGAATAAGGGGAACATTATGATCCTCTGTTCGCTTACAACGAGGGTGATGAGGCCGGCTATTTTGCCGTCCCGGAGGAATTCGGAGGTGATGCAGCTGACGTTGGTCCTTCGGGCGCTGGGACTTTCAAGGGAAGTCCTGTAGCGTCAAGCTCTTTTGGGTGGTCCACGGAAGATTCGGCAAGCGAAAGCGGGCCGGCCATTCGTGTTGACTCCGCAAAGGACTTTACAATGGAGCCCGTAGAAACTGATGCTGCTGCCAAGATGTTTGAGGTGACATCATCCTTTGGTATTGTTTCGACCTTTTGGCTTTTACTATTTATTGTGTCTTGTCTAAACACAATTTCGTTGCAGATGTTCCGCCTCGGGGTGCGTCAACTTCAAGGGAAGCAGACGATCTTCCCGAGGGGTCAAGGGGTGACATGAGCACTTCGACCGCGGCGGATGCTGCTGTGTTGGACGCGTTGTATGGTGACCTGCCTCCATATCGGCCTGAGCTAGCCGAAGGAACAGAGGTTGAAGGGGTGGTAGTCCCGGAGGTGTCCTCACTCCCAACTATATCAACGAGTGAGGCGCCGTCAGTTGTGCCAGGTGCGGAGCTGAGAGTGATTACAAGCCCTACTTCCCCAACCCTGGTGGTTAAGCCTGCTGTTCAGGAGATGGTCACTAGTCCTACCTCAGCGGTGGCTAGTGTACTGGTTTCAATGAAGACTCCACCGAGATCACCGATGACCTGTCATGCTGCTGCAGCCAGTGTTCCCGCCGTTCCTTCCACAGTAGTGTCAACCAGGCTGGTAGATTTTTCTAAGCCTGTCCGTCTACCAGAAGTGGCCGAGGTTGAAAATGATTTTATAGGTGACATAGTCGATAGATTTTATAAAGGCTTGAAGCGATCCATCGATCTGGTCTTGAAAGGCTCGACTATGCCATTTTCTACATTAAAGGTGGTCCTTTCCCGTAGTATTGAAAGTATTCGGGACTTTGGAGGGGATAATCAGGCCGCTGCATTAGAGCTTCTGGTAGACCAATTTGAGAGGGACGTAGGGGAATGGCGCCGTCTTAGCCGCTCAGATCTGGAGTCTTCAGTTAATGAGCAGCTTGTGCATCTTGTCGCTCAAATGCATGAAGCCCGTCTTGCTGCTCAGGAAGCCGCTAAGGCTATTTCTTCGGACTTGAAATCCTTGGAGACAAGGAGGATAGAGCTCGGGGACGCTATCGATGCTTCTAGCAGTGCTCTTCTTGACGCTGAAGATAAAATTGAAAAGGCCAAGAAAATGATCAGGAAGGCAAATCTTCTCTTATCCAAGACTGAACCTGTACGTCTTGAAGAGATTGCGCGGCTTGAGCAACTCAAGGCTCAGAGTGATGAGCTTTCGCGGCAAGAGCTAGCTCAAAGGGCAAGCTTGGGTAAAGTTGAATCTCGCTTGGCCCAGATGGCGAGTTTTAATGAGGCTGAGCTGAGGTCGCAGGCGCTTGTCCGGGCTGCGGACGATAGGAGGACGAGGCTGGCCTTCCTTGACGAACGGATCAGATCTTATGACGTATGCTTATAACTTATAATATATGTGCCTTCATGTATCCCTTCTTCTCGAACTCAATAAAAATAATTTTGTTTTGACTCCCCTGTCGAATCTCCAACTTGCCTTATCTGCTGAGTTGCCGTTTTCAAGTTGTATTGCAGTCACTTGAGAACATAGTCCTTACTGGACTAAAAGATGAGACTTAGCTATCTGCCGGTTCAGAGGTCGCAATGACGTAACCGATTAAGAAGCCACCAAGCTCAAAATTTTGTCGTATGATGACAAAGAAATAGTCCTTACCGGACTGAAGGATGAGACTTGGCTATCTGCGGTTCAGAGGTCGCGATGACATAACCGATTGAGAAGCCACCAAGCTCAAAATTTTGTCGTATGATGACAAAGAAATAGTCCTTGCCGGACTGAAAGATGAGACTTGGCTATCTGCCGGCTCAGAGGTCGCGATGACATAACCGATTGAGAAGCTGTCAAGCTTAAAATTAGCCTTTATGGGGCTAAAAGGGTAATACTTGTCTTTTGTAGATGTCAACAAGTACGGATAAGACCTGTCTTTTGTAAATGTCAATAGGCTCAGGGTTGAGACTGGCGGTCTGCTGGTTCAGAGGTCGCAATGACATAACCGAATGAGACGCCACCAAGCCAAGGTTGGTGATACTTATCTTTTGTAAATGTCAATAAGTATCGAGACCTGTCTTTTGTAAATGTCAACAGGCTCGAAATTGAGACTTGTCTTTTGTAAATGTCAACAAGCTTGAAATTGAGACTTGGCTGTCTGTTGGTTCAGAGGTCGTAATGACATAACCGAATGAGACGCCACCAAGCTCAAGGTTGGTGATACTTATCTTTTGTAGATGTCAATAAGTATTGAGACCTGTCTTTTGTAAATGTCAATAGGGCTCGAGGTTGAGACTTGTCTTTTGTAAATGTCAACAAGCTCGAAATTGAGACTTGGTTGTCTGCTGGTTCAGAGGTCGCAATGACATAACCGAATGAGACGCCACCAAGCTCAAGGTTGGTGATACTTATCTTTTGTAGATGTCAATAAGTATCGAGACCTGTCTTTTGTAAATGTCAACAGGGCTCGGGGTTGAGACTTGTCTTTTGTAAATGTCAACAAGCTCGAAATTAAGACTTGGCTGTCTGCTGGTTCAGAGGTCGCAATGACATAACCGAATGAGACGCCACCGAGCTCAAGGTTGGTGATACTTATCTTTTATAGATGTCAATAAGTATCGAGACCTGTCTTTTGTAAATGTCAACAGGGCTCAAAATTGAGACTTGTCTTTTATAAATGTCAACAAGCTCGAAATTGAGACTTAGCTGTCCGCTGGTTCAGAGGTCGCAATGACATAACCGAATGAGATGCCACCAAGCTCAAAAAATTGGTGATAGAATTTGGGAAAGGGTCTCATTTTTACTGGTAGAAATGAGAGAATCACTATCATAGGTTTAATGTTAACGTAACAGCGAAATGTATATGTGGTCTTACCATTCTATGGATGAGAATTGGTAAGTGATTTTGGAGGTCTCGTTTTCACGAGGAAAAACAAGGGAATCACTGTCATAGGTTTAATGTTAACGTAACAGCGAAATGTATATGTGGACTTACCATTCTATGGATGAGAATTGGTAAGTGATTTTGGAGAGGGAATCAAATGGGAACAGGTCCCTTAGGATTTTTAGCAAATCCCCAGCTGTCAACGGGTTTGATATGCCTTGACCAACTACCGTTTGAATTGGGCTAGCCATGCTATTCCCCTCAGCGTGATGAGTTGTCGAGGACTTATGTTGGGCTTAAAGGCCAACATTTTCCCTATCCTTAATCGTTAAGGATGTTGGATCATCTGGTTAGCGTATGCGCAACCTTGATTCTCCTTTGAGAGAACCAGTATATGGCCAGGTTCCTACTGGTTTATGGTTGCGATCTCGCTTGGAGGAAGAGAAAGGCTCTCTTTGCATGTACCTTGGATATGAAGGTCTTGATCAGAGGTGTAATGTTAACTTGATCATGAGAAGGATCCTTAATTAAGGATAATACTTCTTTAAGAACTTGCCATTGATCGGCATCATAAGTAAATCGCCATCTGAAGTCATGAGGCAGTATGCTCTGTTTGAATAGACTGTTTCTATTACAAATGGTCCTTCCCATTTAGGCTGAAATTTGCCTTTGGTCTTGTGCGTCATAATCATCGATCGTCTGACGGCTAAAACCAAATCTCCTTTCTGGAAGACTCTTTATTTGACCTTCTTATTGAAGGCTTTTGAGATTCGAGCTTGATACAGCTCGATGTGTTGCTGAGCTTGTAGTCATTTTTCGTCTAGGGCTTCGAGCTCTTGAAGACGCAACTGATCATTATCCTCTGATGTGATCTTAGTCATTAGAGCGACTCGCAATGACGGCATCTGAATTTCCAACGGGATGAACTTCACACCCGTACACTAGGGAAAAAGGTGTATTGCATGTCGGTGTCCGAACCGTGGTTCGGTAGGCCCAAAGACATTCACCTAGCTTTTCGTCCCAATCTCGCTTATTCGAGGAGACGAACTTCTTGAGTAGCTTGATGATCGTTTTGTTGAATGCTTCCGCCAAGCCGTTAGCAGCAGGATTATAGGCAGTCGAAGCCACATTCTGAATTCGATATATCGCAGAACGATAGAATACTTGGCTTATGAATTGGGGACCATTATCATGGATGATCCACCTAGGGACACCAAACCGATGGATGACATGGTGTTGATGAAATCACCACGTTAGAGGTTTTGACTTCAACCAGTGGTATGGCTTCTGCCCACTTTGAAAAGTAATCAGTTATTGTCAGGATAAAACGGTGTCCTTTTATCGAAGAGGGGCTGATTGGCCCTACGACGTCGATTCCCCATGCTTCGAACAGCCATGAAGCAACAGTTGGGTGGAGTAACTCCGGAGGCTGGTGTATGAAGTCCGCATGAATCTGACATGCTTTACACCTTCGTGCATATTGGATGGCATCGGCTGTCATGGTTGGCCAATAGTACCCAAGCCTATGCAACCTATCTTTAAGTTTTGGACCTGACTGATCAGCTCCGCAAATGCCGTCGTGTGCTTCTTTAAGCACTTCCTGTGCCTCTGAATTAGAAAGGCAACGGAGGAGGACACCGTCATATGAACAACGGTAAAGTGTCTTCAGAGTTGGATCGTAGTAGAATCGGAGAGACCTTCGTCTGATAGATGCCGCTTCTTTAGGATCGTCTGGCAGCAGACCATGTAAAGTATAGTCGATGAGAGGAAATCGCCAATCTCTCGGCTCAAGATCCGCGGAGACATTATAGACTTCTCGGGTTCTTAACATATGCTTAGAGCATACAAGGTGTCGAGTCGCCACTGTGAGGTGATACTCGGTGTCAGTTGGGAGGGCTAGTGTTGTTGCTAATGCAGCAAGAGCGTCTGCCCTGGTATTCTGAGATCAAGACACGTGTCCGATGTAGAAACCATCAAATAGGTTAGCCAATTCGATGGCCGTGTGATAATAAGGCGCCAAGTCTTCGTGGCGAACTTCATATTTGCCTTTAACCTGATTGATAATCAGTTTTGAATCACCATAGGCTTCGAGGTAGCGTACCCCCATTCCATAAGCGAGCTGAAGACCAATGAGTAGAGCATTATATTCTGCTACATTGTTGGAGCATGATTCTGTCAGAGAGAATGCTCTAGGAAGGACGTGATTTTGTGGGGAGATGAACACAACCCCACTCCGGCAATAATCTTGCCTTTAGGGCCTATTCGTGATGCCCCATCGAAGAACATCTGTCACACTTCCTCCTCTGAGGTTACATTGGAGTCGAAGACTTCATCTAGAATATCCTCGTGAAGTTTTGAATGTTCCGGAACTGGATGAGCAGCCAAGAACTCTGCAAGGGCCTAACCTTTAACCGCCTTCTGAGGGGTAAAGATCATGTCGTATTGAGACAAAAGAAGTGCCCATTTAGCCAATCTTGAATTCAGTGATCCTGGCTTTGTCATAAGGAGACGTAATGGGTTCACCCTGGAGATGACATGTATGGTTTGGCCAACCAAATAATGTCGTGTCTTCTGAACAGCGAAGACAAGAGCCAAACACTCTTTCTCGATAGGATTGTAGCGAGATTCTGCTTCTATGAGAGTCCTGCTCAGATAACAAATGGCATGTTCGTGACCATTGTCGTCCTTTTGAGCGAGAAGGGCACCAATAGAATGGTCCAGAGCTTTTGCATAAAGCAAGAATGGCTTCCGTGATGTAGGGGCCACTAAGACTGGAGGCTTCGTGAGATATCTCTTGATGTCTTCATAACCTTCTTGACAAGCTGATCCCATACGAAGGAAGCACCTTTTTTCATAAGTCGGGTGAACGGCTGACAACGGCCTGAAAGGTTTGCGATGAACCTTCTGATATACGCCAATCTTCCTTGCAAGCCTCTAAGCTCTTTGAGGTTCCTTGGTGGATGCATGCTCTGAATAGCTTTGACCTTGTCTGAGTCAAGGTGAATTCCTTTTGATGTAACAATAAACCCAAGGAACTTGCCACTTGACACTCCCAAGAAAGATTTCGTCGGATTCATTTTCAGTTGATGAGCCCGCATTATGTCGAACATCGTTCTCAGGTCGCGAAGATGTTCGTTCTTATTGCGGCTTTTGACAGCAATATCGTCGACATAGCATTCCACCGTTTTTCCGAAGATGGTCGCGGAAGATTGTACTCATTGCCCGCTGATAGCTTGCTCCGGCGTTCTTTAGCCCGAAGGGCATCACAGTGTAGCAGTATACCCCCAAGGGTGTTCGGAACGAAGTATGCTTCTCATCATTGGGGTACATTTTAATCTGATTGTACCCTGAAAAGCCGTCCATGAAATACATTCTTTCGAATCCACAGATATTGTCAATCATGACATCTGTGATGGGCAGTGGGAATTCGTCCTTAGGACAAGCCATATTGAGATCACGGTAGTCGATGCAGATCCGTATCTTCCCGTTCTTCTTGAGGACGGGAACGATATTAGCAATCCAATCTGGATGTTGTTCCTCCCGAATGAAGCCACATGCAATGAGCTTATGGACTTCGGCCTCAATAACCTCCATAATGTTCGGGCGAAACCGACGTTGTTGCTACTTGACTGGCTTGGCGTCGGGCTTGATGTTCAGACGGTGCATGGCGACTTGTGGATTGAGTCGGGCATATCTTCGTAGCTCCATGCGAAAACATCTATATACTCCTTTACGAGTGTTATCAATTCTTCATTTTCTATAAGTGATAGGCTTTCACTTATAAAGATGGGCTTAGGGTGGTCTTGATTACCCAAGTTGACTTGCACCACCTTGTCTTCAGTAGGTGGCTCGCCCAGTTCGAATCGCTTTTCCCATTGGATGTCTAAATGCTGGGCCCATGGTTCCTCATCAACAGCTTCTGTAGGCTCCAATTGACTGCTTGAAGTCATATTAATAGTGAGGTTTTCGAACATCCCTCCTACACTGACATCTGAGTCCCACTCGAAGGATGAGGCTGAATGTGATGGAATTGGTTCATCGTCTTTGGCTTGAACCGTTACTGACGATGTGGGTGTAACGTATCCCAACCCCCTGCGTGTACTATCATAGTAATTTGCAGGCTTCCCTTTTGGCACAAAGTTACGCATCAAACTGCGTCTTCCTTTTCCAAAATTCAGGCCTTCTCCATGCTTTAGGTCGTATCCCATTTTCTTCATAATATGGCGCGCAGGTTGCGCGTAATGGAAGAATTGTGGAGTGTCTGAATCTGAACTTAAATCCACAGCTGTGGGTCCCCGTGGTTGGGTTCTACCGAAGATTATCGGTAACTGACCTTGTTTGGACGGAGGGATCACTAGCGTGGCCCCTTCTATAGCTTCCATGGGTGTTCTGGCCGCACTCGGCTTATGTAAGGGCATATGCAGAGAGCCATCTGTAATGGATTTAACCGACCCAACACTCGCAGGATAATCGAAAGAAATATTATCATTAATTACCCATTCACCTTCATCTTCAGAAGGAGTATTACATTGGGGATTATCAAGACATGCTATAATTGGTTCACCAATCAAAATGGCTGGCATGCCTGCTTCGGATTCTGAATCCGCCTCATTGCCACTTTCATCATCATCTGGCAATGGTTCTTTGGGTGTTCCACCTACCTCTTGATACAGGAGAGCGTCAGTGAAGTAATTTTCTACCCCTTTGAATGGTTGCTTCTCAGCAAAGACAGTTCTTACTGTCGCGTCACCTTCAACATATTTGAAGTATTGGTGCAGAGTAGAGGGAACGATCCAGTTGGCATGGATCCATGGTCTTCCTAGCAGCAGGTTATATGACATGTCAGCGTCAATGACATAGCATGTCGCTTCTGACTTCAGGCTCCCGATTCTGCAACGGAGTCGGATTTTCCCAAGTGGGTGACTGCTCCGGTATTGAAACCGTATATTGTAGTGGTGGTTGCGGACAACCTATACAGCGGTATGCCGAGAAGTAGAGAAGACTTTTGGGGATGATGCTGAGTGCGGACCCCGGATCGACTTGTATTCTTTCAATGCACGTTGAACCGATATATCCGGTGTAGTACAGAGGTCGATCATGCTTGTTGTCTTTGAGATACATATCTTCCGCCGTGAATGTAATGGCGGGCACCTTTGATTGTGTGTGATGACATTCTGGGCAAGGAGGCTGAACGTCACCGTTAGGGACCTCTGGCATGTATGTCAAGAATGATTCTGAATTAGCCAGCGCATCCCTGAGTGCTTCTCTTGTCTCTTTTGAGAGACGAAGGAGCTCGTGTATTGTGATACGAGCCGGGATATTAGCTAGCTGAGCCAATATATCAAAACGAAAGGGCGCATCCAACCCTTGACCTGATGGTTTCTTCAACACCTGTCGAACCGTACCTCCTTAGGCTTTTCTTTTCCCTTGGTTGGAATTGGAGTGGATGCTGGCATTTGTACTAACGTTGTTTGCTGTTGTATCTCGTCAGTAGACTTTTCATACTACCTCAAGTATGATTTTCCAGATCGGGTGCCTGTCTATTAAGGCGTGTCGGCTTGCGTCGCGTAGGCATGCTTTTCTCCTTCTGAATCGCTGAGGGAAGCCGATGTAAGATTGTCGTCGTCTGGCAGGATGGAGATGACATTGCAAGATTTACCTTTTGAGTTGGGCTCCTTTGAATCCCGCTGTACGTCTTGGACGAGGTCTGGGTGTATCCAGATGACTTCCCCTGTCTCCAATGTTAAGGGAACGAGACCCTTATTATCTTCAGTTATAGCTGAAGGATGCCTGACTTCCAACCGTGGCGCAGGGGCTGGATAGGTCCCGTCAGGAACTGTGACCTTTTGGGTACTGCCGAATTCGAGAGTCACCATATTGGCAATGACTTTCTTCTGCTATGTCTTCAATGTCAGAACCCCGGCATCGATTAAGGCTTGTATTCTGTCCTTGAGGACATAGCACTTGTCAGTAGGATGGTGAATCATCCTATGGTAGAGACAGTATTGGGATCATTTGTGCATCCTATTTCATTAGGACGTCGAGCATCTGGTAGCTTCATTTTATTCCCTTTGTGAGCAGATGGAATATCGTGACCACCTGATCGTCTTTGAAGGAGTACTGTTTTGGAGGGAATTTAGGCTCCTGATTGTTGAAGCCGCTCCTCTTGGCCTTCGACTGCACGTCCCCGGACAATTCCACAGACATAGTCTCTTTCCCTTTGGCTTGAGAAGACTGCGGTAGGTCGCTACGTCCTTTACTGTTCATACCCCATTTGCCTCTAGGGTGGATGGTTCGAACTTTTTAGCCGACTTTTCGGCTATC
The DNA here is from genome assembly GCA_038442645.1 of Agave tequilana. NCBI lineage: Eukaryota > Viridiplantae > Streptophyta > Magnoliopsida > Asparagales > Asparagaceae > Agave > Agave tequilana. The sequence goes on along the minus strand of JAVJIF010001304.1, from coordinate 7,448 downwards.
TCAGCTTGTTCGACCAATTCTTTCCAAGTGTGGCCTTGACAGCCCCCATGCGAACTTCTACTTGGTCCAGGAAGTTGTGCCTACATGTCTGTAAGAGCATAGGTAGTGGCATCCCTGCTGGGCACATCAAGGATAAGTTTCTGAACCGTTCAATGTAGTCACGGACAGATTCGTCCTTCTTTTGTATAGTGGAGAGGAGCTTTTCCATGGTCACTTCGGTATCGTCCTCATAGAAACGAGAGAGGAACGGGTTTTCAGGTCGATCTAGGAATTGATAGAGCCCGGAGGGAGACTTCGGAACAAGTCAAATGCCACCCCCTTTAAGGTGCCAATGAACAGCCTAGCCATGATGGCGTCGTTGCCTATAACATTACCAGTCTGAGACCGGAAATAGTAGATGTGCTGATTTGGTGAACTTTTACCATCATATGTATGCAACGTTGGTGGTTTGAACTTTGGTGGGTATGACACTGAATCCCACTCCAACGGGTAAGGACGGACGGCCCCTACTTTCTTTAATTCATCCCTCTGAGATAGGGATGCAATTTGAGCTTGGAGGCCCTTAAGGACTTCAGCGTCTAAAGAAGAACCCTCTTTGGATTTCTCCGTCTTTGGCTGCTCATTGCTGAAATGTTCCTCCTCATCGTGATTGCTCCCAGCATCATTGTTATTCCGGTTACTGAGAAGTTGAGCGAGCATCTGTTGAATGTTGTCCAGAGCTTCTTGCTGAGTCTTGGAAGTTTGCTCCTAAGCTTCCAAACGTCGACGAAGGTCGCCGTTAACATTATCAGCCATGTTGACTGATGCTCTGTCTGTTCGCACTGAGCTAACTGTCGCTGAAAAGGCGTACTCACTGTCTTCATCTTCTTCATCGATGGTTGGAGTGCTTTCCTGGGCTCCGGCGAGGCTAGGGTCGTTGAGGAAGAAGGCTGTTCATAACTGTAGGGTATCGCCACCCTAGATCGGGTGTTTCAGAAACACCCTCTTCATGCACCAAGACTTCGCCTAAGCTTGGGCTGTAATCTGGATCTGGGGAGCTGTAGGGGGTGTCGTCAGATGCTTGTCTTCCCCCGCGCAGCTCTCGTCCTCTTCCGGTCATGTTGACGAATGCAGAGGCTAGATCTCGTGAGATGCTCCTTTTGCGATGCTTCATTTGGACATGTACAGACAGCCGATCAAAAACTGATCGCCGGCATGGGAAGTGGTGATGATTGGTCGTAACCGGCAACGAGCTGAGTGGACTGTTACCAGCTGGCATCCCTTTTGTTGACAATAGGGGGAAGTGGTTCGGAAGATTCCAACTTCCGCTTATTTGCCAAGAGTTCCCGTAAGTCAGGCCCATTAGAGCCTGAACAATCCCGCGTAGAGGCCCTTTTGGGGCGTTCATAGGATGATGTGCTGTTCCTCTTATCCCTGCATAAGGGATTAGCACTGAATAGTACTTCAGCTCTAGCTTCGCCACAAAGCGCGAGCTTAACGCTTGATGAACCGGAGAGCGGAGCACGCTGTGGTGCTTTACCCGCTATGCTGCTGCGAAGGCGATTAGCTTGGACAGTATTTTGGCTCTAGCTTCGCGGTCATGGACCCGGTGCGTACGCTGAGGTATAGTAGCTTCGCTCATATGAATGAGGCTGGCACAAGGCGTTGCTGCTCTAAATCGGGCGACGGTATGATTGTTGTAGTGACTTCGCGGCTGGCAACATTGTTGGAGCAGATAGGCATCTTGTCTTTTCTTCGCGAGAGAGATGTGGTTTTGGCGTAGCTACGCCTGAAGTTTCTGAAAATCACCTAGAGGGGGGTGAATAGGTGATTATGCTAATCTAAGGCCAATTTAAAAAAAAATTATGAAGCAAGTGAATGCAATGCAACAATCTCCCAAAACAAGACTAAGAGCCGTATGCCCCTTGCGGGGTTCTGAACTCCTTCCTCCGGCTTCCTCGTAAAATGAGTTAGAGGTGCGCAATGCAACCTTGTTGTATGGGATTTTGATTGACAATATGAAGTATGATGAATATGGCAATAGCAATCAAAAACACAAAGTAATAGCAATGGAAAGTAAACCAATCGCAAACACAAGATATGTTATCGAGGTTCGAGCACCCAGCTCTACTCCCCGCCTTCCCCAGAAGGATTCTAGCTACTTCCACTATCACAAAGATCAATTACAATGGAGTACCCAACTCCTACAATTTCAGCACAATTGAATTCCTTAGTAATCAAAAGATCACAAACTCTCTCTTTCAAATATCTCTTCCCTTACAAAGGTCCTTAGAGAATATTGAGAAGGAATGAAGCTCTTGGTAAGTGAAGAAAAATGAAATCAAATCAGAGAGTATTATCAAGAAAACACTTCTGAAATGAGTGAGAAATATCAGCACAAAAACCAAGAAAAATAGCTCTTTTGAATGTCACAAACTTTGAATTTTTCTCTTGAATAATTGTTGTAAAGAAACTCTCCCCAAACACCCTATTTATAGGAGAGGGCTAGGGTTTAGGGTTAGGAATTAATTACTGAAGATTAGGAAGTAATTAGTTCCAAATATACCCTCCAACGGATTTTTAATTTCAAAAATCAAGTTTAAAACAGCTATTAAAAAATCTGCCCGTTACTGTTCAACGGACAGATCGGTCGACTGGCCCGGTCGACCGATAGTTCAAAAATCCGACCGTTATGAACTATCGGTCGACTGATCCAGTCGACTGAAAAGATACAGAGAGCAAAACAAACTATCGGTCGACCGATCCGGTCGACTGATGCCTGACTGAGACTTAAAATAAAATTCCGGTCGACTGTCGGTAGACAGTCGGTCGACCGACAGACGTGCACACGGATACGTGCACTCTGCCAGGACATCGGTCGACTGGTGGTAGATAACCGGTCGACCGGCTCAGGCCAAAAGATGAATAAAAATAGAATTTTGAAGAGATTAATATTTTTATCAAATCTATTTCAAACACAAATTCAGTATCTAACATAATAAAGAATTTGTAGAAGAAAGATTTAGTATTAAAATATTTTTGTATATATTATAAGAAATAAACTTGGAAATGGTATACGCGTGAAGACGTGTGTGTTTGAGCTTCAAACCTAATCAACATTCTTTAACATACTATAAAGCTAGAAAATAAAACCTAAGGACCTCTGAAGCAATCTTTGAGCCATCCAATGCCTTCCTAGTGCCTTCTCTTCTATGATCCTCCTTGATGTGCAATTTGCCTTCAATGCTTGTTGGAACTTAGAAGTTTTGCAAAAGCGAAGCGAATGAACTCTAAACATGGTACAAAACCTGAAACTCATCTAAGATAAAAGATTAGTACCAAATAGCACTTATTTGGTTTGTTATCATCAAAACACAAAACAATAGAGAGTGTAACCTCTTGGGCTAACAATCTCCCCCTTTTTGATGATGACAAAACAAATAGGCTATTTACAAAAATATAGGAGGAGAAAAACTCCCCCTCAAATTATGCTATATTTAAAACATGTAAGTATGCTTTAGATACCAATAATTGGAATGAAAAATAGAAATGATGCACCAATTATGGAAATCTATTTAAAACAACAATACAATACAAATAAAACTCAAAAACTTGCACTTGATATCAAAAACACCAAAAATCTATCAAAAATACCAAAATCAAAAATTGCTCCTTGATACCAATTTAAACAAAAATACCAACTAAAATACAAAAACCAAAAAACTCATAAAACAAAACATCATATAAATTCATATGGAACCAAGACCAAATGAACTTATTTTTGTCCATGTAAACTTATTCTCCCCTTTTTGTCATACATCAAAAAGGGTTAGAAAAACATGTTTAATCAATAATACACATATTAACTCTCCACAAATAAACGAAATCTAGCAAAATCAAGTGGTTTGTGAAAATATCGGCTAGTTGAAAATCGGTGGAAACATAATCAATATCTATATCACCTTTCTCAAAATGATCTCTAAGAAAGTGATATCTAATCTCAATGTGCTTGGTCTTACTATGTTGATTTGCATTTTTGGTTAGATGAATAGTACTAGTATTATCACAAAATATTTTAATATTTTTATAATGCAAATCATAATCAAGGAGAGTATGTTTCATCCAAAGGACTTGTGCACAACAAGCCCCGCGGCAACATACTCCGCCTCGGCGGTTGATAGAGCTACGGAATTTTGCTTCCTAGAGGACCATGAAACAAGACAATTACCGAGAAATTGACATGTCCCACTAGTACTCTTTCTATCTACTCTACAACCCGCATAGTCGGCGTCCGAATAACTAATCATAGAAAAATCTATAGTTTTCGGATACCAAAGACCTAAACCAATCGTTCCCTTAACATATCGAATAATGCGTTTTACGGCAATAAATGAGATTCCTTGGGACACGATTGAAATCTAGCACAAAGACACACACTAAACATGATATCCGGCCTACTTGCCGTTAAATATAAAAGACTACCTATCATGCTTCTAAACAATTTAATATCAACATTTTTACCTTGTTCGTCCTTATTAAGCTTGGTTGTTGTAGCCATGGGAGTGTTGCAAGCTTTAGCGTCTTCAAGTCCAAACCTCTTCACGAGTTCCTTAGCGTATTTGGCTTGAGAGATGAAGTTCCCATCATGCAATTGCTTGACTTGGAGTCCAAGAAAAAAGTTGAGCTCACCCATGGAGGACATTTCGAATTCTTGTTGCATTACCTTTTCAAAATCCTTGCATAAAACTTCATTAGTAGAACCGAAAATAATATCATCAACATAAATTTGGACAATTAAAATATCATTATCAACATGCTTAGTGAAGAGAGTGGTGTCTACTTTGCCTTTAATAAAGTTATTTGAAATTAGAAAACTTGAAAGCCTTTCATACCAAGCTCTTGGAGCTTGTTTTAAACCATACAAAGCCTTATCAAGTTTGAAAACAAAATCGGGATGAATATGATCGATAAAACCGGGAGGTTGAGAAACATAAACTTCTTCATTAAGAAAACCATTTAAAAATGCACTTTTTACATCCATTTGAAAAAGTTGAAATTTTTAAAAGATGCATAAGCTAGTGTTATCCGTATGGCTTCAAGCCGTGCTACGGGTGCAAAGGATTCCTCAAAGTCGATTCCCTCAACTTGAGTGTAACCTTGGGCTACTAACCTAGCTTTATTCCTAATGACATTTTCGGACTCATCCATCTTGTTTCTAAAGATCCACTTAGTACCAATTATTGGTCTATCGTGGGGCTTAGGAACAAGGTGCCAAACTTGGTTGCGCTCAAATTGATTGAGTTCCTCTTGCATGGCAAGCAACCAATATGGGTCCGTCTCGGCTTCGAGAATGCCTTTGGGTTCAAAATGAGAAATGAAAGCAAAGTTACCACATAGGTCATGGAGTTTGGAGCGCGTTGTGACTCCTCTTGAAGCGTCACCGATGATGAGCTCCTTAGGATGATTTGTAGCATATCTCCAAGCTTTGGGAAGCGGTTGAGTGCTTTCCTCATTATCCTTTTGAACTTCACCTAAAGGTTCTTGCTTATCTTCTTGAGCGGGTGAGTCCTTCAAGGATAGATTCTCCATGCTTTCACCTAATGGTTCAATCTCTACAACATTCTCAACAAACACATAAGATTCCTCAAACTTAACATGCATAGTTTCTTCAATAGTAAGTGAAGATCTAATGAAAACTCTATATGCTTTGCTAGTAGAGGAATATCCAACAAAGATAGCCTCATAAGCTTTAGCATCAAATTACCCAAATTCTCTTTTGTATTTAAAACAAAACACTTGCATCCAAAAACTTTGAAATATGAAACATTTGGTTTTCTAAAATGATACATTTCAAAAGAAGTTTTAGAAGAATTTTGCATAAATAAATACGTTTGATATATAGCATGCGGTGTTTACGGCCCGGCCCATAAATATTGAGGGAGGTCGTATTCACTTATCATTGTCCTAGCCATCTCTTGAAGTGTTCTATTTTCCTTTCTACAACTCCATTTTGTTGTGGAGTCCTAGGACAAGACATTTCATGCTTAATTCCCTTTTCATCACAATAAGTCATGAAGAGTTGGTTAACAAACTCACCACCTCTATCACTCCTTATTCTCAAAATCGGAAAACCTTTTTCTTTTTCAACTCTTTTTCTAAAAATCTTAAAGTGAGAAAAAGTTTGATCTTATTTTGCAAAAAGAAAACCCAAGTAAATCGAGAGAAATCATCAACTAAAACAAATGCAAATCTACTACCATTTAAGCTTTTAGTTTTAGTTGGTCCAAATAAATCCATATGAACTAATTCTAACGGTCTAGTTGACATGATATCCTTGATTGGTTTAAAGGAAGACTTGGTTTGTTTCCCAAGTTGGCACGCACTACAAATGCGGTCTTTCTCAAAACTCAAGCAAGGAATACCCTTCACCAATTCCTTAGAATTAATTCTAGAAATATGTTCAAAAGATGCATGTCCTAATCTTCTATGCCAAAGCCAAGAATTTTCATCAAAAGCATTTAAACATTTAGTAGAACACTCTACATTAAGCATGTCAATAATATAAACATTATCATCACGAAATCCGGTCAAAATACAATCATTCGATTTAACATCAAAAATCTTACAAGAAGAATCATCAAAAACAACTTTAAGACCACGATCACAAAATTGGCTAATACTAAGCAAATATGCTTTAAACCATCAACCAAAACAACATTCTCTATAATAGGAGATGAACCAACTTGAATGTTACCTATACCGATGATAGTTCCTTTGGAATCATCCCCGAAGGTGACGGAGCCACCTTCCATGTACCTTGATAGGGTTGTGAAGTTGTTGATATCCCATGTCATGTGCCTCGAACAACCACTATCAAGGTACCACCGCTCCCTACGTCTTGGAGCCTTGGTGTGTACCTACATCAAACATTTTAGGACTTGATTTTGGTACCACATTTTCTGGGTCCATGAGGGTTAGAGCATTAACCCAAACAAGATTATTTGAAGTATGCAATTTATCATAACAAAATTTAGCTAAATGTCCATTTTTGCCACAATATGTACATCTATAAACTCTACCATATTTAAATGCATAATGAGTGTGTGATTTGTGAGCATTGGCATTGTGAGCATGAAAAGATTAGCATGAGAAGTATTATTTGAAGTGTGAGCATGTGGAATCTTAGCATGAGAAACTTTATCATGAGAAGTATTCTTTTTAGAAAATTTTTCTTCAAGCTTCTTAGTATTAAAAGCACAATCTTTAAAACTTTTTCAAAATCACTCATTTTAGATTTAAGAGAAGAAATTTCTTTATTATCAACAATAGGGGTTTACCCTTGCAAGAAATCTTATAAGCATCAAAATCATTTGGAATAACAACAAGATTGGAAGAAAGATCATCTTTTTCTTTTGTAACCAAAGCAAGTTGGTTTTGAGAAAAGCAACTTCTTTTGCAATTTAAAGCAT